>JAFFJZ010000075.1:0-563141 GCA_018340375.1 Gonatopus flavifemur | reverse complement strand
ATTATTTGAACTTAATTAAGAATGAATTGACAACAAGGATCTATCGGGAAGATGGAAACGGATTCATTACACTCACTGTGCACTCATGTATCATTTTGAAAACAATGGAATTGTCTCCATACAATTCTGAGAAACTTTGCAAAAGTACAACCGAATGATATCGGGATATGGAAGTAATCATCAACTGAGTAGTATGCTAACTTGATCGTCATGATTCTCGAAAAGATGTTTGTAATTTGTAGCTTCCTTTGAGATCTCTGAAACAAGGCGCTGCACTCCCATTTTTTCAGAGAATCCAATTGTTCCATTTTTATCTGCTGATTCATTCAACTGTTTCGGAAATCAGATTCATGGAGAACCATTATTCCATGTTCAATTTTGAATTTGAATTATTCGGCACATATTCTTTCATTCGTTCTTCACTCGCTTTTGAATGTTCATTTTCTATGATGTTCAAATATTGGACTGATTATTGGATGAGTATTAGTATATCCATTTATCGTAACTTGCTTGTAATGATTTTCGAAAAGATTTTCGTAGTTCTCAGTCTCCCTTGACATCTCTGGACCAAGGCGCCGCCCTTCGATTCCTTCAGAGCATCTCATTGTTCCATTTTTATTGAGCGATTCATCCAATTTTTTCTGAAAATCAAATTGATAAAAAACGTATGGTTTGTTAAGATAGGAATTGACTTGAACCTAATTCGGCCGTGGTCAATAATTTTTCAATGATCTCCAGAAAATGACCAGTTTGCGCATTGCCTCAAACTTCGGATATCTCGATGATTTCTGAAGGTTAAAAAAAAATAGTGAAATTCGTTGACGTTTGGAGATTAAAATTTTACAGATTTATTTTTTAGTGTTCAGAAATCATTGGAACGTTCAAAGTTGACGGCAATGGGCAATCCCAGGTTTGTCATCCATTATTATCCACTTTGAATCTATATCCATTACACATCTCATGCGAAAACTTCGTGCAAAATTTGACTTTTGTCTGAATGTTGAACATCGGTATTTTTATCGCTGTCCTGAATATGTTATAACATTGCGTTCGTTCATTTCTAAGTTCTGAGACAACAGTTGGAGAAATATGCATTTTTCTTCCATTCAATACACATTTGCTTGTCATAATCAGATATTCATTCCAATTAAATTAGTTCATTCGACGTGAATGAACAAATTTTTTATTCAATCCTATACGTTGATTATTCAAGTAAATATTTATTAGGTATGAGACAAGCATTTATTCAACGCAAACGCATTTTTTTCTCGTGTTGATGCATAATATTCGAAACCCAAAAGAATTGCCAATTATTTTGTTGAAATTAAAATGACTAGAAAATATGATTTGTAATTCAATTTTCAGGGGATACCAGCTTACCGACTGAGCACGATTTTTTTCAACCAAATTACTCGGAGTACAATTCATAAAAAAGTATGGAATTCTCAGGGATCATTCTTTCAATCTTCATGTGAAATTTTCTTCTCAAACGTTCCTTTTCGGAATTCAAAATTCGGGCTCTGTGTAAACGTAGATGAAGTTTGAAAGAATGATTCCTGAACATTTCGAACTTCTCCATCAATACAGTTCTGAATATTCCGGTCGGAATAAATCGTGCTCAGTCGGTAAGTTCGTATCCTCTTGATTGGTTTATTCAGAATTATCATATCACGTATGTATGTTTGGTCGGAATAAACCGTGCTCAGTCGGTGAATTCGTATCGTCTTCATTGGTTCATTCGAATTTTCTCATCACGTATGTGTTTCAGAATGAATGATATTTTTTTTCATTCGCTCTTTCATCTCCCCTAAAATCCTGATTGTCGTTCATTCGAATTTTCATTCGATTTTGAGGTATTAGAAACGTGGAATGAAAAAGTTCCTTTACGTGGACACCACATATCTGTTTCTCCGTTGAGGCCACGTAGCTGCAATGCGGAGGTGGTGTGGATGGGTACCTCGCCACCACGTAAATACCACCCAAATTCCACCCGCATGGCCCCACAGTCACCATGTTCACCATTTTCAATATGGTTGTCCTCGTCGCCTCTCTGCTCTCTCCACCTTGGTACCACGTTGCAGCAACGTTGTGCCCCGCGGACATTCCTCAGACGCCTCAACGGAGACTCCCCTTCACACCTCCCTAACGTCTACGTGGCCTCCACATTGCTCAGGTGGAAGACCCACCTTTGTCCCACGTGGCCCCTACGGAGGTGTGCTGTGCGGGATATGCTTCTTATCCGAATTCACACATCGAAAGTAAAGTTCATACTCTTATTGCCGAATTGTATGCGTATCCCGACGTTTCTCGTCGTAAAGTGAATGATATCGACAGACGAAACATATGATATTTTTCGCATCCTTCTTCCATAAAATATGTGAGAATTACAAATTTCAAATATATGATAATAAAATACATGCATGGGATTGCGCACTGTGAATGCAAATTCTCATGCCATATTGGTTCTGAAATATAGGAAGCCAAATTTTCTGAATTATAACCTTCAATCGTAAGAATTTCCCATCGATCCCATAATGTTTCAAAACCACTATGAAATTAAAATCGTCAATCCCAAGCATGTATTTTATCATCGTATTCATAAAATTTTTATTTCTCACGTGGTTCACGAAAATATTTCGCGCAAAATTTCATAACCTTCCCCAACAGAACCTCAAATTTGTGTACGTCCAGGAAACGCCCAAATACGTTTCTCGGACGTTCTTCGGAGGTTTCCTGGACGTACACAAATTTTAGGTTCTGTTGGGGTTCACTGTCGTTCAAGCACTCTCAACGACAAGACTCGTAGAGTGTAACCTTATGCGATTGAGAATCCTAATTTCAAAATTTATAATCACGAAAAGATTATAATTATTCAATTTATTCACTCAATTTCAAACATTATTGATGGTTATGTTATTTTCTCAAATCTCTATCGATTTAGCCCAAGTTAATTTTTAATGTACTGATACTTGAAATTGTGATTCAATTCCACATGATTTGAAAATTAATGTAATAATACTTGGATATCATTTCATGTACCTTCAAGTTGAAATTTCATGTACACTGGTACATTAAGAGTGCATTAAAATTCGAGAAATTTTCAACAGTGTATGAGAATTGTGATAAGTTATATGAAATACTTATTTCGCTGGTGATGGTTGAACGTTTGTTGAGTGTTTTTCTGTATGCATAACGTGGGAGATCTGGTGGAATTCTCATAAGTTCCACCTAATTATAACCCAAATAGTTAGTTGAGTTAAACTTATCACTTACTGACCAGTAATTCACGAGTTTTACTCAACTAGTTCTCCCTCACTAGTGTCTCACGAGTTGTGAGGGAAAACTTATGATATTTCTACCAGAGTAATTAACGATACTGCATGTCTCATGAAAGACGTTTTCAATTCAGCGCAAATGAAAATACAAAACATTATGAAACAATCTACTTCAGAATGCGAATGTACATCAAAAATATGTGGAACATTGGATGACATGTCATATTTGTTCAATCATATGTCGAGCGAATTTCGGGATTCCGCAGATTTGAAGAATCCGAAACATTCATTGGTCCTGAAGATCAAGGTCTACCTTTGCGAGTTTCAACATTCATTTTTCCTTGCAATATTGTTCTCAATAAACTAGCATGCCTCATTGTATGTCCTATCAGATTACTCCACCTTTTCAAGACATGTTTCAAAAGACTTCCCTCTCCATCCACCTTCTCAAGCGCTTCTTCATTCCTTACTTCCTGTATCCACTTCATTCTGAGCATCCTTCTATAACACCACATTTTGAAAGCTTCAAGTCTTCGTTGGTCCGTTCTTCCGATTGTCCAAGTTTCGCAATCATAACACGTCGTTCAATAAGTCCCGAGACTAAAAATGAAAACAACATTTTTTTGTTGAAAATCATTTCTATTCGCCATATCATCTCCTTTTAGAGTGATACAATCTTTCCAAAACCTTTCCAAGATTTCTATACCATGTTTATAGAAGGATTTATCCTTCGCTTCAAAATGGGCTTCAGTTTCGGCAATTACCTCCTCATTCGAACCAAATTTTTTTCCCTGGAGCATTTTTTTGAGATCAGCAAAGAGCCAGTAGTCGCTGGGGGCTAAATTTGGCGGAGGCGGGGGGGGGGGAAGCAAATCAAAGCCCAACTCGTTGAATTTTGACATTGTTTCCATGGACTTATGGCATGGTGCATTGTCTTGGTGAAAAAGGATTTTTTTCTTCTTCATGTGCGGTCGTTCCGCTGCGATCTCCTCCTTCAAACGTACCAACAAGTCAATATAATGACGGGCTTACCTTTTTCCAGGTAGTCAATGAGAATCACGCCATGTGTATCCCAAAAAACAGACGCCATGACTTTGCCAGCAAACTGCTGCGTTTCTGGACGCTTTGAGCGGCTTTCGCCAGCCATGCGCTACTCAGATGATTGCCGATTCGACTCCGGAGTGGAATGATTTATCCATGTTCCATCCGGGGTCACGTATGGACGCATGGAATCTTTTTTATTGCGAGTGTATAGCGATAAACAGCTCTCTGAATCGTCGACTCGTTGCTGTTTTTGTTCCACTGGAAGCAATCGCGGCACCCACTTGGAAAAAACCTTTTCCATGAAGGATTGTAAATACGCCTCCAGATGATATCTGTGTCATTTCTGCAATCTCACGGACCTTCACTTTGCGATTTTTCATCACGATTTCCAACACTTCACTCATATTTTCCGGTGTAATGGCTTCCAATGGCCTACCCGAACGTTCCGCATCGCTTGCGTCCGTACGACTACGTTTAAACTCAGCATGCCAACGACAAATCGTTGGTTTGGGTGGAGAGGAGTCCGGCCAACGTTTTTCAAGCCATTGCTGGGCTTCTACGGTGTTTTTACCCATCAAGAAACAATGTTTCTTTGACACGCGGAACTCGCTTTTTTCCATTTTTCAAACAGATTGCAAAGTGACTCTACCCTCACCTCGATGTCTCTGCTAATTGTGGTCCGATCGACGTGGAATTTTCACACGTTTCATATGAAGGTTTGCACTCTAGGGAAACATGGCCAGTTTGGTACTACTAGCACCATCTCTGGGTCAGTCTCGGGACTTATTGAACGATGTGGTATAATATTGTGCTCCAGACGTAAATCTTCAAGAATTTCTTCCTTACTGCTGAGCTCATATTCTTTGAGGATAGTAACTATATCTTTTGGTGGCAAGCCTGTTTCCCTTGTGTTATTCTTGCTCTCATAACTCTTTCGCTCCTACCTGTAATTATGCTTCCTAGATACTTAAATTCTTCCAGTTGCTGAATTGTCTCCGCATCTATTTTCGTTCCCAGTTTCCTTGATGTTGCCGCTGTTGTGAAAATTATGAATCTTGTTTTGTCCTTATTCATATCCATACAATACTTCTCTAGTGATATTGTTCTCATAGTGTTGAGGATATTTCCTAACTGAACACCACTTGTAGCTAATATAGCTATATTATCCGCGAATCTCAACATGCTCGCATTCTCTCCCTGAATCTGTGATTTCAATTGCACTTGCTCCTCCACTTCATTCACCGCTTCTTCTATAAACGAATTGGGAATCAATGGTGATAGTGAGCATCCTTGTATCACCCTCCTTTTGATTTGGTAGGGGGTCTTTTTGCCGAAAAAGTTTTTCGCCAAATAAACTTAATTCGACAATCGCTAGTCATTTCTAGAGATCACTACGAAATCTCCTAGTGACTTCTAGAGGTGACTATCGATTGTCAAATTACAGTGTATTCGGCGAAAAACGTTTTCAGCAAAAAGACCCCCTACCTTTTGATTCCTGCTCCCCCTTTTTGACTACCTATTTCTAGTATTGCCGTTTGATTCTTATATAATTCATATATTATTCTCCTATCCTCAAAATCAATCCCACCCTTCTTCAAAACCGCGAACATTTCCTCCCAATGAACATTTCCGAATGCATTTTGTGTATCTACAAAACCTATATACACAGGTTTTTTCAACTCCAGTCTTTCCTTTACCACTGTTCTGAGTGCTAATTCAGCACTCAGAACAGTAGTAGAGAAAAGTCTAGAGTTGAAAAAGTCTGTGTATATAGGTTTTGTGGATATACAAAGAGCATTCGATAATGTTGATTGGGAGAAAATGTTCACGATTTCCAAAAAGGCAGGGATTAATTCCAAGGATATGAGAATAATATGTCGATCATATGAGAATCAAACCGCAATGATAGAAATAGAGGGCCGGAGAGAAGAAGCACAAATGAGAAGAGGAGTGAGACAAGGGTGCTCACTATCGCCATTCATTTTCAATTTCCAAATAGAAGGAGTGATGAACGAAGTGAAGGAGCGTTTGCGATTGAAATTACAGATTCGAGGTGAGAATGTAAGCATGTGGAGATTTGCGGATGACATAGCTCAATTAGCTACGAGTGGTGCTGACTTAGAAGATACTCTCAACACTATGAAAACCATCCTACTAGGAAACTATTGGATGAATATGAACGACGAAACGAAATTCATGGTTTGTATAACAGTGAAAACATCGAGAAGAACGAAAATGAAAATAGATACGGGGACAATTCAGCAAGTGGAAGAATTGAAATATCTAGGAAGCATAATTACGGGAAACGGTGAAAGCGAATGAGATATAAGAGCAAGGATAGCACAAGGAAAACAGGCTTCCCACTAGAAAGAACAGTTACTATGTTTGAAGAATATTGGCTTAGCAGTAAGGAAGAAATTCTTGAAGAGTGACGTTTGGAGCACATAATTATATGGTTGCGAAACTTGGACAATTGGAGAAACCGACCAACCAAGACTTGAAGCTCCTGAAATGTGGTGTTATAGGAGCATGCTTAGAGTGAAGGGGATAGAGAAAGTGAAAAATGAAGAAGTATTTGAGAAGGTAAATGAAAACAGGAGTCTTTCAAGACAGGTCGGGAAGAGAAGTAATCTGATAGGACACACATTCAGGCATGATAGCTAATTGAAAACAATATTGGGAGGGAAAATGAATGGTAAAACTCGAAGAGGTCGACCTAGATCAAGTTATATGGAGCAAATTATACAAGATAAGGGATCTCGTAGATACGCAGAAATCAAGCGGTTAGCGGATAATAGACAGGGTTGGAGGAGTTCATCAAACCTATCATAAGACTGATTACTTCATGATGATGATGAATCGAAACTGTTGACAACATTCATTCACAACCTATGAGTGAACAGATTCTGTGCAGGCTGAAGTATAGCAGATATCCTACCATTCTTAGTGTAGAGTGCATCGCTGTTGTTCTCATTATGATTCGTAGACAAAAGCAACGCAGATTACATAGGCTCTTCTCAAGGAAAATCGAATGCATGAAACACTACTCTCTTCATAGAAATCGGTCAACATCAAGTATATCTCAGTCTAACTGAATTGACGACTCACGTTGAAATAACCTGAGTACATCATTGTGTGTGAAATAACACAATTACATCTTACTTCTGCCTACAATATGACTTGCAGCCTTGATTTCCAGTATGAGATCAATTCGAAGTATCAGTCTTCTATCCAATTGCTCCAGTCAAGCTGAACTACAATTACTCTTCACTAGTTATGAACTGGTCTCGTTACAGGAAGATATGATTCCATATGCTCAATTTTCTTCATGCAGACTTTGTATAGTTTGCTTCACATTCGTTTACAATTCTGAATGAAGACACAACAGTCCTCTGAACACAAGGATTCTGAATGTATGCAACTTCCACTATATATTTTTTATTCAATACAGTCTCAAATCACTTTGAATACAATTCGAAGAAACTGAAGTTACAATATACAAGAAATCATTCACATACCATTTGGATAACCGAATGTACTTGGCAGCTGATATTGATTTCACATCTTTTTTTCCCAGATGGAGCATATCCTCTTTGTATCTTATCGGAATTCATATTGATGGGGAATTTTCGTTCGAATGTTTTTCTACATTGTTATTAGGATTGGCCGCATTTTCATGTATTCGCCGTTATTTTTTCACCTCTTTGAAGTTTTTTGTATTGTTACACCCACTACTTAGGTCGACGAAAGGGACCGGGTACTATTGTCTCTACCGACGAGATGAAAAAAGAGGGTCCTATTCGGACATTCCGAATTATCGTTTCGTATATCTCCCGAAACATTTGAGATTCATTTATCAAAAATCTCTTACATTTTATCAATGTGTTCATTATTTGTTGTTGAATGATAGCTTCATATTATTGGTTCCATTTCTTCCGTTTCGGATGTGTTGTACATACATACATACATACATGTCCTTTCTACCCATAATACCTTATACTCTTGTTACCGAGACTTTTATACCTGGCAATGAAGTAGAAAAAAGGAACTTCCCGCTATTGTCATCGTTGCCGATCGACTCTATTCATGAACGTTTTGTCTTTGTCTATGGGTCGAAGCCCTTTCCACGACTTGAAACTTTTTTTGTTTCCCTTACGAAACATTATTTCATTCTGTTCACAGGAAATCCTTCTTCTTGTATCGGAGTTCAAGGTCTCTCGTACTAGCACTACGTGTCGACAAGGGGGACAAGGATAGAAACTTTCTCTGTTTCTTTCTAGAGCCTTTCTTATACCCTACGAGATATCTGAGTCTCCTAGACAAGAACAAGAATCTTTTTCCAAGGAGTTTATTTATTTCATTCATTCGCTTATTCATGAAATTCTTAAATCAATGATTCCTCATTATTATCAACTTTCCCCTCTTGACATAACTTCCTATAAACATTTTTTTTTTCTTATTATCTTGGGATCTCATCTTCGAGACCTATGATATCATCCGGTCCATCTCACTCGTCTCGAGCTCTGGACCACCTTATGGTGTGTGGTATGGGGTGTTCCCCCGGAAAAGCGAGTGGGGGGGGGTTTCCCTCACCAGGACACTTACTACTACTGGAATAGCACACTGTGAAAGATGTGGAGAGTTTTCCTTCACACCACTGTTGGTGGATTCCGTTCCCTCGTCGTGAGGAAATTATTTTTCTATGAAACAAACACTGCCAA
The DNA here is from genome assembly GCA_018340375.1 of Gonatopus flavifemur. Taxonomy (NCBI): domain Eukaryota; kingdom Metazoa; phylum Arthropoda; class Insecta; order Hymenoptera; family Dryinidae; genus Gonatopus; species Gonatopus flavifemur. Next base: position 554,101 of record JAFFJZ010000075.1, on the reverse strand, counting down.
TTGATAGTCATAAAGCTCTCTCGTTCCTGTCGAAGTAGCATCTGAAGTATTCTATCTATAATAAAGTATATATATAAGTAAATTTTTATGGAATATTCATCTCTTCGGTGGTCACGTTCGAGCGGAATCACATGATATCCGGATTATAACAACATAAAAAAGACATGCTCTGAAAAGAATGTCGCAAAATTTCCGAAAATATTGATTTCTGAAGTCAAATGTTCCCCCTCTACTGGTTGACTCGAAACTCAAATGGAACCACCATCAGACCATCCTTGAAACATACCATAAGTTTCATGAGAATCGGAAAAGCAGAAAATGAGATACGCGCGTTCGCAAAAATCGCAATTTCGCTCACATTCATCTTCCCCCGTCCAATTGGTCTGGATTAATTGGGCTTCAACTTATACGGGACCACCATCCTCTCACTATACGACTGTGGTATCCCTTTTTAAAAAAGTCATGGGTATCGAATCGAGAATATCTCGAATATATCGAAATATTGAAGTCTCTTTTCATGATTGGTCGGAAAGTGCATATGGATGGTACACTCAAGGATGAAAGGATAATGAATAGATTCAAAGGGAAGAGAGGGTGAAAATGAAGAGACCGGTTATAATGGGTTTGATGTTTTTAAGGTGGATCATTATTCGAATGTTAACAATGCTTTTGTGTTTCCATTGGTTCACTTAAGCATCTTACTTATCATGGTTTTGGGTGAATGATGCTCCCAAAAATCCAATGGATATTGAAATGAGTTTCCTTGGAATTCAGTTGTGGTAGAGTCTCAGATCTGACAAGTTCAGGACCGATATGAAGAGTGCCAATTTCTAAACATGTAAAACGGTTGAATACTGTCGATATGTGCTAAACTCTATGTTAAGTGTTACAAGTGCGAAGTGTAAATTTCTATTTCGGAATACAAGAGTTTTAAAAGTGTTTTCTGTACAATTGTGTTCGTGCGCAGTGTAAGATTGTGAGCGAAAATTTTCAGTATTGATGGACAATACCGATTTGTGTCTGCAGCTGTTTTTTTAACAAATATGATACGATGCGATAATACGTCTACGTATATGTAGATGTTGATATGAAGGGTCGACGGTCTAAACCTGTTGACTGACATTTCAGAAATTTCACACGGCGAAGCAAAGTTGATCCAGATCTTTCAATTTTCATTCAAGTGATCTGAAATTTGGAAGTATCATTCACCCTTGTAACTTGAAGGAAAAACTTTCCATAGACTAGGGAAATATCAAAAATTGAAAGGAATGCCAACGTTTTTTCTTCGCCGTGTAAAATTTCTGAAATATCAGTTAACAGGTTTAGACCACCGACCCTTCATATGTCCTGTCTGGTATTAGGTATGTGCAATTTCAATATCAATCTGATCTTTACATTATTATTATATTATATTATTATTATTCTTATTATTATTATTATTATTATTATTATTATTATTATTATTATCATTATTATTATTATTATTATTATTCCGTATGGAGCTGCCGGGGGAGGGGATGTTCCTGGTTGGGTATGCGGATGACGTCGGTGCGGTCATTATCGCACGCACCGTCGAACAGGCGCAGATGCTGCTCAACCAGACCATGCGTCGCGTCCGCTCCTGGATGGACGACCACGGCTTGCAGCTGGCATTGGCGAAGACCGAGATCGTGCTACTCACGAAAAAGCATATCCCGCTCATCAGGGATATGCAGGTAGGAGAGGCGACGGTCCAGACGAAGGCATCGGTAAAGTACCTGGGGGTGTGCCTAGACTCCAGGCTCGCCTTCTGGAAGGAGATAAGGAAGAGAGCGGACAAGGCGGCTGGAGTAACCACGTTGTTGAGCAGGGTCATGGCCAATATTGGCGGCCCCCGACTCTCAAGAAGAAGGTTACTCCTACGAACCGCCGAGTCCATCATGCTCTACGGTGCCGAAGTCTGGGCTGACGCGCTGCGGTACGAAAAATACCCGAAAGCGCATGGCCGCAGTGCAGCGGAGAGGGGCCCTCCGCATCGCCTGCTCCTACCGCACGGTCTCGGAGCCAGCAGCGTTGGTCGTCGCGGGGGTCATTCCGATCGACCTCCTCGCCCAGGAGCGGAAGTTCGTCCACCACGGCGCTTCCGCCGTAAGGAGAGAAGAAGCGAGGCGCAAAGCAAGAGATGTGTCCATGCGCGCCTGGCAAGAACGGTGGGAAGGGGAGTCGCGAGCCAGGTGGACGGCGAGGTTGATCCCTAGCCTCGAACCCCGGCTCAGCCGTCAGCATGGGGAAGTTAATTACTTCATCACCCAACTGCTGGTGGCGCACGGTCTGTTCCAAGCTTACCTACACAAAATGGGTAAAGTGGCGGAACCAGACTGTGCTTTCTGCGACTCCCAACGAGATGACGCCCTCCACACGTTTTTTGAATGTGAAGGGTGGAGGGCGGAGAGGAGACGTCTCGGAAAGACATACGGCTGCGTGACCCCAGAGAACATCGTTGGGGTCATGCTGCTAGGCCAGGACGCATGGACCGATGTCGCCCGCTTCGTGGAGTCAGTCCTGCGACGGAAGAAGAGGGCTCTCGACGGGAGGGCCCTGAATGAATGAAAGAGACGGGTCAATTTAATGGGGACGTTATTTATTCACGTGTTGACTTATTTATTTATTTATTTATTTATTTATTTATTTATTCATTCACCTATTTATTTTCTTTTAATTACATCCGACGACGACCCTAGTGTGTCTCTTTTTCAACTTTCATGACTCCACCATCTGTGACATCACCTGTGATACCACCGCTAGGGTCGAGACTTCCAACCAATTTTATTTATCCACAGCTTTCATTTATTTATACACCACTTTTATCTTCACATTGCTTTTATTTATACATCGTTTCTACTCATCCATTGTTTTTTAGTTATACACCGATTTTATCTTCACAACGTTTTCATTTGCTGACCAGATTTATTTATGTATTTATCCTATTTTATTATTGACTACACCTTTTCTTTGTGTTCTGTGACGTCCTTGTTGTATTTCATCTGTCCTTTGTATGTATTCATGACAAAGACGAACGGTCTCGAGCAGAGTCCAGGATAAGGAGAGGGCCTCACAACAACAGAGGCCCCATAGGAGGCAGAAGGGCCAGGTGAAAACGGCCCGTAGGCCAGGGCATCCCCCCCGAAGTAATGTGATAAACAGTTCCGGGGGGAATCAATGCCTGTGAAGAGGGGGTTTTAGTGGGTATACTGCGATAGGCAACAACCATCGTCAGCCACTGCAGGAGTCCCACACACCGGGGAGCAACTCAGCTCCCTGATGGTGCGTAACGCATTTCCCCCTCTACAAAAAAAAAAAAAAAAATATCATTATTATTATTATCATTATTATCATCATTATCATTATTATTATCATTATCATTATCATTATCATTATCATTATCATTATCATTATCATTATCATTATCATTATCATTATCATTATCATTATCATTATCATTATCATTATCATTATTATCATTATTATTATTATTATTATTATTATTATTATTATTATTATTAATATTATTATTATCATTATTCCTCCCCGTGTTATCACCTTGCTGCGGTGGGGGAGCATGCCGGGGGCCTCATGTGCCTTCCGGAGTCCCCGCCGCGGAGGACAGAGCGTTTCGACATGCATGGAGAAAGCCAGGGTGTATCGTGCGCACTTATGGATCGCTCTCTGTTCCGAGGACGCTGCCTGATGAACCAGGGAGCTACGCCGTGAGCCTCGTGCCCGTTTGCGGATTGGTCTCTGGGGAGGGAACCGGGACCAACGATACCAGGCCAACGGCTTCGGCGGCGGAGGAGGAACGAAGGTCCCCAACGGTGTCGGAGGCAGATGAGCTACCCAAAAATCCAGACGCGTCTGTTCCCGTATCGGGCGGCGTTCTGGTGACGGAATGAATGGGTGAGTGAATGTTGCGTGAATGGAACATCGTTAGGTTCCCTTGGTGAACATTCCCATTAGACTAACCTGAGGTTCACTAGTAATTGGCCTCTCCGGGGTGCGGCGAAATGCTGGCCGTAGCTGGCGGAACTCAGTACCTGACCTCTGTGGTGATATACGCCTTATGGAGGCTAGACCATAAGCCTCCCTCGAGGAGCACACTTCCCGCCTTGGACCCAACACGTTCAATGTGGGAACCTGTTCGCGCCGCACTGTCTGGAGCCAATGATGGGGTCGACGCCTCGGGAACCGAGCGATGGGAGTGGAGGTGTTCCGTGGTCAACAATACCTCATACCCTTCTGCTACGGAGGGGATTCACCCGTAGCACCGTCTAGCCTGAGGTTTGGGCCAGGCAGCCGTTCGGATCGGCTGCCGTCCACTTGATAGGGGTGACGTAGAACCTTTTGCATCAATTATGGCGCGGGCCTATCCCGTAACATTTTTTATCAGAGTCACCGGCATCGATAGGCCTGACCAGCCGAACTATCGCTTCACGGTTTTCGATGCCCATCACTAGGGGTACATTACAGGCGGGGACAGTAATCTCACTGCGGTGTGGTTGCCATGATGGCCGAACCGTCTTGAGCACCAAATAATTAATATGGCGAATGAGAACAAGAACAACGGGGACACGAGGGAGGAAAGAAGAGCCGTAGATTGCTCAGGGGAGGAGGGAGGAACTGGTGTGCCGGACACTGTGACAGATGTCGTCAGCCTCACTGTGCCTATACACCTAGGCACGGTGAAGCCCAGATACGCAGGGACGGCGTCACTAGCATCGCCAGCACCTCAAGCGCTATCTCTGGGCTGAGCGTGGACACTACGGTGGAAGCGCGAGGCCTAAGAGAACGGAGGGAGGAGCTCGCTAATCTCCGCAAGGAGATGGGCAAGTTCCTCCCTCTGGTAGCGAGCAAGGTGAGGAACATGATCGAAGCCTGCGAAGTCCAAAGAAACGTCAATATGACGGTCAAGGATGGGCCCCCCAGGGTGAGAGAATGGACGGATGCCACGCTGTGGACGCTCAGACGGTTAAAAGAAGGAGAGAGTATCTTTGATACCAATTTTGAGTGGGTGGAGAAGAACAGGGTTGCTGGGAAGACGGGGAACCGCAATGGGGTCTCAACAAATCGGGGACCTCCGGGCCCGCGACCACCGCCCCGCAAAAACGGCCGAGAACTCCCGGGAATAGCCCGGAGGAAAGGAGGAGGACGCCGAAGCGAAAGAGGAAGAAAACTCCCTCCTCAACTAAAGTCGCACCATCAGAAACGGCGCCTGATGATGACACTTGTCCAGTCACGGAGGGAGAGGGGCAGGGGGACGACGGGAGCCAGTGAAGGAGGGGAAACGCGAAGGAGTGTGGTCGCGGCCCCGCAGCTCCCTGATGAACAGGGCGCAAGGGCGACAAAGAAGAAAAAGGAGGGGAAGGAGGGAAAAAAGAAGAAGGAGGGTGTTAGTATAATGGAATAGGGAATAGATGGACTGTATTATAGGAGAAATTGAAAGGAGAAGGAAAGAGTGCGTAAGAGAAGTAAAGGAAGCCGAATCCGGTGAAAAGAACGAGAAATCACAAATGAGTTTTCCACTGAATTTAATGATCAACACAATTCACTGCTTATGCAGTGATAAAAATAACAGTAAGTTTAAACAAATGAAACTTGGGAACTTGGTCCCAAACCGAACTACTTGGAAAATTCCCGAACAAAGGAAAAGAATGAACTCGTACGTCTTAGCCGTGTGAAAGCGAAAAACTTGTGTGTCAGGGAGAGACTCGTCAACGACTGTACTATGTGGGAAGGGCTCTCTCCTCACTTGTCGTTATCCCTGATATCGCCAATTGAGGAGAGGGGGTCCCAAGAATTTCAATATTTCAAGAGCCTTCGCAAGCTACTCGGTCCACCCGCGAAAGTCCGAGAATTATGAAATTCGGGAAAGACCGAACATCCCGCCCGCCTCGATGCAGATCGAAATCACCCATGCTCTGCTCCTGAGAAGAAAAAACGGAGTAGCAACTCTGCCCGCCATGCCGGGATGAGTTTAATCCTCCAGAGGTAGAGGACTCAGCCTTACAATAGGCCGACGAAGAACTGAGTTCGCTGTGCGGACCGTAACAACCCTGACTTGTCCGTCAGCGCCAGGATGCTGCTCGATGACCCGTCCAAGAGCCCATTTGGTGGGGGGATATCGCTCGTCCTGAACAAGTACGATTTGTCCAACGTCGAAATTCTCCTTCAACGATCGCCATTTCGAACGTTGTTGGAGATGGTGCAGATATTCACGGGACCATTTCGACCAAAAATCTTGCAGCATTCGCTGAAGTAATTGCCACCGTGAGAGGTGATTTACCCGCTCTTGCATGAGACTGGGTTCTGGGATACCGACGATAGAGCCTCCAACGATGAAATGTCCTGGGGTGAGGACTGAAAGATCATCAGGATCAGCTGATGTTGGGCACAACGGCCTAGAATTTAAACAAGCCTCTATTTGGACCAGAACAGTGGCGAGCTCTTCGAAAGTTAATTTTTGGTCCCCGATGACTCTGATCAAGTGAGTCTTAACACTCTTCACGCCTGCCTCCCAGATCCCTCCGAAATGAGGCGCCTGCGGAGGAATGAATTTCCAGGATGTGCCATCGTTAGCCAAAACCTGTTCTATGTCCTGATAGAACTCCGTAGAAGAGCGAAATAAGGCCCGTAACTCGTTACTAGATCCCCGAAATGTCGTACTGTTATCCGAATAGAGCTCCAGTGGGGACCCGCGACGACCTGCGAATCGGCGGAAAGCCGCTAGGAAAGCATCTGAGGAACAATCGCTTACTACTTCGAGATGGACTGCCTTAGTGACAAGACAGACAAAGAGGCAGATGTAAGCCTTGGACGTAGTAGCACCGCGACCCTTTTTGGATTTGAGAAGTACAGGACCTGCGTAATCGAGACCAACCCTAGTGAAAGGACGAGCGGGCATCAGACGCGCCGCCGGAATTTGACCCATCAGTTGGTTCCCCATCCTTGGATGACTCCTATGGCAGGTGACGCACCTGCGAATGCACGATTTTACCATAACCTTTGCACCCACAATCCAAACTTGTCCTAATAGGATACCCATTGTGAGCGCAACTCCCCCGTGAAGTGCCTGGCGATGTGCCTGAATAACGAATAGCTCACTAAGAGCTCCGCTCCTAGGGAGGATAGGAGGATGTTTCGCGTTGTAAGAGAGTTGCGAGTGTTGCAATCTCCCTCCAACCCTAAGCAAACCCTGTGAGTCCAAGAAAGGATTGAGCGTGTTAAGAGCACTCTTGCGAGGAAGACTCTGATTCTTTCCCAGAGCTGCTATTTCTATTGGAAAACTGATCGACTGAACCGTCCTGATGAGAATGACTCGTGAGTCTCCTAATTCCTCAGCAGAGATAAAAGATGAAGGAACAGTTTTACCTTGGGAACGTCGGATAAAGCGCGAACATTGTGCAATGACTCTTATCATTTTTGTCACCGAAGAACAGCGGGAAATTAATTTTAATACGACATTTGCTTGTCCCCTAGTGTGAGCCACTAGAACAGAAGCGCTACAAGTTTCTCCCGGCTCTGCATTCTCAACTGTAGGCTGTTGAGGCCAGGATTTTTTTTCCCGCGAGAGCCATTGCGGTCCGTGCCACCATAATGTTGAAGATTGTGAACCTGAGGGGGATGTGCCTCGAGTGGCAATATCCGCCGGATTCTCCTTTGTTGGGACGTAATTCCATTGAATGTCCGGCAGTGACGTCTGGATGAAAGAGACTCGGTTTGCCACAAATGTGGCCCAAGTGCTTGGATGCTTATTTATCCAAGCTAGCGCAACTTGGCTGTCAAGCCATGCAGAAATTGGGACATCAAAGAAGCTTTGAGATTTCCGAACCTGAAGAAGAAGCTTAACCAATAAAGCAGCTGAGCACAGTTCCAATCTCGGAACGCTTGACGTCTTGACCGGAGCAACTTTGGTTTTTGACGTCAGAATGGTAACTGTATGATTCCCCTGCATTGAAAGTAATCGCAGGTATACTACCGCCGAGTAGGCTCGCGTAGAAGCGTCTGCAAACCCGTGGACCTGCAGTTCACAGCTCCCAGAACAATACCCTGTCCACCTTGGGATACGAAGAGTAGTGATCTCACCCAGAGTAGTTGAATACGCGTCCCATTTCTCCCGAATATGCAAAGGAACTGGGGCGTCCCAATCCACCCTTAGCAGCCATAGATCTTGGATCAGGACTTTTGCTACTACAGTAATCGGAGTAATCCATCCTAGAGGGTCGAATACCCGTGAAATGCTGGAAAGAATGGAGCGTTTTGTGGGACTCCTATCGTGAGTGCCACACAATGAGTTTGAGGGAGTCGGAATCTCGAAACTGAAAGCGTCCTCTGTTGGGATCCATACGATCCCCAACATTCGGAGCGGTTCGTGAGGGTTGAATGAGTGAGAATTTTGCCCCACCGAAGCTTGATCTGAACCGTGCAAGAGCGCAGGATGGTTTGCAGACCATTTGTCCAATGAAAAGCCAGCAGAGCTCATGATACCCACAAGTTGTACCCGAATCTGCAATGCAGCTGAAATGTCATCAGCTCCCGAAAGGATATCGTCAACGAATGTTTCGTGTCGAATAGAATGAGCTCCAAGAGGATACCTCTCACCCTCATCTTGAGCCAATTGAATTAGAGTTCTCAGAGCGAGAAAGGGGGCACAAGCAGTACCGTAGGTCACTGTAGACAAACGAAAATCACGGATGTTAGTTTTGCTCGACTCCCTCCAGACAATCCTCTGAAGATCTTGATCGTCTGGGTGCACTAGAACTTGACGGAACATTTTGACAATGTCCGCAGAGAACACATATTGATGTCGACGCCAATCTAGAATCACCAGAGGCAAATCTGATTGAAGGGCTGGACCCGGAAATAGAAAGTGATTCAGAGAATCACCAGAAGCAGTTCGTCGTGATGCATCAAACACGACCCTAATTTTCCTACCCTTACTAGTTGTACGAAATACCGGATGGTGTGGCAGGTACCACCCTGAGCATGGACGACTCTTTTCCGACGAGACCTCTCTCATATGCCCCAAATCCCGATATTCAGACAAGAAAGCATTATATTCGCGCTTTAAGTCAGGATCTCGTTGAAAACGCCTTTCCAGATGAGAAAATGAAGAAACGGCCATTTTCCGTGTTTCCTCTGCCACGGATGGACAGCTCGGCTTGGTCGGGATGCGTACGATATAGCGTCCTTCTTGATTCCGGGAATGAGTCTCTCGAAAGTGGCGCTCACACCAGTCGTTGTCTGGATTCTCATGTTTGACTTCCTTGGTCACCTCCTCAACTTCCCAAAATTTCTGCATTGCCTGAAAGATATCCGCATTAGAGATGCAATGCAAAGAATTTACAGCAGCAGTATATTGAATTTGACTGGACTTAAGTGTCCTAGTAGACCCTGATAAAACCCAACCCAAAGCAGTGTTTTGGGCTGTTATTTGGCTGTTGGGTATCGTTATCAACCCTTCCCTGAGAAGCCTGCCATACAAGTCAGCTCCCACAATCATGCCGACTCCATTTTGTTGATAATACAACGGATCGGCCAATGGACCCGGTCCCAGAAGAGAAAGATCCAGTTCAGCCACCTGGGTAGTAGGAAGTTCGGCAGTTAACTTCGGTAGAATGATAACCTCCGTTGAAATGTCCAGATTTGGCTCGGCCTTGGACGAAATGTTAATGACAGCTGCAAACTTGGCAGTCCCCGTGAGCGAAGCCGAAATACCCATCAATGGCACATTTATGCGTCGTCGAGCTAATCGGAGTAACTGAGCCACGTTCTCTGAAACAAAGCTTAGTTCAGAACCCTGATCCAGCACAGCTCTAACCAGAATACTTTGCCCAGAAGGGGCTTTCACTCTTATTTGAGCAGTAGCCAATAGAATAGATTTGGCCAGCGTGAATGTGTTGGCCAAATGAGTGACAACTGGGTCTCCGTTCGAAGAGTTAACATTTGGTTGTGTTCCAGAGCCGTGTGGTGATCCTTGAGGCGTCGCTGCCTCGGGAGATGTTGGTGCCCGTGAGCTCTCCTCCGTATGAATAAGCGAATTGTGTCTCCTCCCACAATGAATACAACGCCGATCGGATTTACAGTCGCGCACAGAATGGTTACCTAAACAGTTATAGCATAAGCTAAGCTGATTGATGATGTTTCGACGTTCCTGAATGGACTTGGAACTGAATTCTGGACAACTTGTAATATAATGTGAGTTTTTACACAAGAAACACTTCCTTGAATTTGAGGTGTTGGAGCGTGAAGATGAAGGTTGAGAAGCGGAGTGAAAAGCGTGCGAAGAGGCACGTGAATTTGAAGAGAAATTGGCACCTTTGGCCGATGAAATTGGATCGAATTTAGATGATCTGAGATTGGAAGTTCCTGGCCGTGGTTTCGGAACTGAATCGATAGCTTCCAAAGCTCGAATTCGGGCTTCAAGAAAAGATATTAATTCCTTGAAGGTCGATGGCTCGGTTTTTTCTCCATTGGCTGTCTCCCAATCCCTTCTCGATTGAAGATCCAACCTCGAAACTGTCAAATATACGAGCAGAATATCCCACTTGTCAGTCGGACAGTCCAAAGTTCCTAGAGCTCCGACAGACTCTAGTGTCGTATGATAGATACGCCGAAGGTCCGAAACAGATTCAGTAGAACTACCTTTAATTTGAAAAAGAGTAGTCACGTGTGAGTTGATCAACAATCTTTTGTTGTCATATCGATTATTCAAGGTGTCCCATGCCAACGTGAAGTTCGCATTCTGAATGGGAATATTGTTGAGCAGTTGCGCGGATTCTCCAATTAGGCAGGTTTTTAAGTGCTGAAACTTTTGCACATTGGGCAAATCTGATCTAATAATGATCATAGATTGAAAAATGTCACGGAAATTTCGCCATTCATTATAATCCCCTGAGAACTTTGGAAGCGATAACCTAGGAGGTTGACTTGAACAAGATGAAGTGGTTTGTTGAACAGAACTCTCGTTCATGGTACTATTTGCATCTACGGTTGGAATAGTCAATTTCTCTTTGTAATGAGGAAGTTGGCCTAGTTGAATCAAATAATCCTCTTCCGTAGTATTATACGCATGATCGCGAAAATATGAACTTGCTCGTGAAGGTTCATCGTTATATGATACTAAATCGAAATGACGGGTACTGTATGTTTTCCAGAGTTCGTTTAATCTTTCAAGTCGTGCGTTGACAACTCCAAGAGTAATTTTTGCCTCTCCTAACTTCTTTAGATTCGGAACTATTCGTGAAATAGAATAGGAATCTTCTTCCTGAGCTCTAATTAACGATTCCATATTGAAAGGATAAAAATAATGCACTTTGAACGAAACAAACCTTCAATGAGATCGAATTTGAATCGTTATGATTTATAACGTAATATTTTTCACGAATATTTACCTGAGACGATTTAAACGGTTCCTTGTAATGAGATTGAAATGACTCACTTCGAATCAATACACTACGGTAAACAAAATTTCTCTCGTAAAAAAAGAGAATCGAAGAATCAGTGAGAAGAAGAAGTAAGGAGCATAAATACCGTACAGAGAACGAAGCGTTGATCGACAAACTCGTGAACCGAGGAGTGCGAAAGAGAAGCTCATGAGAGTAGAAGAAGATGCGAGGCGCGTTACGCGAGGAGGAGAGACTCTTCGTCAACCAGCTCAAGAGGGGTGTTGCAGGTGTAGAGAGAAGGATCCGCTTTACGTTCCAACGGAGATTTCCCCGACGTCGATGATAGTGGCCTTTGGAAGGAATGCGTGGAGACGAATTCCAAAGTGATGACGTCAATCCAGAGAGCAAAATTTGGCGCGTAAATGATGAGTGATGCCAATGTGTCGAACGGAGAAAGCGATATGTCCAATCGCGTAAAATGCACTCAAATCACTGCACTTTCCCGTTTCTTTTCAGGAGGAAAAACACGCAGAAGCCGGCCGGATCCGGCTCGAAGGACCAGAATGTTAGTATAATGGAATAGGGAATAGATGGACTGTATTATAGGAGAAATTGAAAGGAGAAGGAAAGAGTGCGTAAGAGAAGTAAAGGAAGCCGAATCCGGTGAAAAGAACGAGAAATCACAAATGAGTTTTCCACTGAATTTAATGATCAACACAATTCACTGCTTATGCAGTGATAAAAATAACAGTAAGTTTAAACAAATGCAACTTGGGAACTTGGTCCCAAACCGAACTACTTGGAAAATTCCCGAACGAAGGAAAAGAATGAACCCGTACGTCTTAGCCGTGTGGAAGCGAAAAACTTGTGTGTCGGAGAGAGACTCGTCAACGACTGTACTATGTGGGAAGGGCTCTCTCCTCACTTGTCGTTATCCCTGATATCGCCAATTGAGGAGAGGGGGTCCCAAGAATTTCAATATTTCAAGAGCCTTCGCAAGCTACTCGGTCCACCCGCAAAAGTCCGAGAATTATGAAATTCGGGAAAGACCGAACAGAGGGGGTATCGAAACCCAGGACCGAGGCTATCCTCATCAAGACTAGCCAGGAGAGGACATACGCCCAGGTCCTGGGTGAGATACGTAGGAGCGTTAAACCCGAGGATGCCGAAGCGGACATCAAGAGCATCCGCAAAACACGGGCCGGGGATCTCCTCATTGAACTTGGTCAGAAGACCAGAGACAGGGGGGAGTTCGCCGGCGCCAATACCAATTTTCATCACCGTATCTATGTTTGAATTCATTTCCAGTCATTCTGTACATTTTCTTATTGACAACAGCCATCCAAAATCAATCACCAGTCATTAAGTGTGTTTATTAACAAAAGTGTGCAAATTTTCCATTCATTCGCGTCCTTCTTTAGGGAAAAATTTCAGGTCAGCGACGTTAATTAAACTCATAATACCCCTCCGCTGTTGGTTGGAATAATTTTGTCCTCATTGTTGAATAATGGGCCCGGAAATAGGAGATTCCAAGAGTTGAATTTGAACTTCTTCGTCCAACAAATAAAAGTGATTTTTATTGATTGAATTTCATTTGATTATCTCAACGGACAAGTCAAGAGTATTCTATTCCAAACAATAATCGTTTACGTGGAACTTCCTAAAAAAGTACGCAAATGAATTGAAAAATGTTCACACTATTGTTAATAAACACACCTAATGAGTGGTTATTAATTTTGAACGCCTGCTGACAATGAGGAAGTTTACAGAATGATTGAAAATGAATTCAAACATAGATACTGTGATCAAAATCCGAATTCGTAATAATTTATGGAAACAAAAATTTAAAAATGAATCGCCGACAAGGAAGGGATCTATTGAGAACGAGGGAAAGGATTAATTGAACGCACTGTACAATCCAACTCTCGAAGGCTTGTGGTTTTCAATAGTGCACAAATAGTCGCGTGTACGTGTGATAAATTCCTCCATTCATTTCTTCATCAAATTAATAATATTTTCAAATGCATACTCCTGGCCGAAGTGCTTTCTTCCTCAAGTTTTTTGTGTGTATAGCTCATGCAAACTGTGATATTTGAATCTTGAAGCGGTTCCGGATTCTTTCTCTCATTATGAGTATCCCATACACGTCGTATGACTAACTCGGTTTTGGAGAGAATGAAAATTTGATACGTTTGAAGATATAAAAAGTTCATCTTCCTTCATCTGATCTATACTCCGCGTAAGGAGTCGTGATTATTTAAGGCTTGCATCCGTATGTGTGTCAATATCCGCCACGTTGAGTGACATACATGGATCGATGTTTCCATTGATCGATGAAAATGTTTTGTTCCGAATTTTGATTTCATCATTGTGTTTTTGTATAATTTCACATCATAATATGAAACGAATCAATTGAATTCATTATAATCATATGTATCATATGCATTCAGGCTATATGAAAATTATTACAAATACATAAACAATCCCAAAAATGAAGTATCTTTTTTCACCCATGTATTAATTATTGTATATGGTGGCGTACTAACTATGGGATGTTGTTCTGATGATGAACACTTATTGTTAGAATACGAATCACGCAAAAAATGATTATTTTTTTTCCTTCGCATCCCTCAGCTTTGAAATTATTGTTCATTTATTCCTTCATAAGAAAAGATAATCCCTAAACAACACGAATACATATAATATAATGTGTTTAAAGTAACTTACTTCGATCTCTGGGTTCGTCCATGTTTGGAGAAAATTATTCGAAGAAATTACTGATAAACACAATGACTCTTGTCCGGTCTTCGCTCTAGAAGTGAATATGCATTGTTAGGACGCACACAAGGTATTTTCCATGTGGGGTGGTAATCAAATCGACGGAGGTGAATAATTTGGAGTTGAGAAGATACCAGCTAACCAATCGAATCAACATTTTTCCTACAAGATGACTTAAAATAACTTATAATAAGATCAGAAATTATTATTATCATTATTATCATGATGGTTTGATGACCCGTCCTTCATGTATTGCGGTACCAAACTCGGGTTTCAAATTTTGAAAAAAATATTCTCCTGGAGGGAATTTTGACGTTATATCTCCCGTCTTTCTCTAATTTCATTCACTGATAGGGAACACTGCTCCACATTGCAAGAGAATGAGGATATTAGCATGAGTCGAGTCTTTCTTCACATAGAAGAATTTCCCATAAGGTACGTCACTTCGACGTAGAATTCAGGTGGAGAATCTGTGGATAAAGTAGATCAGTGGATGAACGATTGCTCAGCGAAGAGGCGACGTAGAGGCGACGAGCCACCATTCGTCCACCGATCTACCTCATCTGCCGATTCTCCACCTACATTCTACTAAGGAAGCTTGAGAGGACTTGGCGTTACCAAACAAGAACATTTTTCTCTATCAAATCATTATTCGAAATTAAACTCATAGGGAAATTGAAAATTGTTGATAATTATGTGAAAATAGAAAGAGATGGAATAAATTATTGTGAAAATCATCCAACAAAATCACGTGCAGAGTCATATCAAGAATTGATAAATCACCTACAAAAAACAGCAAACAATGTAGACGGTCGTGTTGGAAAAATCATAATACTTCCAGCAACATCCATAGGATCACCACGTCATATGTTACAGTTGTATCAAGACGCTATGGCCATAGTACGTAAATTTGGGGAACCAGATCTTTTTATACCGATGACATGTAATCCGAAATGGCGTGAGATTGAAGAGAATTCATTAGATGGTCAAATTGCCTCTGATAGACAGGACATTGCCGCCACAGTATTCAACATAAAAAAAGATGAATGAATTGAAATGATCGTGAAACAACAATATTTTGGTGAAGTTTTCGCGTATGTATATGTAATCGGATTCCAGGAGAGGGGATTACCGCATATCCATTTATTGGTGACATTAAAACAAAATCATGAGATCACCACTCCTGAAACTGTAGATAAATATATTTCTGCTGAGATTCCAGATCCACAAAAGAATGCAAGACTCTATGATATTGTAATGAAAAATATGATCCATGGTCCCTGCGGAAGTTGGTGTTTGGAAAATGGAAAGTGTTCCAAAAAATATCCTAAAGAATTTCGTGAAGAAACAACTTTAGATGTAAACGGATACACATATTATCGTCGTCGAAATACAGGCAAAACATGCACGCGTGTTGAGAGACACGTAGTCGACAATTCCAATGTAGTTCCCTACAATAAACGGTTATTATTGTTATTGAATTGTCATATAAACGTTGGAGTCGTTTCTAGCATCAAAGCTGTCAAATATTTATATAAGTATGTTTATAAAGGCCATGATGCTGCTACTGTCAGTATCACTGCACCGGCGATTAATACAGTTATTGATCATGACGAGATTGAGGATCATGTAGAATCACGCTATGTTGGACCTGTTGGAGGATTTCGGCGAATTTTGAGCAAACCCTCATATAACAGGAGTCATGCAATTATACGTTTACCAATACATTTACAAAATCAACAAAGCGTCGTTATTCAAGATGAAGAAGATAATTCATGAGGAATGCGTTAGAAAAAAATACCATGTCGATCGATCATTTTGCTTTGAATGCACGTGATGCAGGAGCGAGACATCTAACATACGTAGAAATCTCAAATCAATACGTATTCGAGAAGGTTGAAAGTTCCAATATCTTCCGCTGGCAAAAACGTCAAGCACAATTCAACACTATTGGTCGCATGTATTCAATCAGTCCATCACAAACGGAGTTATTTCATCTTCGCTTATTACTAGTGACCGTGGAAGGCGCGAAGAGTTTCGAGGATCTTAGGACAGTGAACGGACATACCCATGATACATATGTTGCCACATGTTGAGCTTTGGGTCTTATTGAAGATGAAAATGAGTGGGAACGTGTGATGAATGAAGCCGGAGTCTGGATGATGCCTCGACAACTTCGTCAGTTATTTGTCTGAATTTCAATACATTGTCGACCGATACATCCAGAAGAACTTTGGGAAGAATCCAAAGATGCTATGTCTCAAGACTTTGCAAGATATTTTGATGTGCATGAATCACATAAAAAGGCTTATATACAAACCAATACTCTACTTTCATTGCAGAAATTCGAAATATTGAAAACAGTTTGTCACTTCAAGAACATCAAACTACTGGAGTACAACAATATCAAAAACTGGATGATAAACGGAAAGAAACATTGGATACCATAATGAACTCAGTTATGAGCGGAAATACCTTGGAGGTTCCAACTCGCTCTTACATCAAGGTACCTGGTGGTTCAGGTAAAACTTTCATTCATACAAAATTATATCATATGCTCAAGGGGGTATGGAAAAGGAGTTTGTACAATGGCATCCACTGGAAAAGCAGCCACATTACTTCCCAAAGGAAAAACTGTGCATAAAACTTTTGGAATGCCTGTTCGTCTTTTCACAGATTCGACCCCAAATATGGGAAATCAATCAAAAGAGAGTGAATATTTGAAGAATATTGATGTCTTTATATGGGATGAGGCTCCAATGGCACCAAGGTATGCATTGGAATTAGTGGATCGAACTTTACGTGATATCACGAATAACCAGGAGCCTTTTGGGGGCAAAATAGTTGTTCTTGGTGGAGATTTCCAACAATTGAGCCCACGGGAAGCATAACCGACGATGCGTTCGAAAAGCGGTAAAAGTATTTTCCAAGCTGCCACGTGGAGGTTCGAAAAAAAAATCGGAATTTCGAAAATCTAAAAATACTGGGTGATAGGGCTTGAAGAATCAATCTGAGTCTCCCTTCACAATTTCATTCTATGATCGATAGTTTTCAAGAATAAAAATAAAAAGCACCTATTTTTTTAATCGAAAATCAATGTTTCTCAACAATCAACTCGTCGTAACTCAGCCATTTTTTCATGTATCGTAATGAATCTTGCGTAATCCGACTCGTAAGACTTTCCCAATGACGTGTATGTTGGAAAAATTTGTGACAGTTGATAAAAAATTATGAATTTTTTAATCCGAAGTGAAAATCATGTCTTTCATGCTTTGCGTTGAAAGAGTATCAGGAGAAGTATGAGCCACGGGAAACTTCCAGCGACAAAGTTGTTCGTTAGTGTATGGAGAAACTTTGTGGGAATTTTTAGATCGATTGAACTATTACTTTTGAGAATACAGCGATTTTAATTTGGACACGCAACGAGAATTGTTCATCATTTCGCGTCGTGTTACCGGCTGAATATTGGAGTCCATAAGAACGATTGTATTCATTTGATTTTTCAATGCGTGTATATGTTTTTTAAGTTGGGGAATTCAAATTTTGCACTATTTTGGCACGATTCGTTATTGGTTTCCTTTACAAATAAATTCATTGTTTATAATGTTTTTATGGATGAACCATTCACTTTGAAGAAAAATTGTCCTCCGAACAAGAGAGGTTCCTCTCTTCTATGGAACAGAACACTTTGTACACATGATTCTTCACAGAATGAGAGAAGTTTCGTTAAAATGATTTTTCCATAAAACCAATTTTTTGGATGTGAAACCGTTTCAAATAAATGAAATTCACGATTACTCAGCCAAAACCGCTCGAAATTCCTCGAAAATTTGCGCACATATTCTGTATGCATTGAGAAAGTCATTGATTTGGTTATAACGATGGTAATATTGAGTATATTATTCAATCATGTATGATAATAAATTTATACCAATCAGAACCGTGCTGTGCCATTTCATGGAGAAAAGGTATCGAAGGAACTTCCAAGTCTGCAGAATTTGAGCGGCAAATTTGTTCCTTCATCTTTTGAGAGGTTTTGTACGAAACTTGAAATTATCCTGTAGAAAATGTAGAAGATATTGAACGAAGCGTCAGCTCCGTGTGTGGGAGCAGTATCACATGGCAAGTATAGGCAACAGAGTTGGCACAGCACGATTTTGATTAGTATCAATTTATTATCGAACATGATTGAATGATACACTGAATATTCCCATCGTTATAACCAACCCAATGACTTTCTCAATGCATACAGAATATGTGTGCAAATTTTCGAGGAATTTCGAGCGGTTTTGGCTGAGTACTCGTGAATTTTATTCATTTGAAACGGTTTCACATCCAAAACATTGGTTTTATGGAAAAATTATTTCAACAAAACTTCTCTTATTCTGTGAAGAATCATGTGTACAAAGTGTTCTGTTTCATAGAATAGAGGAACCTCTCTTGTTCGGAGGACAATTTTTCTTCAAAGTGAATGGTTTACCCATAAAAACATTATAAACAATGAATTTATTTGTAAAGGAAACCAATGACGAATCGTGCCAAAATAGTGCAAAATTTGAATTCCCCAACTCAAAAAACATATACACGCATTGAAAAATCAAATGAATACAATCTTTCTTATGGACTCCAATATTCAGCCGGTAACACGACGCGAAATGATGAACAATTCTCGTTGCGTGTCCAAATTGAAATCGCTGTATTCTCAAAAGTAATAGTTCGATCGATCTAAAAATTTCCACAAAGTTTTTCCATGCACTAACGAACAACTTTGTCACTGGACGTTTCTCGTAGCCCATACTTCCCCCGATACTTTTTCAACGCAAAGCATGAAAAACATGGTTTTCACTTCGGATGAAAAAATTCATAATTCTTCATCAACTTTCACAAATTTTTCCAACATACACGTCATTGGGGAAGTCTTACGAGTCGGATTACGCAAGATACATGAAATTTGGCCGAGTGACGACGAGTTTAATGTTGAGAAACATTGATTTTCGATTTGAAAAAATGGGTGCTTTTCATTTTTTTCCTTCAAAACTATCGATCATGGAAAAAAATTGTAGGGGGAGACTCAGATTGATTTTCCGAGCCCTATCACCCAGGATATCCAGATTTTCAAAATTCCGATTTTTTTTCCGAACCTTCACGTGGCGCACAGTGGGGCCAAATGCCGAAAAGCTGGCCAAACCCCAAAAATGAAGTTTGTAGTTGGGGATATTTGACCCTTGGGATAAGTAAGGTGATGTCTCAAGTATTGGAATTCTGATATAAGAAGATCTGATCCCCTCCCCCTGCCCTTGTGTACCAGTTGCAAAATACCCTCCTTGGAGTATAATCCGCGTGATTGAAAGACAGTAAAATAACGAGCATGTTCAAAAAGACGCTGTGTCTCGAAAAATGAACTGATTTCACTTTTTCAAATCGGAGTCTATTACTGAAACTATGTAGGATACGCTAAAAATTAAGAGAATATCAATTTGATGAGTGGAAGATACTGACAGAGCAATGATTGGATGTAATTTCTATATCTATAAATGAGAAAATGTGTTTGGTTTTTGAAGGAATAGTAGAGAATTACGCAGAATTACGTCGTTTAACTTATTGGAGGTGGTAGATGGGACTCTTACCTGAACATCAGAAAAAAAAACGGCTGCCCATGTCTGCCCCTAAGCAATTCCGCCATGTTTTTGTGCGGGAAATCACAAAATATTAGACGGAGTGATGAGGAGTCCTCAGATCCTTCTGAAACTTGATATGCAGAAGTTTGTGGGGTCGCTGATTATGAATCCGTTGTCTTCATTTAAGAATTCAAAATGGCGGATCCAATATGGCGGACGAAAATTGAAAGAAATCATCGGATTTTCTTCAAATTCGTGACCCGAGGATTTCTGAGGTCGCTGATTACGAATCCGTTGTTTGAATTCCAGAATTCAAAATGGCGGATCCAATATGGCGGATGAAAATTGAAAAAATCATCAGATTGCCTTCGAACTCGGTACCCTGAGGTTTTTAAGGTCGCTGATTCCGAATCCGGTGTCTGAATTCCGGAATTCAGAATGGCGGATCCAGTTTGGCAGAAAAAAATTGAAAAAATCATCAGATTTCCTTCAAACTCGGTATCCAGGGTTTTGTGGGGTCATTGATTACGAATCAGTTGTCAAATTCCAAGAATCAAAGATAGCGTATCTAATATGGTGGACACAAAACTCAGAATTCAGTAGATTCGCTTTGAATTTTATCTCAACGTCAGTATGTGTTTTATTTCCAGTGTACATTTGCTGCACGAGGAAAACTGTATGAGATTGATTACCATTCGTTTTTCTTCTCATCGCGGGCTTAGGGTACACAAAAGCCAGAAATCTTTGATATTTAGGAAGATGATGAACCATTGAGAGAAAAACAGTATTGCTGGAGAATATTCGTAGTGAATTTACTATGAGTTGATGAATTCACTATGGGAAATGACAATAACACTACCAACATTCAGTATTATTACTACGAATTTTTGGTGACTTCACTGCTAACATTCTTCAGCGATGCTCTTTTTCCCTAAAGTAACCGTCATTTTCCTAAATGTTTATAAATGTTATTCAAGTATTGATATCTCTTTTCTTTTCGTGAACTGAATCATGACTCGCGATTTGGTGATCGTTCTTATGTTAACCTATCGTTTCCATGGCAACGTAAATAGTTGGTTGTAATCGGTCTGATTTCAAATGGTGCTTATCACAATTGTGCAATAGCTGTCACCGAATTCTTACTCTTGCTAGTAATCATTACCGTAAACTTTTTTCCGCGTGCAAGTTTGGAGCTTGGTGAATATTTTTCGTTTTTTAAAAT
Source organism: Gonatopus flavifemur (assembly GCA_018340375.1). Classification (NCBI taxonomy): domain Eukaryota; kingdom Metazoa; phylum Arthropoda; class Insecta; order Hymenoptera; family Dryinidae; genus Gonatopus; species Gonatopus flavifemur. The sequence goes on along the minus strand of JAFFJZ010000075.1, from coordinate 533,066 downwards.
CATTCAATGTTCACATACAATTCCAAATGAGATGGATTCCGCTGCCATAGGTGAGTGTTTCAACAACCTATATTTTCTTAGTAGTTTAATTTGAACAGTTGACTGCAAAAAAAATTAGCTTAAGAGGGTTGAATCCAACCCAAGAAAATCAGGAAAATTTTTAGAAACACATGGGGTTTCTGTAGCGAATTTTATCGAATTCTACAACGTTTGTAGATTTCAAAGATGATTCAATATCTATGACTCGGAGAGAGATGTACAATATTTTAAGGAGCAGTCCTCTACCTACGTTGGATGAAAAGTTCACTTTCCTCCAAGGAAAAATCATCGAGATAACGTGTTGTCCGGATAACAAAACTACAGAGATCTCTAACCTTTTATCTACTTTTAAATGTGTATTTAAAAAGAGATGGGAATCTTCTCAAAGGACCGAAGAACGATTCCTTAAAAATAATGAAGAATGGTTGAAACAAGAGGTAGTGTTTTGTACTTTCAGGAATCCCCATTCTGTAACTGTTCACACGCAAGTGGGAAGACCCCTTGTTGAATTCAACGAATGTTCAGAAAGGACGAAACGTAGGAAAACGGAGAATATCAGAGTAAATACTCCTATCTCAGAGCTGTCTTACGCCACACAAATGTGTTTGAGAGCGTCTGGACAGATCGAAGCCGCAAAAATTGTAAAGGATGTTACATCTTCTGATCCTGAGCTTGCCAAAATGTATATGAAAGGTTATCAAACTTTCAAGCGGAATGAGCCAAAGATGTTGAATGATGAAGATGCTCTAGCTCTCCTAGTAGATGCCCAGCTCTCTAAACATCAGTACTGCTTATTGCGTGAAGCTGATCCGCAGAAATTTCCACCTTATAAAAAAATTCAACTGGCCAAACGCATGTGTTTCCCTGACAAGGAATTTATTCAAATAACAGAAACCTGCGCTGTTGTGCAACTACAAGCACTTCTTGATCACACAGCTACACGTATTTTAGAGCTACAGAATTCGGTTTTGTCAACTTTATCTGATGAAGAGTTACAAAACCTGGTACTTGTTTCCAAATGGGGGTTTGATGGGAGCTCTGGCCACTCCTCATACAAACAAGCATATCAAAGTTCGGAAGCTAGTGATTCCGCTGTGTTCATTACTTCACCTGTGCCTCTCCGCCTACACTGCAATTCAAAAATAATTCGGCAGAATCCAAGGCCATCATCAACCAGATTTTGTAGGCCAATCAAAATAGAGTTTGTGAAAGAATCAACTGAAGTTTCGGTTGCAGAGAAGCTACGGGTTGATAATGAAATAGAAAATCTGAGGGCTACTTCTGTCAGAACTGATGAAAAACATGTTTCAGTGAAACATGAGATGATTTTTTCTATGGTGGACAGGAAGGTATGCAATGCCATAACTGAGACAACCTATACCCAGAAGTGCTATATATGTGGTGCCACATCTAAGGAATTCAACAAAATTGATGATATAGTATCCAGGCCGGTCAAAACCGAAAACCTCCAGTTTGGTTTGTCTCGTCTACACGGGTGGATACGATTTTTTGAGGGCCTCCTGCATTTATCTTATAAGCTACCTATTCAGAAGTGGCAAGCACGAAAACAAGATGAAGCTTTGGTGGAAGAACGAAAAAAGGTTGTACAGAAAAGTTTTGAAGAAAAATGTGGCCTCATTGTCGATGTTCCTAAGCCAGGGTTTGGGAACTCAAATGATGGGAATACCGCTAGGCGATTCTTCGCACAACTCGAAGTTTCTGCCGAAATCACAGGGGTGGATGTCAACCTAATACAACGACTTCATGTAGTATTAGCTACCGTTTCAAGTGGCCATGAAATAGACGTTGAAAAGTTTCGGAGTTACGCTTTAGACACGGCACGCTACTACGCGACAAAATATCCGTGGTACCCAATGTCACCTACGATGCACAAGTTTTTGATCCACGGACCTGAAATCATTGCATCTGCTCTTCTACCTATAGGCCAATTGACTGAGGAAGCACAAGAGGCTCGTAACAAAGATTTTAAAAGGTGAAAATGATGTATATCACTTAATAATAGTCTATATTTGTCACAGTGGACTCGACACTTTGAAGGGAAAAATTTGACTTCTCAAGTACTGCAATCAGTTTGATACATTGCACAATACGTTTTTGACTACTAGGCAAACTATATATTTATGGTAACCACGAGAATATATGTTCGCGAAGATTGTTTTGTTCTGGTAAGGAATTTGGGGAATTATGAATATTCATATACTTTTTTTTATTAATAAGCCACATTGTTCATCCTCTGGAAACATAAATTCATAGACTAGAAAACAATTTTGAGAATCAAGTAAACTTATGAATTAGAGGATTTATTCAAAACTTTATACTGATGACCCCAAAGTGCAGCTGCTTCTTGTTTTTCCTTGATTTTGCTTGTCATGTTGAGATCAAAAGCTTTAATGGTGTCGATGAATACATAATTATATTCAAATATCTTAACAACATTCATTTCCAGAGGTACCGAGAGCATCACTCCAGGAAATGCAGTAGAGAAAAAACGAATGGGACATTTTTAAATGGTTCCTTTTGAGTTCTGATCCGATGTTATCGAGTAAAAGACAGTTGCCCAAGAAAAAACTAAAGTTTCTCCCTAGAGACGTGTTAAGCCTGATCAAAACTCCGGATATACCTGATAAAGACAACGTAACTTTCCCATTATCTTCCTCTGAGAGTGAAGAAGAAGACTGATCTGAGTAAAAAAAGTGTGGCAAAAGTAAAAACCATTACGATTTCAGTTTTTTTATATTATTGTATATATTGTGAATGTATATATCTTTCGATTTAACACATTTGGTGTGTTAATATCATTCGATAATTATATTAATAATGATTCAATGTTGGAAATAATAATAATAATGATCATAATAGGAACAACAAAATGGGCCGTTTAGTTCTTGTTTAATATCAAGTTATGAATGAAGTTTTGATTTTTGGCATCCGCCATCCTGAATTTCGGAATTCTGACAACGGATTCGTGATCAGCGATCCCGAAAACCCCTGGGTACCGAGTTTGAAGGGAATCCGATGATTTTTACAATTTTCGTCCGCTATATTGGGTCCGTTATTTTGAATTCTGAATTTCAGAACATGGATTCGTAATCAGCGACCACAGAAACCCCTGAGTACCGAGTTTGAAGGAAATGCGATGATTTTCTTAATTTTTGTTCACTATATTGGATCCGCCATTCTGAATTTCAAAATTTTGACAACGGATTCGTAATTGGTGACCCCAAAAACTCCTGGATGCCGAGTTTGAAGGAAATCCGATGATCTTCCCGATTTTATTCCACCATATTGGATCCGTTATTTCGAATTTCGAAATGCAGACAACGGATTTGTAATCAGCGACCCCAAAAATCCCTGGGTACCCAATTTGAAAAGAATCCGATAATTTTTCCAATTTTCGTCCGCCATATTGGATTCGCCATTCTGAATTTTGGAACTCAGACAGCGGATTCGTAATCAGCGACCCCGAAAACCCCTGATCACCAAATTTGAAAAAAATCCGATGATTTCTTCCAATTTCCGTCCACCATATTGGATCCGCCATTCTGAATTTCGAAATGAGAACAACGGATCCGTAATCAGCGACCCCAAAAACCGTTGAGTACCCAATTTGAGGAGAATCCGATGATTTTTAAAATTTCCGTCCGCCATATTGGATTCGCCATTCCGAATTTTGGAACTCAAACAGCAGATTCGTAATCAGCGACCCCAAAAACCCCTAATCACCAAGTTTGAAGAAAATCCGATGGTTTCTTTCAATTTTCGTCCGCCATATTGGATCCGCCATTTCGAATTTTGAAATTCTGACAACGGATTCGTAATCAGTGACCCCATAAACTCCCTGAGTACGAAGTCGCAAGCAAATTTGAGAGCCCCTTATAATTTTGTCCAGCTTTTTGGCATTTGGCCCCACTGTGTGGCGGCTTGGAAAATACTTTTACCGCTTTTCGAACACATCGTCGGTTATGCTTCCCGTGAGCTCAATAACTTCCCGTTCAAACACACGCGACGCATAGTGGAATGGTCAATTTATCGATCAAATCCAGCCATTTGTGGGAATCTTTCAAAAAATTTTCTCCAACTCAGGATATGCGAGCTTTACCTGAGGAAACACAATTCACCAAATTTTGATCATCCGTTGGTGATGGTAGCTTGAATAATGAAGATGATAATATATCCATTCCAGATCAATATATCCCTCCTGCTCATTCGGATATTGTTCAGGGCACTCACGGACGGTTGATAAAAGAAAAAAGAATATGATTTCATGCAAGTGGCAATTTTATCAGCCTGGAATGTTGATGTTGAAGACATTGATAAGGGAGTCGTTGAAATGCTTGAAAAGTCAAGTGAAAAAATCTATACCAGTGATAACAATATTAATGACTTTGATATCGGTGATATCAATGATGTTATCTTTCCTGAATATTTGGATACTTTGAATCCGCCAAATTTCCCCCCTCATAAACTACGATCACGATTAGATTGTGTTGTAATGTTGATTAGAAATCTTAGTATTAATGAAGGTTCATGTAATGGTCCGACATTGCAAGTCATAGAAATAGTGAATAATTTGTTGAAATGTAAAGCTTTAAGTGGTGACAAAGCTGGAGATATAGTTTTTTCGAATCGAATCACTCTTTATTGTGAAAACACTTATCCGTTTACGTTTAAACGGAGGCAATTTCCAATGAAATTGGCATTTGCTATGACCATAAATAAATTTCAGGCTTAAACATTTGGAAAGATTGCAATAGATCTTCGGAAAGACGTTTTTAATCATGGCCAATTGTATGTCACACTTTCTCGCGTACGGTCTCCGAATTCAGTGGAGATTCATTTAGGTAATCAAAGAACAAATAACTCGATAAAAATTATGTGTATAAAGAATTATTTGGTGACAATCTTTGAATCGAGAAAGTTGAATCAGCGATCACCAATGACATGAAAACCATTCATTTGTGTCTTGAATCAACTTGAAATTTGAGAAATTCGATCACTCGTATCCAAGAACGAACCTGACAATGTTTTCACGAGAGTTGATGCCACAATCGAATTGTAAAAATTGTTTTCTATCAAATATAATGTGACAAACCCGTTGATGTGTGTTCTGAATGATTTTTCTCTATCAGCATCTGACATGAGATTTTTATGTGTACAAATTCATGAAATCGATGTGCACGAAAAAATGAGAGATAAAGCGCGCGCGTTGATGCTAGTAAATTTCATAACGACCGGATAAGTAGAACGGGAGATATTCACGTTCGCAATTTGTTGACAAACTGACAGAGATGACGGCAGACAGACAGACAGACATAGAACGAAATTTTCCTCTGAGAGACGTTTTGGCCTGGGAGGTTCTCAAGTCGGACACAAAAAAATGTTCGGGCCTTCAAAACGACCATAGAGCTTCCTTCTGAAAAGAAAGCAATAAGTAATTGTTTCATTACTTTGGGGAATTATTTTTTTGGTGCGTTGAATTTTCTACAAATTAAGGGAAAATCTATGTAGGAACTTAGCTGCCACCATTGTTTGGGGGAGAATCCCACATTTTTTCCTTACAGTGCAGTTTTTTTCGTCTTTGAAAGGGCTACAAAATGGCATTCAACGTGAATCAATGATATATAGAATATATACAGAAATATATATAGATTTTGAATATATGATCTACATATCATTTTTCACATGGGATAAACCATGAGGTTTCTTTGTAAGAGCAGAAGTGACACTCAAATTGTTGCCAAACAAAGAACAGGATAGAAACTTTTGAGACCAAGATCTGAACGTGAGAAGTTCCCAGCAAAACCGATACATCTATAATTCGGAACAAAAGAGCAACCACAGAAATCTCCAGGCGAAAATAAAACACTGGAAAGCTCGAACAAAAACGAATCAGCGCATAAGTACAGAATTGGGTTGTGTGTTAGTTCGTTTTCGCTTGAGCTTTTCAGTGTTTCATCTTTGCCTGGAGATTCTTGTGGTTGCTCTTTTGTTCCAGATCATAGGTCCATTGCTTTCGCTCGAAACTTTTGACGTCCCATTCTTGCTGTCGTTCCTGTCCTGTTCTGAATCGACAACAATTTGAGTGTCACTTATTCTCCTAGCGTATCAATTATTTCAACACAGAGTGTTCTCGCCGGTATTTTCTGGTTTGTTACGTTCTTGGTAGGAATTTTCTTCAACAATCCATGATCTCTCAAAAGTGGTTTCTTTGTTTCGCGCAAATTAGTGGGATTTTCAGAGCCCATTCAAATGTAGGAATGATGTAATGACAATCCATTCATTTCTCCAAATATAATATACAAAATATCATTCCAAGATTCTAATCCCTGCCAGTATTATGAAGATAGCACTTTCTACTTCCCTGAGGATTATAAACTGTTGTACACGCTCATTCAAAACGTTTCTGCACGATGGACGCACGGAGAAAGAGGAATTCGCTGTGGCAGCGAAATCTACTTTTGCTGGGTTCCTTTTGCCAGAGCAGCAAATTTTTTGCCGTGACAGCAAACTATTTGCTGTTCCAGCAATCTTGTTAGCTGCTACAGCGAATTTTCAGCTGTGTCAGCCAAAAACGTTTGCTATCCCAGCGAAATTTGTTTGCTATTCTGTATATAATACTGGAAATTTGCTGGCGGAGCAAACATTTTTTGCTGCCACAGCTAAAAAATTGCTGTCGTAGCTAACACGATTGCTGTTATAACAAATTTTTAGCTAGGTCAGCAAAAAATTTTGCTATTCTATATATAATACCTCGATTTGCTGCGTCAGCAAATTTTTTCTCCCCGTGCGTTCGGGATTTGTGAGACACAAAGACTCTTGATGCATTTTCCATCCTCCTTTATAGACATTCAATATCACGAATCATTTCCACGCGTTTCACGGATTCATATTCTGATTTTAATCAAACTCTTAAACGAGCTGGAAGGGTGATCCTTGAATTCCAGATGATATAGATTATATTGAGATGTTCAGCCGATGATTTAATGAATCAATTTTATCAGGCTGTGAGATTTAATTGTATCGTTCTTGTCAACTCCACTGTTAGATGAATCAGTACAAAACTTCATAACACGGATACGAAGTTTTTTACGCCTCAGTGTTGCAAAATTTTCATCATGTCAACACCATATCAATATTGTGGCCATATCCGTCCATATTATATTATTGTTACAGAGTTCAAAATTCTTTTCGATACAAAATTTTTTATCATAGCTGGTTAGGAAATTCGATATCATTTTTGATATAAGATTTCGTATTGTTTTCCACAGTGTTGAACATTATTGATCAATGGTTCCTGGTCAAACGAGTACTACAGTGCGCTCTCTGAATAGTGCCGCGGACCTCTTTTTCGCTCAGATGCTTACCTTTGATAGAGTGAAGAAGACACTATTCGGCACTATTCGGAGAGCGGACTGTACATCGATAGCATGCAAGATAATGATGATCTGTCAATAAACTCCACTTACGTTTCAATTGCATAAAAGTGAGATGATCGATGGCGCGCCTCAAGGGCTTATCATCCAAGGTGAGATCGAGGAGAGGCAGACGTGTAATTTCTTGTACCCCCTCAGCACCGCCCCAAGAGCCAGCTGCCATGGATGCTCTTACAGACAGCATTCCCCCAATTTGAAGAAAAGCCGCGCTGTCGGTTTCTTTTAGAGCTTCGATGCAAAAGGTGAGCAAAGCCGTTGTAGCTTGAAGATGACTCGCGCACCTAGCAACTTGATCTCGCAAAGAACGTACACGAGCTTCTCTGGTCTGCCTAGCTGCTTCTATCAATCGAGATTTTCTCGCTTGCAACATATCCACGAGATTTGCTACTCTATCCTCCACTTCTTCTTCCAAGGCCACACATTCTTCCTATAAAGAGTAGAAAAATTTCTCATAGCGGATACACAACTATATGACTGGAAATGAAAGTCTAAATAATGACGAAGATGATGTATTATGATACGAATATTGTTTATGTAACTTAAAAAAACATACTTCGTACCAGACCAAACCATTCATCGCAAGGTACACTGTAAGCAATAGATGTAAATTTACTGATATCGATACAAGTGATATCACCAGAATATAATGGTAACTCACAATGACCTACACTGTGAGAAAATTTTCTTGTACTCTTAGGGATCGTCCATAAATTACGTAACGCTATTGACTATATCTCTCTCCATCTCACTCATCAGGTCTGAAGTTGGTGCAATAAGGAACGACAAAACGAAAAGCGTTACGTAATTTATGGATGGTCCCTTACCACTCTGAGAGTTGGTAACAAAAAAACCTACTTTGGATGTGGGAATTTCACAATCGAAATCAATGTTGTCAACTGAAACGATATTGAATTCAAAGCCGTGCGAAATTATCACTGGAATTCATAAGATTGTGAACTCCTCAATGATTTTGAGGTTATATGTAATACTGCAGGTCAGGGTACAAAATTCCCTGTTAGTGATAAATCCCCTATAAAAATAGTGGATTGACAGCGCATTCGGAATTTTACTGACGCTCGGTAAATTCAACATATTTTTATAAAATATCATTCTCAAAAGATATTATTCCTAATAATGATAACAATAATAATAATTTCACCCATATGCAGATCTTTGGATGAAGGGTTACTGCAAAAATATGGATGATCTCTGGAAAACAGAATTTTTTGCATAAAAATCTGAAAAAGACCTATGAGATTTTGATGTAAAATCCAGTAAATTTGGAACATTTCTACAGACTTTTTTGAAAGCTTAAAAGAGATTTTCATTTTTTTTTCAAACTAATATGTACTAATATTAGGTGTACAAATAAGTTTCCGCGGTTTTTTATGAAAAATTAGGAATTTATTGTAGAGGAAAAGTACATTACGTTTTATTCAAAGTATTTTCCATCATTTGCCACTACTTTTCCCCATCTTTCTGGCAACATTCGGATACCCCGTCGAAAAAACTCTTCATCTTTTGACGCTATCCACAAATCTACCCAATTTTTGGTGTCTTCATATGATGTGAAGCGCTGCTCAGACAGACCATGTGCCATCGACCGGAACAGGTGATAATCAGAAGGGGCTAAGTCTGGTGAATACGGCGGGTGGGGTAAAACTTCCCAGTTGAGTGTTTCCAAGTATGTTTTTACCGGCGCCGCAACATGTGGACGAGCATTATCGTGTAAAAGAATAATTTTGTCGTGTCTGGAGTAGTAATGGGCGCGTTTTTCCTTAAGTGCCCGACTCAATCTCATCAATTGTGTTCGGTAGAGAGCTCCAGTAATGGTTTCGCTTGGTTTTAGCAATTCATAACACACGACACCAAGCTGATCCCACCAAATACACAGCATGAGTTTTTTTCCATGAATATTCGGCTGAGCTGTCGATGTTGATGGTTCGCCGGGCTTAACCCATGACTTTCTCTTCTTTGGATTATCGTAGTGAATCCATTTTTCGTCACCAGTGACTATACGATGCAAGAAACTCTTTTTTTTATTCCTGGCAAGCAGCATTTCACTCATGCATAATCGGCGTTCAACGTCTCTCGGCTTTAGTTCATATGGAACCCAATTTCCTTGTTTTTGAATCATTCCTAACGATTTTAAACGATGTTAAATTGCTTGTTGAGTCACTTGTAGAGTAAGTGCAAGTTCTTTTTGCGTTTGGGACGAATCTTCCTCCAATAGTACTTCTAATTCCATGTCTTCGTACACTTTCGGCCTTCCACTGCGTTCTTTGTCTTTAACGTCAAACTCACCGTTCTTAAACTTTTGAAACCATTCCTGACAACTTCTCTCACTTAAAGCAGCTTCACCATATGCTTCTAGAAGCAATCGATGCGCCTCAGCTGCAGATTTTTTCACATTAAAGAAGTAAATCAAAAGTTCCCGCAAATGATGCTTATTCGGAATAAAACTTGACATTTTTGCACGAAAAAAATTACGTGATGCTGATACGGAATCACTAGTACTTTAAGGTTATGGTGTTGCCAGATGACTAAACTTGGGATATTACGTTTTACATCTGACAATTTCTCCATAACCTTCTGGTGGGGCCATCTTTTGACAAACCGCGGAAACTTATTTGTACACCTAATATGAATTTTCATTTCGAAAAATTGTGATAAAATTTCAATAAATTTCTTACCTTTGTCTTACTGTTGGGAAAAATTTTCAAAATTTCATGAACACTGACATTCGAATATATCGTATAAATATATTTATAGTGTTCAATGATTGTTCACTAATCAGAAAACAATCAAGGATGGTTCAGTTTCACCAAAACATTGTGAGATTAAGAGAAAAATTTCGTAGCCATAACAAACACAATAATCTCTCATAAGCTCCTGGACAGCACAACATCAACGTCTTGATGCGTTCATCAAGAATTCTTAATGAATTTTCATACTTGCAAAAGTATTCAAAAATGAATCCCTGAAACGGTAGGCTGTTGAGACTCTGAAGGAGTTATGTGTAAAACATCCCAAATTTATTGGATTTTCCATTAAAATTGATAAGATTGTCAGTTTTTCAGATTTTTGCAAAGAAAACCCTATTTTTCAGGGTTTATTCACAGTTTTGTAGAAATGTTTCAGCGGAATCTTTGTATGCATGTACAAAAGAATACGTGTATTTATGAAATATCATTTCCTGCTTATGATGTTAAAAATGTCTGGGTTGTAATCTGTTATTTTCTTCCATATGTATAAATACATATGTATAATATATATGATTATTTGAGCTTAATCCAATAATAATAAATATTTCAGAGGAGATCAACCTGGCGCTTTTTAGTTATTTTAGTTCAGTTTATTTAGGAATACCAACTTATTTTTCTCCATATGCAACACAAAAACATATACGATTTTATATTAAATGCTTCATATTAGAAATAATAATAATAATAAATGTTCGGAGATTGCAATATCAGATGCCCCATTCGTGTAAACAACCATAATAAGACTAATAGTATATAGTATTTGTCATGTATAATAATACAGAGTTGACTGCTCATAATAAGATCAAAAAAATTAAGAACTCACAGATAAATCATTACACTCTATACTTACTCATAACATTTGATGGATTGAACATATGAAACTCAAACATGTGGGATACTATAATAGTTCGAACTTGCATGAGAAATGATTAACATCTTACTTCTCTATGATGTGAAGGTATTGTGTGAAGAATAAATACTTATGCTCATTGATTATCACAGTTAAAATGAACACCTCTTTGGCAACATATTTTTCCAAAGATGAAGATTGGTCTAGGGATGTTGAAACGAGAAAAGAAATGAATCGATCAATTATAAGAAAGTACGGTACCGCAACTGGAAGAAGAAAAGAATCCAGTACGAATTACATAAACTTTCAGAGGTCCTGAGGACAGTATGTGGAAGTGTAGCTAGCATTAATAAATCCAATATATCCTCATATTTGGGCCGTCTTATCAGATGAGACTACTGGAGATTATGAATAGAAGCAATAGAATGTAAACAAATGAATATTTCAAGTATCAATGCATTCATCATCATCATCATCATCATCATCATGAAGTAATCAGTCTTATGACTGGTTTGATGAAATCCTTCAACCCTGTCTATTATCCACCAACCGCTCAATTTCTGCATATCTACGAGAACCCTTATCTTGTATAATTTGCTTCATATAACTTGATCTAGGTCTACCTCTTCGAGTTTTACCATTGAGTTCTCTTTCCAATATTGTTTTCAATAAGCTATCATGCCTTAATGTGTGTCTTATCAGATTACTTCTCCTTTTCACGAACTGTCTCAAAAGACTTCTTTTCTCATTTACCTTCTCAAATACTTCTTCCTAATTTCTTCCTCACTGCTGAGCTAATATTCTCCGAATAAAGTTACTGTTCCTTTTGGTGTGAAGCCTGTTTTCCTTGTGCTATTCTTGCTCTTATATCTCTTTCGCTTTCACCGTTTTCCGTAATTATGCTTCCTAGATATTTGAATGCTTTCACTTGCTGAATTTTCTCTGCACCTATTTCCATTTTCGTTCTTCTTGATGTTTTCGCTGTTGCACAAGCCATAAACTTTGTTTCGTCCTCATTTATATTCATCCAATAGTTTTTTAGTCATATTGTTCTCGTAGTGTTGAGAGTATTTTCTGACTCAACATCACTCGTAGCTGATATAGCTATGTCATCCGCCAATCTCCACATGCTTACATTCTCACCTTGAATCTGTAATTTCAATCACCCTTCTTTTCATTTGTGCTTCTCCTTTTTGACCCTCTATTTCTATTAATGCGGTTTGATTCTCATATAATTCATATATTATTCTCCTATCCTTGGAATTAATTCCTCCCTTTTTCAAAATCGTGAACATTTCCTCCCAATCGACATTATCGAATGCTTTTTGTATATCTACAAAACCTATATACAAAGACTTTTTCAACTTTAGACTTTTCTCTACTTCTGTTCTGAGTGCTAATATTGCTTCCCGCGTTCCCCTATTTTTCCTGAAACCGAACTGACCTTCCGCTAATCTACTCTCTATTTTATTCTCTATCCTCCTGTATATGATTTTTGTGAGTATTTTCGAGGCATGTGAAGGTCAACTAATCGTTCTGTAGTTCTCGCATTTGTCTGCTCCTTGTTTTTTTTGGAAAGGCGACAATTCTATTCTTCTGGAAATCTTTCGGTACTTCTCCTCTTCCGTACATATCTGTGACCAATTCAAACAGTGCATCACGAGTTCCCTGACTGGAGGCTTTGATAAGGTCCGCACTCATGCCATCTAATCCTGGCGGTTTATTATTTCTCAATTCTTTTGCAGCCCTGTCGAATTCTGATCTCAAAATTGAATTTCCCAACTCTTCTCCATCGACATCTCCCTCCCTCTCTTAAAATCCTATATCATCGCTTCCTTCATACAGATCTTATAAATGATTGATCCATTGTTCTATTTTTTCCTCCGTTCTTATCAATTGTCTCCCTAGAGAATTTGCAATCTTACTGCTCCTAGATTTCATTTGTCCAAAAAAATCTCTCAACAATCCTATATGTCTCATCTATTTTCCCTAACTGTAATCTAACTTCTATAACCTGACATTTTCCCTCTAATCATTATTCTTTCGCTTGTCCTTGATTCTCCTATTATTTTATTCCTCAGTGCCTTGTATGTCTGCTGGTCTTGTTCGCTACTCTTATTTTTGTATTTCCTTCTTTCAATAATCAAATCGAGAATTTCCTCTGTTATCCATGGTTCCTTAGGCTCTACTCCATCGTTCTTCAAAATTTCATCCGCACATTGTTCTATGTCCCCCTTCATAATCGTCCATCTACTCCCTATTTCCAAGTCTTTCTCTTGTCGATCCTCCAATTTTTCGTCCAACATCATTTTGAATGCCTCCTGTGTTTGTTCTTGTTTGAGATTCTTCAAACTCCATCTTTCTTGCATTGTGAAGGAAAAACCGAGCTAGAAAGAGAAAATGTAATATACGGAAAGAAATTGATTTCCTCTGCTTGGAATTTTCAACACACAAATCCAAATTCAATTTGGAACTATTAATACGTATACATAAATTGTGTCCATCTTACCCGGTAGCTGTAGCACGGGGGAAGAGGGGTCAGGATCCCAATGTTAAACGCTCCAAGGGTGATGAAGAGTGAATACATTCTCCACACAAAACCAAAACAGAATTTCAGAACGAATGGGATGACACATTCACTGTCCCGGACACACTAGCTCATATACAAAGAAGGGAACTTCTTGTTCATCGCAATCAGCAGGCACGTTCACTGCAGGGTTGCCAACTTGGGGGTTTTCCCCCTAGATTTGGGGGGAAATTATGCCCGGAAGGATTTTTTAGGGGGACGACTTTTGTTAGGGGTATTTTTAGGGGGATCAAATTTCAGCTTCCTAAAATTATAATTCCACCGATATTTTACATATGACGTATAAATATTGAAGGTAGATTCCATTATCAACTTTTGGTAATCACCAATGCATTTCAAATATCCAATAGAGTAGATGCGCTTGAATATCCCGCGATTTACAGGTGTACGTCATCGTTGGCCAGACTTTGTCAGAGAGGCTATAGTTTACCACTCTCACTGACTGAACTCATTGTTTTGATTTTGACGGAAACTTTTTGTGCGAGCGAAAAAGATAATTAACGATATAATAAGGAATCATATTTACACATGTGATCTATTTCATACGTAATACAAAAATTGATCATGCCGAAAGAAAAAAATAAGATCTATCAGCAAAAATACACTAAATCTTGGGAGAATGATCCCGCACTTAAAGGTTAGTACGAATTAATTCTATGCTTTTAATCGAGTATAATAATCCTCATCGACAAACATTTTATATGAAAACCGACAGAAAACGATTAAATTTTGATCTGTTTCAACAATTTTTCTTCGTAATGCACGTTTAGTATAATGAGGTTATGTTTGTCAAATATTTGAAGGGACGACGGGTCAAATAGATTAATTTTAAGTTAATTTACATTCAATGAGCTTTCAAACCTAGATCTATTTGAAGTTAGACAAACGTTTGTTGAACATTTATGTTTGCTTGGGGTAGGACGTTATTATTATTATATTATAAGAAATGAACTAATACGTTTCAAAACAGACTCATATCTTTCGTGCAGGATCTTCTTCGAAGTTTGCAGCCAAAATATTTCAGCATTATTTATTTAATGAAGCAGGTAATTCAAATTCAGGTAACATTTGTTCGGTCTATGGAACGTGCTGTGATATGGAACGTTGAGTTTGATTGCGCCTTTCTTTTTCAGCATGAATATCTGCATATGTGAATCTATATGAACGTTGATATGTTTGTTGGTCTAATAATTGAATTAGGGTTACCAGATAAAACTGGGACAGTTCGGTGATTGGATAATTCTGATATCTCTAACCATTCAGATTCCAGTTTCTAAAAGAATAAACCAATCACCGCAATATCTCGTTTTTTACCTGGGAACCCTGAATAATTGAATGGGGTGGTATATTTTTTAAATTTTCAGTGTGTATGAAATTATATTGGAATGTTGGTTGGTCGTTGGAGTACTCTGTAATAATGTTTTCTTCAACAACTTACGCAATTTCTTCTTGATGTTTTGACTGCACTTTATAAAAATAACAACTTTGCTACTGCTTCATATAATATTGCACCATAATTATGATATTCCAATCTCAAAAATGTTTGAACTCAAATTTTTTATTTCAATTTACAGATTGGCTTTCACCCGACCCGACTAATCAAAATTCGGCACGTTGTAAATATTGTAACGCAATTTTAAAAGCACACAAAAAGGATTTATTGGAACATGCGAAAACTGAAAAGCATAAAAATGCAATAAAATTCGATCAACTAGCCAAGTCATGTCAACCTTTGTCCGTAAAGTACAAACCAGTCTTATCAGACAAAATCAAAATTGCCGAATTAAGAATTGCTGCATTCATTGCAGAACACTGTTCACTTCGCACTGTCAATCACATGATGAACATACTGCCTCAGTTGGATTCTTCCTCAAATGTAATTTCAAATTTGAAACTTCATCGCACCAAATGTTGTATGCTGATAAAAAACGTGCTGAGTCCATGTATGTTTGATGAACTAATAGAAGAGATTGGAGATTCTGCATACTCAATCATAGTTGATGAAAGCACTGATCTTTCAACACAAAAAATATTATGTGTAATGATACGTTTCTTTTCTTTGAAAAAAAAGCAAGTTATTACAACTTTTTACAGACTTATAAAATTAGTCGATTGTGATGCAAAAAGTGTACACAACGCCATCAAGTCTCAATTAGAGCAAGATGGCTTGAAAATAAAAAATATGGTTGGAATAGGCGTTGATGGAGCCAACGTTATGGTGGGTAGATATAACTCTGTTACTGCTTTGTTCAAACGCGAATTAGAAGATTTAATTATCATGAAATGTGTTTGCCACTCACTTCACTTATGTGCTGAAAAAGCAGCCGAGACGCTACCTCGCCAGTTGGAATTCTTAGTTCGGGAAACACATAATTGGTTTTCCTACAGTCCTAAGCGATTGGAAAAATATAATGATTTATACGAGACCATGAATAATAATCGGAATCCGAAAAAAATTCAAGGACTCAGTGGAACTCGTTGGCTCGCACGGTATGAAGCCATCAACGTTATATTGGAGCAATGGGAAGAATTGCAATTATTGTTTTCTATTGCCAAAAGTGAAGATAAATGTTACATGGCCGAGCAGTTATACGATATCATGAGAAGATTGCCATTCAAGGCCTTTTTGATTTTCTTAAGGTATGAATTGAAAAACGTAATTCAATTGAACATGCTGTTCCAAAGTGAAGATGTTGAACCCACTAAACTACTTGAAGACTTGTTTTGATGTTCAAAAATTTACTACAGAAACTTGTTGTACCATCTGAGTTACAAAAACTGGATGAGGCTAAACTAGCTGAGTTTGATTTTCAGTCGCACTTAATGCATACCTCAGCTTTGTATTTTGGTTACGAGTTCCACTGTATTGCTCAAAACATTGATAACAAAGAACTTATGGATGTCAAAGAGAGATGTAAGAACTTCTTATGTACTTTGGCTGGAGAAATACAAAAACGACTACCAGAAAATTTATCAGTTTTGAAGATGATGGCTGATCTCCATCCCAAAATTGCCACATCTCAGGTAAAACCGAGTTTGGGCAACATCTTAACGAAAATTCATCGAACTGAGTTATACGGAAATAAGAATGATATTGAAACGGAATGGAATCAATTGCAAAATAGATCGTGGTTGGATCTTTCTAGTTCAGCTAAATTCTACTCAGAAGTATATAATGATTGTGATGCCGGCGGACATAAACGTTTTGAGAATATTACCAAGTTTGCTATGGCTTTGCTTACAATACCTATCTCAAATGCGAGTGTAGAGCGTGCTTTTTCTATTTATAATGTCATTAAAAATAAATTACGAAACCGACTTTCACTCGAAATGCTCCAGAGTTTGATGATGGTAAGATTCAGTTTGCAGATGAATCATGGATCGTGTGCTGAATTCCATCCATCCCTAGCATGATAAAAAATTCAATGTATCAATGTATGATTTTAAAAATCCAGAAAACTCTAGTGTGGAAAGTAACGCTCAAAATGATGATGATGTTCTATTAGAAATTTTTGATAACTTTTGAAAGTGTTCGATTAGATTAAATTAAGTAAACTGTACATATCTGCATATATGAATATATAAAGATTCTATGTTAGTTCTTAAAATGTGTATTTTCATAATAAAATCAATAATTCATGCATAGGAGTACATTTTCACTTCGATGATTTATGGCGTTTTGTTGCCGTTCTACTTTTTCTTAAACGAAGAACAATTTTGTATCCAAACAGCAAAATTCTTGAGACATTGAGAAGATTTCTTCTAGATTTCTAAGAGGAATTGAATGCAACAGTTTCCAACGTCTGAAAGATATCTCAAATGAGGTATCTTAAAGGTGATGAATTATGAAAATAATATATTATTCAGAGAAATTTTACAATCTTCCTGAAGACATCTATCAGAGTATAAAAACAATGTCTTTTAGAAATCTAAAAGAAATATTTTCGATATTTCTAAAATTGGTGTTTGCCAGGGTAATGGAAATTGCTCAAATCTTCTGTAATTTGACTATCTGCTAGCAATAATGTGGAATCAATTCTAGATCAGAATAAAGTTTTTATTTCAACCAAGGATAGCTGTCCTTGAATCTTAACGGAATTGACCAATCCCACATTTCTATTAAATAGTTCAACCAATAAAGAAAAGAAGAAATTCAAGGACTATCCCTGTATTAATGGGGTTTTTATTGAATGAGAATAACGCATCAAAAAGCGTTGGTGATCAGTGTATGTATAATGGAATATTTTTATTCAGTTGAGTGGACATTCTAATGAATGAAATTTCGTGATCGGTAAATTTCGATAAAAATGGGGAGAATATGGAAACAATATTGGTGATTATTAGTATAAAATATTCCCAGTATATGTCAGTAACGCACTTAAATAGGTGCATATGCATATACATATGTAAATAACAGTTTTTTCTTTAAAAAAAATTTTTAGGGGTTTTTCAGTGAAATCTAGGGGGATTTCAACTCCTCTTTAGGGGGAAAGTTCAAAACGAGTTGGCAACCCTGGTTCACTGCAATGCACGTGGTGGAACCACGTTTATACGTATGAATTGGAGTTAATTTGCCTTCGCACTCCGCCGGCCAGAATACGAGTGACCAGACAGCGTGGCGCCGTTCCCGTCGTTCCTGTTCCCGTGACGTCACAAATCACGTTGCGCTATTGACATAATTATCGATCCAGTGATCGATACTGCCCTCGAGCGCCAGGAAAGAAATTGAACAAGGTATCGGCGGACCCGTTGAAACTCGTCACCCCCACACGCACCCTTCCATCCGGGGAATCTTATATCTATACTTATTTTCTAATTTCATTTAACAACCTTACTCCCGAAAGAGTTAAACGTTTGACGGTTTACAAAAATGACACCGAAAAACCTAACGATACAATATGAATACATGTATATATATATATACATATATAAATATATAATTATGAATATAAAATTTATAAAATTTTAGAAAACCTTCCAATTTCATTCTATGTTTTATTTGATATTTCCATTGTAATTTTTGTGATCATTATAACCATTTTAATGTTTCAATCGGTAAATTGGAATTTATATCAACTCTGTGTGTTCATTGGATCCCCTGATTCATATTTTCCGCTCGTCCTTGTCCTTGTTATGGAACAATAAAAATAGGGAATCTTGAACACTAGAGGAAAGTCACTAACCTCCCTTCCTTTAGTTATTGTAGGCAAGTTCATTTCAATATACATTGAAACGAGATTTGCTAGACGTAACATGGGGTTATAAGATTTCAGCGCAGTCGGTAGGACCTGCCCGTGGATGATTGCGGGTTTTCCAGGGGAATATTCATGATACCTGTCCTTGATATCCTTTTTATCCATCCCTGGTAGTATCTGCTCCCTTCACGTGGTGGGGAGGATAAGTATCTCAGAGTTGGATCTTTTTTTTGAGTGGAATGAACTACTCAAGAGGAACAATACAAACTGAGAGAAACGAAATCATCCTAATGCCAGGAACATCGGCAAGAACGGAAGGAAAGCGAGGGGAAACTAACTTCCTTGACATGTTTCAATACTTCTCGAGGGAATGGAACCTCTTCCCAACCTGGAATATTATGTAACGAGAACGAACGAACGAATTAATAAATACATGATGGCACTCTTTCGGGTAAAATATTCCGGAGGTAAACTAGTCTCCTGTTCGGATCTCCGGGTGGAGGCTGCCCGAGGGAGCTTCATCAACAAAGAACAAAAACCGAAGAATAGGATAGGGAAAAGGAATAACATCCTTCGAATCGGAGCGTGGAATGTTAGATGACCGAGGCAAGCGGGGAAATTAGAAAATTTGAAATTAGGAATAAATAGGTTGAATATAGACGTAATGGGCATTAGCGAAATGAGATGGTCACAAGAGGGCGATTCCTGGAGTGGGGATTATAGAATAATTCATACAGGATCAAAGAACGGTCGAGCAGGTGTAGGAATTGTAATGCACAAAAGAGTAGTGTATAGAATAGAAAATTATTTGCAACACAATGAACGTGTGATGATGGTTAGAATCAGAACAAAACCGGTAGACACAGTCATAGTCCAAGTATACATGCCCACATCTGCATATTCGGAGGAAGATATTGAAAAAACGTACGAAGAAATAGGAGAAGTGATAAAATATGTGAAGGGAGAAGAGGATTTGATAATGATGAGGGATTGGAATGCGGTAGTAGGACAAGGAGAAGAGGACAACATAATAGGAGATTTTGCGTTAGGGAGTAGGAACGATGGAGGACTACGTTCAGTCGAATTTCGTGAAAATCGTAAGATGGTTATCACAAACACTTTATTTGAAAATCATCCGAGAAGGAAGGATCTACACTTGGAGAATGCCAGGAGATACAGCAAGATACCGAATTGATCACATATTAGTGAAACAAAGATTCAGAAACCAAGTGAAAAACTGTAAAACTTATCCCAGTGCAGATATAGATAGTGATCAGAATATGTTGATGATGAAATGTTCTCTGAAATTCAAATCTCTGAAAAAGAAAAGGAAAATGCAGGAAAGATGGAATTCGAAGAACCTCAAGCAAAAACAAACACATGAGGCATTCGAGAAAATGTTCGATGAAAAATTGGGAGATCAAAAAGAGAAAGACTTGGGAATAGAGAGGAGATGGACGAAAATGGAGGGGAATATAAGAGAATGTGCGAATAAGATTTTGAAGAATAATGGGGTAGAACCTAAAAACCCATGGATAACAGGAGAAATTTTAGAATTGATGAATTGAAGAAGAAAGTACAAGGATAATGATAGCCAAGAAGGCCAGCAACGATACAAATCATTGAGAAATAAAATAATAAAAGAATCAAGGATAGCAAAAGAACAGTGGTTAGAAGAGAAATGTCAGGGAATAGGAATAAGATTGCATTTAGGAAAAAATAGATGAAGCATATAGGATGATTAAAAGATTTTTCGGATGAATGAAATCCAGAAGCAATAAGATTAGAAACTCTCTAGGACGACAATTGATGGAAACGGAAGAGAAAATAGAACAGTGGATCAATCATTTGGAAGACTTGTATAGAGGAAACGATGATATAGCACTTCTAGAGGAGGAGGAGGAGGTAGATGAGGAAGGATTGGGAGATTCGATATTGAGATCAGAATTCGACAAGGCTTTGAAGGAATTGAAAAATAATAAAGCGCCAGGCATAGATGGCATTAGTCCGGACTTTATGAAAGCCTCCAGTGAAGGAACTCGTGACGCACTGTTTGAATTGATTAGAGATATGTACGAAAAGGAAGAAGTACCGGAAGATTTCCAAAAGAATAAAATTGTCGCTATCTCGGAAAAACAAGGGGCAGACAAATGCGAGAACTACAGAACAATCGGTTTCACTTTACATGCTTTGAAAATATTGACCAAATCTATATACAGGAGGATGGAAAAAAAATAGAGAGTAGATTGGCAGAAGATCAATTTGGTTTTAGAGAAAATAGGGGAACGCGAGAAGCAATTTTAGCACTTGGGACAGTAATGGAGAAAAGGTTAGCGCTGAAGAAATCTGTGTACATAGGTTTTGTAGATATACAAAAGGCTTTCGATAATGTGGACTGGGAGGAGATGTTTGCGATCCTGTAGAAGGTGGGAGTAAATTATAAAGATGGAAGAATAATATACGAATTATATCAGAATCAGAGTGTAATAATAGACATAGAGGGTCAGGAAGGGGAAGCACAAATAAGAAGAGGAGTCAGACAAGGATGCTCATTATCGCCACTGATTTCCAATTTATATATAGAAGAAGCAATGAACGAAGTGAAGGAGGAAATTCAATCAAAATTACAGATTCAGGGAGAAAATATAAGTATGTTGAGATTCGCGGATGACATAGCTATACTTGTCACGAGTGGTACTGAGTTAGGGAATATTCCCAACACTATAAGAACAATATTATGGGAGAACTATTGTATGAATATAAATGAAGACAAAACAAAATTCATGATGTGTACAGCAGTGAAAACAGCTAGAAAAAAGAAAATCAAAATAGATACCGAGACAATTGAACAGGTGAAAGAATTCAAATATCTAGGAAGCATAATTCCAGACAACGGCAAAAGCGAAAGAGATAAAAAAGCAAGAATAGCACAAGGGAAACAGGCTTTTTACAAAAAGAAACAGTTATTAGGCTCAAAAATATAAGCTTGGAAGTGAGGAAGAAATTCTTGAAAAGTTATGTTTGGAGCACAGCATTATATGGTTGCGAAACTTGGACAATGGGGAAAACTGATCAACGAAGACTTGAAGCTTTTGAAATGTGGTGTCATAGGAGGATGCTCAGAATACAATGGATAGACAAAGTCAAAAATGAAGAAGTCCTCGAGCAGAGAAATGAAGGAAGAAATCTTTTGAAACACATCGTGAAAAGAAGAAGCAATCTTAAAGGACACACATTACGGCATGAGCGTTTATTGAAAACAATATTGGAAGGGAAAATGAATGGTCAAACTGGTAAAGGTAGACTTGGAGCAAGTTATATAAAGCAAATCGTACAAGACAAGGGATGTAGTGGATATGTAGAAATTGAACGTTTGGCGGATAATAGGCAGGGGTGGAGGGTTTCATCAAACCAGTCGTAAGACTGAGCACTTCATGATGATGATGAGTCGGTAGGACCCAACTGAGCGGAATAATGAATTCGAGGGGTTCATTCGGAACACATTTTTGTCTCGCTGACCTATATCCGATTTAAGTGTCCCAAAGAATATCTACAAATTTTCCTTCACGATTCGAGTTGGATGTCACCCTGAGTCGTCGTAATTCCACCTCTTCTTTTTCTCAGTTTTTTTTGGTCATGACATCAAATTCTCATGATTTCTGGTAATAGAAGGTTGTCTATAGGGTAATGCTCCAATCTAATCATCATATGAAACAAATTCACAACCATCCCACATGGAAAACAAGCAAACGTCGAAATTCAAATTATTGTTATTATCATGAAATAAAAAAGGAAGTTAAGATGAATGAAAGATCAAACTCGGGATGGGGGCCAAATTAACGAAAAACCAAATCAACGAACAGTTGGTTGAAAAGAGAGATACGTCACACTCTCTTTTCAAACACTGATTTCGTTGATTTGTCTTCCCGTTGATTTGGCCCCCATCCCAAACTCGTTCGGTGTTCATTGTGTAACTCCGCAACGATTCTCCCAATCTTGTTTGCTCGCTAAATGTTGAAAAACTACCGCGTCTGAAAGGTTAACTCCGGGTAATCGAGAAATTAGTTCATTCATGTTTGTTGTCGATAGCAACCGCGACAGAGAGGTCAACTCCCGGAACTCTCAACCAAGTTTGAAGAATTCGGTTAATGCTAGAAACAATCACGATAGTAAGGTTAACTTACATGAATGATCTGGGGAATTTCAAACTGAGACGTAGCGTTATTTGAACGCTGGAATATAAGAAACAAACTCATCAAATCAGAAACAAGCAATTGGAACAAAAAGAGCTCTTTGAAATCCAACAATCGGAAACAAAAAATATTTATAATTAAAGCATATTCTGATTATACATTACCATTAGAATACAAAAAAACCCAGATGTCAATTCTACGAAAAATAATAATAATAACGAAACGCAGACGTTTCATCCTTCGTGAATCGATGAAGAAAAACAAATGCAGATGTCTTTTCCTGCGGAACAGATGAAATAATAATCACAATTATGGAACCTATTGTATAAAGGTTAACATATTCAAATTCCTTCTCCGGGGCGCGTTCAGACACTCCAATAGGAAAGAGGGAAGTGTATGATCGCAAGTCACGGGTTCTATAAGGAAATTGTTATCAACAAAGGCAATTCAATAAGGGAACGAATGGAAATAAATTTTGAACGAAACTAACGAATAGAATAACTCATGAGAATCCTGAATAATCGGAGAAGAGGGCATATTTTGCCATTCATTCCTTAAATGCCACAAGGGACTTTGAGAAGTCAAACAAAACACTTGAGTGAAGAAGATGAGGAGGCTCTATTAGAGACCGGAATTTCATCGAAATCAGATGAAAAGGAAGCAATACATTCATCAATTGAAAATATTGAAACTGTAACTGATCCTTCCAAACCAAGAGTAGGTTTGCAACGATCACCGGTGAAATCTGCAATCAATTTATTAGATGATTCAATTTCTAATGAGAAATCACTCAATTCAACCTCAACTGACTCTCTAGGGAATTCCACTGTTGATGAAAGAACACTAAACTCAACTATAATCGAATCATTCGTAAATTCAATTCTGAAAGATAAACCCCTAAACCCGACCTCAGTTAATGTATCGAACAATTTAATCAAAGACGAAATCGCAATAAATTCAATTTCAGTTGACAAGCGAACTACGAGAACAACTCTCAACGTGAAAAAGAAAACATTTAACAACCCTTCCAATCCATCAAGGAAATTTCGAAAAAAATCAAAGACACCTCGCGTCAACATGGCTAACAATACCCCCAAAGTACGGGATGTCGTTGGGATGATACCCATATTTTCGAGGTCAGAGAATGACTGTAATTCCCAAGAATTCACTGCAGCATGTTTGGATGCCAGGAACATGTTACCAGTGAACTTAGGAGCCGATTTGACTAATCTGATTGAATCACGATTGAGAGACGTAGCGTTACAGATCGTTAGAACTGGTCAACCCGCAAATCTAAATGAATTGATTAGAATATTGAAAGAAATATATTCTCCACGAGATTCGAATGTAGTTTTGTTTGGAGAATTATCAAGATTATGTCAAAAAACAAGTGAAGATGTTGCCAGCTATTTCAATCGAACGCGTATGCTGGGAAATTAAATACTAGAAGCATATGAATCAGAAAATGATGATCAAATAACCGATGCGAGAAGAACAGGAATTGAGAATGCCACATGCAAAGCATTCGTGTTGGGATTGGAAGAGGAAATTAGCAATCTAATGAATGAGAAGGATGGTCTGAATATCGTTGGTCCGGAAGCTATCACTATAGAAGAACAACTGATTGCTCGGAAATCATTGCGCAACGCTCCTTCTGGAGCCAATGAAAATTGTCTCATTTGTGAATCTACGAGTCATAAAACTGAAGATTTTCCAGTAATATCCAAGAAAAATGAAACAATTGAATGTCAAATTTGCAATCTGGAACATCATACAGCTGAAGATTGTAGGAACCGTAATCGTTATACAAGTGATAAACAAGTTCAATGTCAGATTTCTAAGAAAATGGGACATGAGGCTAACAATTGTAGAAGTTCGAATGGGAATCATAATCAGAGTTCGTTTTCTCGTAGTCGAGAGGTCTGTCAGATATGTAAAAAATACGGAAATGCAGCTGATGAATGTCGATATTATGCTCCTATCGAAATGACACAAATTATGAGAAAATGTCAATTATGTGGTATGACAAATCATGGAACAAAAAATTGTAGAGTGAATAGAACTTGTCCGAGGTGCGGGAGCGCGGGACATTCAGCGATAAATTGTTCCTCAAATAATAGATGTCAAATATGTAATAATATCGGACATTTAGCGAACGTTTGTCTCAGGTTCAAAAGCGAAGAGGGACGCAGTGTCAATATTGTGAAATCTACGGTTACTCAGCGGATGTGTGTCGTAAATTACAATATCAATTGGGAACTCAAACAAATACCAATGTTAATTCGGAACGTAGAGGCAACGAAAATCATGGAATCAATGGGAATCGAAGAATTGCAACTGATATACAAGCTCCGGGAAACTCACGGAGCCTCCCCGCGAGGGAGGCTGGAAATTCTCTCCAAAACCCAGTCAGATTAGTAGAAGGGAATATCCCCCAACCACAGATGTTGAATTAACCCTGGAATCACATTCCCCATCCATACGAATACAACTATTTGAACCCACTATCTTACTATTAGATTCAGGCGCTGGGCCTTGTTTAATTAAGGAGCATTTAGTGAAAAATAAAGTTGAAATGATTGAGAAGGAAATTCTCCATTCATCCGGAATATCCTCCGAAATGGTATCCACCTTGGGAGAAATCATCCTCAATTTTCTAGGGAATATCACCAAATTTCATGTCAGGGGGCATAATCTCAAATGCAACATTCTCAAACAGATTTCAGCGCTGCCATACGGTAGTACAGTGGATTATTCGCCATAGATACAACTAACACGAACAATGAACAAACCACACCGATTTTCGAATTAGTGTTAGTGTATACATGTAAAATAGTTTACTGTACTACCGTATGGCGGCGCTGAAATCCGTTTAGAAATTTTCTATTCGAGATTATGCCCCCTGTTTCATGTGGTATCCGACGATTTTCCCATAGAACAAGACGGGATAATGGGAGCTTCGTTTCTCGCCAAGCATAGAGCAGAACTGAATTGGGAGGATGGCTGTCTGGGAATAAATGATCAGAAAATTCCATTTTTTCAAAATACTAGAATCTATACGATAGCACCGCGTACAAGACAAATCATGCATGTGAATTTGAAGGAAACTTCATTATCAGAAGGATACATTCCACTTTTAAAAACGGATCAAGGTCTCTATATTGGAAGATCACAACGGTCAGGAATATTCACTTATGATCAACACTACAGGAGAAAAAATTACGGTAGCTGTTCCTGAGATTGATTCACAAGAAATGGAGCAAATCCACGGAAAAGAAATCAAACAAATTCGTAGAAAGAGTGGGAGGAAAAAACGGAACCAATTGAAAATTGAAAAACGAAAGATTCTTACAATTCAGGAGAATGATAGACTGAAAAGTATCCTTGAATTGCTCAGATTAGATCATTTGAGTGAAGAAGAGCGGCAAAAAGTAGAGACTCTGATTAAAGATAGTATGGATTCATATCATATACCCGATGATAAATTAACTTCTACCCTTTTATTAGAACATAGTATCCCTACAACTGATGAAAATCCAATACATACGAAACAATATAGATTCCCACCAATGTTGAAAGATGAAATAATTGAACAAGTGAATGAATTACTTGATAATGAAATTATTCAATCCTCGCAATCACCTTATAACACGCCAGTTTGGATTGTACCAAAAAAGCCCGATTCTCAGGGAAATAAAAGATGGCGTTTAGTTCTCGATTTTAGATCATTGAAAGTGGAAACGATGGGTAATGCGTATCCATCGCCAAATATGATAGAAATATTGGATCAATTAGGAGAAGCGAAATATTCCAGTACATTTGATTCAGCGTCAGGTTTTCATCAAATCGATATGAGTGAAAAAGATAGACATAAAACTGCTTTTTCAACGCCTCATGGGCATTATGAATCCTTAAGAATTGTACTGGCGTGCCGTTGAAGGATGCAACCGCACCTTCAATCGCTGACGCATTATTGAAAAGATTTGAATGTATTCATGAAACTCCTAAAATCGTCCTTACGAATCAAGGAACAAATTTTCTTTCGAATCTAATCAAAATATTAGCTGAGCGATTGAATATAAGGCAGTTAAAAACTACTGCTTTTCACCTTCAAACTAATGGCTCCTTAGAAAGAACACACATAGTCCTAGTGGAATATTCCCGACAATATATTAGTGAAGACTCAGAATGGGATGAATGGGTTGAACTCGCGATGTTTTCTTATAACTGCAGCGTACATAAAAGTACACAGCGTACTCCTTACGAATTGGTATTTGGAAAATTGCCTATCATTCCTTCTAGTCAACCACTACCAGAGATCGAACAATTGAAAACATATGACGATTATTCGATCAGACTGATATCGCGATTAGATGGATCGCAAAAAGAAACACGAATGAATTTAGAAATTGCGAGAATCAAATCGAAAGAATATTATGACAGAAAAATGAATCCTGTTAACTTAGAGACCGGAGATTTCGTATTTCTTCGGAAGGATTGAAAACTGGGGAATCAAGGGACCCAAACGAAGGCCCATATAGAATATTAGAGATAATAAATGACAAAAATATCAAAATTCAAATAGGGAATGGAGAAAAGATAGTGTCAACCGATAGAGTAATTCCTACAATAATTGACTCAACCCCGTTGAATTCAATAAAAAAAGGGGGGAGATACCCTAATAATGCAATTAATTCCTTGCTCTCCTTTGCATAATCAGGATGCACAGATTGCCGAAACGCAATATTATGCCCACAGAGGAGTTTCCACCTCTGTCTAGACGGGCTAGACAGCTTCATAAATGGCACCTCCTGTATCTGAACGGCCAGACAAGAGCAGTTCAAAAAGCTGCTATCGCAGAGGCTGTGAGAACGCACGCACAATTCCAACGGTGGAATAGGGATGCTGCTTTAGCCGCCCAGGAACAGCGGGGTGCATTGGTCTATCTGAGGCAAAGATTGAGTCAGGAAATGGCTTTGAATCGCCCTCGCGTCCCCGAAGACTCTCCAGATGTCCCTAACGCCCCCGAAAATGTTCAAGATCGATCTCCCACTCCTGAGAATCGACCAGTAATGGTAAAATCCGGAATCCACGTGCCTGGAAGTTCTCAAAAACCCGTAGCTGAAGTGGCCCTCCTTATGGCAGTACGAGTTCGAAAGCCTAAAATAACACTAACAAAAAAATGTCGACATTGCGAGATAAATTTGGACAATCTTCGCAAAAAATCGGTTCATTTGTGTCCTGCCCTAGGTGTGGCACCGATAGCCGTGTGTATGCGTGAAAAACATACGCGCGTATACACACATACACACATATATATATATATATAGGGCATTCTTCGTCAAATTTGACCCCCCCCCCTCTGTCCAAAATTGAGTTCGGTGTAAAAATATGTTTGAGGTGTCAAATGAAAGCTTAGGGTGTCTAGTCCACTTTGCACACTGGCCCTTGTGAAAATCCAAGATGGCGGAGTGAGTATGGCGGAAAACGTCATCGGAGAAGGGTTGCGGAAAAATCAAATAGTGGATCATTCGGCCAAAGACCTCACGATTTCGGATTGGGTTGCTTCTAAGGGGTGTTTCTGGTCGCTGATTAAGAATTTGAAGTCATAATTTGAAAATTCAAAATGGCGGACCGTATTTGGGAGGTGATATGGTGACCAAAAATTCAAATCAACTCGATTCGCTTGAAACTGGCTATTCGGGGGTTTTCGAGGTCCCTGAATCCGAATCTGAGGTCGACAACCTCCCACAACCAACTTTTCACCCCTGCACGGGGGTGAAATCGTTGTTTTTAGAGTGAATTCCCCTCATATTCCGTTCTATGAGGAATTTAGGAACCCAAATAACCTCAAATATGATATATTGGGGTTCCGTAATTACACCTGAGGGATTTGACCTCCCTCCATCAACTCTTCACCCCTATATAGGGGTGAAATCGTTATTTTCATAAGAAAAACCGGATCCTGTACCCTTTCCCATGGGAAACTTGGGTGCTGAAACTGCTTCAAGATCATATTCCGAAGTGTCTTGGAATATCTGAGGGACTATAGCTTCCACGAACTCCCCAAAGTCCCTCTATGGGGGTGAGGTCGTTATTTTTCCAATTAATCCACCTTGTGTCTTTTTTGTGTGGACTTTCGCTGATATTTATTCACCAGTCGTTCTCACGACTACTGCTCATTGACAATTATCTCTGAGTATCTTCAAACAGTCGTTTCCACGATCAATACCGGTGAAAACTTTTTCGCCGATATTCATCCATCAGTCGTTTTCACGACCACCTCACGCCTAGCCCCTATCCTGCCCATTACTTTTCTTAGCACCAATAATGATGTCAGAAAAGGCTCGTACAGATAGATGTATCAACCCTTACGAATATGACGGCATCCTATCCCACGTAGGGTCAAATTTGAGAAAAATTTCAAAAAACCTCTTACGAATTGAACCTCACCTGCCAGCATATGCTATGGTATGTAGTAGGGGTGTGCGGGTACCCAAGTCATCGGGTTTTTATCGGGTCGGGTTGGGTACCCGTCGGGTCGGGTTTTTCAATTACCCGAGTTTTTCGGGTACCCGATTACATCCGGGTAATTCAAATATAGCAAACGTTTTCCTCAGCAGGAAATATTGTGACAGCAACTCGATCAAGATTGGTGACAAAACATGTGGAAGAGTTGTGCTTCCTGCATTCAAATTCAAAAATATGAAAGAAGAATGATATTTATAAGAAGAATATTTATTTTCATTGATGTTCAAGATTCTATATTGTGGTTACTAAATACGAGAATAGATAATATATTATTTATGAGATATAAATGTGATTATATTTTTTAATTGAATTAAAAAATAAATATCAACATTCCATGAAGCAATTTGGAGATTTCTTAATGCGCTGCATAATCAATTACATGGAGTAACAACCCTAGTAGACTGGTAGTGAATATGGCATTCTTCATATTAGAATTGAATTCATATGAAATCCCCTTATTCTTACAATCGCTCAAGACAATTTGTCCTTAAAATATCAACGGCAATTGCAACTTCGAATAGAAGTTGAAAATATTAAATTCAAGCGATTTTATTATATTCGGGTACCCAACTTGGAAAACCCGATTTACTCGGGTACCCGACCCGACCCGACCCGAAAAGAAATACAAATACCCGAACCCGACCCGACCCGACCCGATAAGAAGTACTACCCGCACACCCCTAGTATGTAGTGACTGCAGATTACATCGTTCAGTGAATCGAGTAAGCGGTGAATCCCTTCATCGTTCTGATGAAATCACTGTTACTATGGAATGTGACGAGCCCTCGCCATGAAGTGATGATCAGTCTGTGAATAATAATGCCGGAACCCCATCATCTTGGTTGATTGAGTTGGAAGAACTTCTCCAAGGATTGAAAGATAAATTTTCTAGCCTGGAAGGTAACGATCCTATGAAAGTCAAGATCCTGACTATCGCTCCGGAATCTTGGAGTCTGAAGAAAATTAGCAGGGAGTTTAATACAACGCCATATTCAGCGAAAAAAGGGAAAGAACTGAGGCTAACTCGAGGAGTTTTGGCTGACCCAATTGCAAGAGTTAGTAAGGTCTTACCAATCCACATTACTACCGCAGTTGATAATTTCTATAACGATGATTCAATTGGAAGAATACTGCCTGGGATGAAGGATACTGTTTCGGTAAAAGTCGATGGTGATCGTGTTAAGATGCAAAAGCGTCTATTATTAATGGGGCTCAAAGAACTGTATACCTTGTTTGAGGAATCACATCCGAATTTCGCAATCAGTTTCAGTGGTTTTGCGAAGCTCCGTCCGAAGCACTGTATACTATCTGGAGCTAGTGGGACACACTCGGTATGTGTTTGTACCATTCATCAGAATTGCAAGCTGATGTTGGATGCAATGAATCTAACAGCATTAACGAAAGATTGACAGAATCCAATTCATGATTACAAGGATTGTATCAAATCAATTGTTTGCACAAATCCAACATCCGATTGCTATTTCGATTCATGTAGCCAGTGTCCAACCCTTCAGGAATTTTCTGAAAGATTATTTGAAACTTTGACAAATGCACACATTTCTGAAGTACAATATAGTACGTGGACAACAACAGATAGGTCAACTTTGCAAACAATTAGAGCTGACACTAATGATTTTGTTGATGAATTTTGCGCTGGACTAAAAATTCTCAAAACTCACTCTTTCATTGCGAAATAACAATCCCAGTTCATTTCCCAGAAGAGAATTGATCTGCTTAGTAACGAAGTAATTGTCATGTTCGACTTTTCGGAAAATTACGCATATGCTGTGCAAGATGCTTCTCAAGCATTTCATTTTAATAACGACCAGTGCACCGTATTTCCTGTGATCTATTTTTTCGAAGAAAATGGTGAATTGAAACGTAAGAGTTGCGTGTTCTTATCAAACAGTTTGAAACATGATATAGCTGCTGTATACACAATACAGAAGCAATTAATCCCAGAGATCAGAAAAACCGTAAAAAATGTCGAAAAATCAATTTATATGACAGATGGTGCGAAACAGCACTCTAAGAACAGATTCCAAATGGCGAATCTTGTTTCTCATAAACAAGATTTGAATCTTGACGCGGAATGGCATTACAGTGCTACTGTGCATGGTGAAAGCGCATACGATGGCATTGGAGCCACTTTTAAAAGAGAAGCTTACAGGGCAAGCCTTATGGCTAAGCCATCTCGGGCTATTATAACATCAGATGCCCTATTCAACTGGGCCAAATATCACTCCAAAAACATTACGATAATGTATTTTAGTAAAGTTGATCACGACAAGTCAACGAGGACATTGAACAAAAGATTTCAATTGGCATCACCGGTACCCGAAATTACCAAGCATCATTGTTTTATAATAACAGCGCCTGAGACGTTATTAATGAAAAGACTTTCGAATGCGACACATGGAATTGAAGTGTCTTTGGAAAATCCGAATAAGTGAAGATACAGGACCGGTTTTTTGTTATCAAAATGGTGATTCCATCCCCATAAGAGATATCATGGGTGAAGATATCATGGTGGAAGGTCAAATTCCTCAGATACCTAGGAGAACCGTAGAATATCTTAATTATTGAAGTGGTTTGGATTCCTCAATTTTTCACACGGAAAAATTTGAGAGAAATTCATTTTGAAAGTAATGATCCCGCCGCTACAGAAAAGGGGAAGGGTTGATGGTGGAAAGTCAAATCTCCCAGATATCTTGCGGAACGTTGAATTATGATATATGGAGTGGTCTTGGTACCTCAATTCCACACAAAAAAAACACAAGGTGGATTGATTTGAAAAATAACGACCCCACCCCCATAGAGGGACTTTGGGTAGTTCGTGAAAGCTGTAGTCCCTCAGATATTCCAAGACACTTCTGAATATGATCTTAAAGCAGTTTTGGCACCCAAGTTGCCCATGGGAAAGGATACAGGATCGGTTGTTCTTATGAAAATAACAATTCCACCCCTATAGAGGGGTGAAGAGTTGATGGTGGCCGGTCAAATCTCTCAGATATCTAGCGGAATGTTGGATCATAATATATGGTGTAGTTTTGGTCTCTAAATTCCACGCAGAAAAGACACAAGGTGGATAAATTTGAAAAATAACGACCTCACCCCCATATAGGGACTTTGAGTAGTTCGTGAAAGCTCTAGTTCCTTAGATATTCCAAGACGCTTCGGAATATGATCTTGAAGCAGTTTCCCCAAGCACCCAAGTTTCCCATGGGAAAGGGTACAGGATCCGGTTTTTTTTATGAGAATAACGATTTCACCCCTATATAGGGGTGGAGAGTTGATGGAGGGGGGTCAAATCTGTCAGGTGTAATTACGGAACCTCAATATATCATATTTGAGGTTATTTGGGTTCCTAAATTCCTCATAGAACAAAATATGAGGGGAGTTTACCCTAAAAACAACGATTCCACCCCCGTGCAGGGGTGAAAAGTTGGTTTTGGGAGGTTGTCGACCTCAGATTCGGATTCAGCGACCTCGAAAACCCCCGTATAGCCAGTTTCAAGCGGATCGAGTTGATTTGAATTTTTTGGTCACCGTATCACCTCCCAAATACGGTCCGCCATTTTGAATTTTTGAAATACGACTCCAAATTCTTGATCAGCGACCAGAAACACCCCTTGGAATCAACCCAATTCAAAATCGTGAGGTTTTTGGCCGAATGATCCACCATTTGATTTTTCCGCAACCCTTCTCCGATGACGTTTTCCGCCATACTTACTCTGCCATCTCAAATTCTCAAAAGGGCCAGTGTGCAAAGTAAACTGGACACCCTAAGCTTTCATTTGACACCTCAAACATATTCTTACACCGAACCCAATTTTATACAGAGGGGGGTCAAATTTGACAAAGAATGCCCCATATACGAGGGTGGATTGATAAGTTTCCGGCCTGACCAAGAGATGGCGCCACTAGGCCTACTTTGAGGTGGCGTTCTATAGTACCATCCTTAGATAGCTTGTAGCTATAGTTTCAGTCCGATCGCCATGTTAGTTTAGTTTTGAGAGCACGCTGACCAAGACGCCTCTGTGTTTTTCGTAAAAATGGAAAAGCTGGAAAATCGTGCTGTCATCAAATACTTCTATTTGAAGGGGTTAACGCCGAAGGAAATTAAAG
This sequence comes from Gonatopus flavifemur, assembly GCA_018340375.1. Lineage (NCBI taxonomy): Eukaryota > Metazoa > Arthropoda > Insecta > Hymenoptera > Dryinidae > Gonatopus > Gonatopus flavifemur. The sequence goes on along the minus strand of JAFFJZ010000075.1, from coordinate 499,324 downwards.
AAGAGATGGACCCAACACTGGGGACATCCTCCCCATCATATTCAACCGTTAAGCAGTGGGTTTCCGAGTTTAAAAAGGGTCGTGTGAGCACCTCTGATGAGCCTCGCTCAGGACGCCCCATTGAGGTCACAACTCCAGATATGATCGAAAAAATCCATCAAATAGTGCTGAAAGATCGCAGATTAAAAGTTCGTGAGATAGCTGAGACCTGTAAGATGTCATATGAACGTGTAAAAAATATTTTGCACCAACATTTGTATATGGAAAAGCTCTGTGCAAGATGAGTGCCGCGTTTGTTGACAGTCGACCAAAAATTGATTCGAAAGAACATTTCTACCGCCAATTTGGCGTTGTATAAGCGTAATCCAAGCGAATTTTTGCGTCGATTCGTAACCGTTGACGAAACTTGGGTCCACCACTACACTCCTGAAACCGAAGAACAGTCTAAACAGTGGATTGGACCAGGGGAACCAACTCCAAAGAAGGCAAAAACAATTTTTTCGGCGAACAAGGTTATGACTACTGTTTTTTGGGATGCAAGAGGTATTATATACATTGATTCCCTTGAAAAGGGTGAAACTATCACTGGTCAATACTACGCAGACTTATTGCAACGTTTGAGCCACGAAGTGGAAATTAAACGACCTCATCTGGCGAAAAAAAAAATCTTGTTTCATCACGATAACGCACCAGCGCACACGTCAATCGTTGCGATGGCTAAAATCAACGATCTGAAGTTTGAATTAATGCCGCACCCTCCCTACTCTCCAGACCTAGCCCCGAGTGACTATTATCTGTTTCCTAACCTCAAAAAATGGCTTGGCGGTAAGAGATTTGCGGACAATGAAGAAGTAATCGAAGCTGTAAATGGGTATTTTGAGGAGGTTGACGAATCAGTCTATAGAGATGGCATTACTAGACTAGAACACCGCTATGAGAAATGTATCAGCCTTGGAGGAGATTATGTTGAGAAATAAAAAAAAAAAAAATTAAAAACGTTGTTTTCCTTGGTCAGGCTGGAAACTTATCAATCCACCCTCGTATGTATATAAGTTTCATCCTGAATTCAAACAAACACCTATATAATCGCTCACATGAAACTTATACCTTCATTATATTCTTCTCATATATTTTTTTTTCTTTCAAAAAAAAAACACATATCTTATATTCATTTATATATGAATTTTATATGTACTCAATCAATTTCATGTTCATCTCATTTTGAATAAACATTTACTGTTCAATTAAAACTTTCTTTTTTTTTAATTTGTTTGAAAAAAAACCCCATGCCACTGCCATCATCAAAACCCTTACCCAGGCCATTGCCACATCCAAATTCCTCAACACGTTCATTTCTCAAGAAAATGATGAAATATACGAAAAGAGCGATGAACAAAAATGGAAGAAAATTACTTCTCTTCAAAAAATTCCGAATGAAAGATATAGACTATCCGAATTTCTCTTCGTTTCCAGCGAAAATGAATCATTTCAGGGGAACAATTTCGGAATTTTATGAAAAATTCCATCCTGAAATAATTCGACGAAGGCAAAACGGTTATCATCAATCATCAAACCAACAAATAGCCAATGACATGAATAACTTTCCATTTCTACCCGAAAGACTTGAGAATTCGAAATTTTCAACTAATGAAGAATCATCCATGCCCACTGCTCTGACCAAGCCATAAAATACCCTCAAAAATACTGATATACTGAACATATCGAAATTGAGAATATTCACTGAAGAGAAAAATCCGAAACAATCCAATCATGATCCCGTTACTCCTACAGAAAAGAAAACAAAGTAGTGTAGGAATTTGATTTTGGAAGGAAACGTGATATGTGGAATGGATGATAGAAAATTCAGTTCTTTACGTTGCGATGATGACGATCATGATGAGGATTGGACAGAGCGGCGAGAACAAGCTAATTATCACGATAGGGAGGCACTTGATTTTTGTTCAACATGTGTATGTAAAAAAGATCAAGAAGAATGGGAATTTCGACTTCATGTATTAGATGTTGCAATTTCACGAAGCTTCCATATCAATTCCAAAAAGTTCATATCCAAATAATTTGAATGTTGAGTTTTTCTCCTCTCGCAAATTTTATAAGCTGTCAGAAAATTTTTAATAATTATGAAAAGGTTCTCATGCATGTACTTTAGAATGAGATTTTGTTATCGTTAAAAGGTAGACTGAAAAAGGAAATTTGAAAATAGTTCTCAACATCTGATCAAAAGGGCAAAATGCAGAGACTATTGTTGACTATCATCTTGACATCGACATGTATTACCCTTACTCCTGCAATCATAGGGTATGATTGCGGTACGCCTAATCTCAACATTACCACGCTGTCTTCATTCAACGTGGGAGAATGCGTCATCTCCAATATAGAGCCCAATGTAACCAAAACGAATGTCCAATTGTTACAATTGACAAAATATGACAAAGCAGGCATCCACCAATGTAAAATTACTATTCAACGCATGGTGTATCGATGCGGAATGTTTTCACATCTTTCTGCTGTCACTGATGGGATAGCTCAATATGTGACGGAAATAGGGAAAACTCAATGCAAAGGATTGCATAAAACCGGAACATTGTATTTACCACACAATAATATAATGACTGGATTGAAAAACAATATGACCGACGTTAGACAAACAATATTAGCAGGCAACGTCAACTCAGATGGAGATTGTGATGGAGTATCGTACTCTGACCTATACGGATCATGGGATGATGTAATCGTCCAAGCCATCATTAAAATCACCCTGAAGTCGTATCGAGCTGTTGTTAATTTGGATAACAACAAAATACATCCCCATTCAGGAACCGTGTGTCAACACACAGATGGATATTGCCTCGACAATGAAGATGGATATAAGGTAACTGACCCATTAGTGAACATTTAGGAACACAAGCACTCTGAATATAAATTATTTCATGGATAATTTCTTTCAAATGAATTTCCACGAGTAAATAAGGTAGATTGAGCATTTCAATTTTCTCTTACCGTGATTTTTCATTCATTCTCTAAGTGATAACAATGAAAATAATGAAATTAATGGAATGTTAACAATACCCCCATTAGTGAACGGGTCGCATGAATTAGTGAACGCTGATTGACCCCCTTACTGAACGCGTAGAATCTAAGGCTGCTCAGATGAGTTATCATCACTTGCCTGATGATATTCGAAATATATTCTGTGCACATTCTAATGAGACCTTTCCATAGGTGCTATGCATATTCATCGAACGTATGTAATCGAATATATGACGGGACGTCAGTCGAACGTCGATTGAATGAATATCGTACATTTCAAATGTACTATGTAAGTTTCGAGGATATTTAAAACAGTCTCATTCATATATTCTATGAACTTTCATGATATGTTCTTCGTATCTCATTCTCAAATTCTACCAACGTTTTTAATTATATATACTTCGAACTTCTGTTGCTGCTTGAGTTACTTTGGCGAAAAAAATTGAGAATTTCAAGTAGAGTTTATAATTTTACATGTTTATTCCAATCCTCGGAGGAATTCATAGATTGATTGAAAAATTATGCGCATTATGTGAATTCATGAGAAAATTTTCCTAGAGTAGATACCAATGATATGAATTGTTATGTTTATTCGTTCAGTAATAGATTCACCGATCATTTTCGTGTATGTATTTCTGAACGCGCAATTGTCTTGGTTAGCGACTGACAGTTATTGAAAATAACCCTATATTATCTTAATTTGAATAATATCAGTAGATTGGATACATAAAATAGTTCAATGGTCGCATTAATACTATGGGAATGCACAATTGAAAAATGTCCATTCTCAACTCACCTTGTAAGATTCACGAAGGCAAAGCTCGTTGTGACACTCGGCATGAATCTTTATTTATTTCGTGAATTACATTTTTCTTTCTTCCATTTGTTTTCGCAATAATCAGGAACAATAATGTTTGAAGATTGGAATAATCTCCACAGCACGTAATAGGTAAACACTTCTTGTTCGTAAAAGAGGTTTTATTATCTCGAGGTTCACGAAAGGGGTTGCGTTCGTTAATGGGGTCAGTGACCTTACTTCCTGGGATACAATCCCGCGAGATATCTGTCATTTTAGCGACTATGAAGTCATATATGAAGGAGTTGCATTCAGAATGAAGGATAAAACTACTGATGGAACTCAAACAATCCACTCGCTAACAACAGAGGATACTTCATTTGCTCTGGCGCAAGTTGGAGGAGAAAAAGTATGTGGTTATTCTCTAATAAAAACAGAACCTCCAAAATTATTCTTTCTCGAAACCAAAGATGGGAATACTTTCGCATCTAAACAACGTCTAGGAACCGAAAATTTGGATTTATTCGTCTCTCTGAATTCAAAATTTGTATCTGTTGAAAGACATATACACACACAAATGAATAATTTATACAAAGACATGACCATGCACCGATGTCAATTGGGGCAACAAGTACTCAGAAATTCATTAACGAATGCGATTAACCCACCGGATGAATTCACTTTTCGTTTGATGAAAGGACCAGGATATATGGCCGGGCCCTCCGGAGAAGTCGTCCATATTATTAAATGCGTCCCCGTGGATGCCACGAAAAGAAGAACAAACACTTGTTTTCACGAATTACCTATCACAATTGGGAATCACAGTCTATTTTTGAAACCACGCACACACATAATCACAAAAACTGGGACACAAATCGACTGTAACTCATTTCTACCACCGATGGATTATATTGGGAATGGATGGTATCAAATGATACCGACTCCAACACTCACACTGTCACCCACGATGATGAAACCAATGTCTGAAGTGACATGGAAATACATAAGTCCAAAATACCTCGCGAACAGTGGAATTTACTCCGATGAAGACTTGGAAAGACTGAGGGATAATATTATGTCTCCGATTGAAAAGCCTGCCGTGCTCAATACCATTGCGCGGGGTATGACGGGTCAACCAGTAATAATAACGGGGATGTCAATGACTCATCTATTAGACGAAGAAGCGTTGCAGCGGATCGCCAAATCTACCTTCGAAAGGGTTTGGGGTTCCTTTATTACCTTCGGGTCGGCAACAGCTGGTATATTCGGAATATACTTATGTTGTGAAACAATAAACCTGACCGTGGACACACTGATACATGGTTATGCCTCACATGCATTTTATGGCTGTTCATTCTTACTACTTGGGGCTATATGGGATTCAATAACGAACCTTTCATTGCACCTGGGAAATCCGAAGAAATCAAAAGGAAAGGATGATGTTGAGATGGAAAAGGATGATTCTAAAGACGAATCGGCTGAAATGTATCCAACACTCCATATGCACAACACAACATCGGGGAATCCAGAATATGCTGTTATTCCTTCAACATCATCGACGACTGAAAATAATATGAAACGCCCGTATTGTTTGAATGAGTTTATCAGGTGCCAAATCTTCCCCAAGATTTGTCCAAAAAAAAGGAAGAGGTGTAACATCCTCTCTTTGTTTTGACTATATTTCTTTATTATATATGTATATAAAAATAATATATATATATATTTTTAAACCTGTACATATATGCGACTTTTCAAACATATATTTTTACAAATACTTATGTGTATTCTTTTGTTCATTTATAGTTTTTTTTCATCTGAAGGAATATTAGTCATAGCATTTTCTTGTACGATATTGGTACGCCATTGCTGTATTTTTGACATACTCTTATATATGTAAACTAAGCGTGATAAGGGAAGTAACTGAACAGAGTCTTATTGTTGATGGACCATGAGACAATGGTTACGTTCCCAGATACTTGACACGTGCTGTCCACGTGATTGGATGTCAAAAATTATTATACAGAATCTGCATGCTGTATATAAGTTGAATGTTGGATATGAACTTTCCGAACTTCACTCCTATAAAATCATTCTATTCTATCTTCATGTCTCCATGGTTAAAGATTTCAATGCCCTACAGATTATTTGTTCATATGACGGATTGATTCGCATTGAAAGCTTTAACAGTAGTTTTCAGGATTGGGATTTCCGGGTTTTCCTGAGGCAGACACAAATATACTAGATCATGCTGGATTTTGTGGAATGATTCAGTTCATTTTACTGCAAAAGTTGGTATAATTCTCAAAACATCGAATCTATTGGACTTATAAGACAAGATTTGATCATCTTCTAATGAAACTTTGAAGGACTTTTGGTCCGGTCAATCCAGTGGATTCTGTAACAATTTCTCATGTAAGACTGGGTCATTGATAAAACTGCTGGGAATTTTCAGAGGAATATTACATAGTTTTCTTGCTAAATGAATGATACTTCAATAACACAAATGCCTACGCCTCTGAGAATTGTCAGCACCCGAAAGTATCAAATGATCTCAAGTGACATTCCTTGAAATCGGGACCATTGTGTATTGTATGTGATATCTTGAAGCATGGTAGGAGGTGAGAAAAGCCATAGAAGAAGATCTTCTGTATTTTTTGTATGATGTACCAAGCCCGCACTGAGAAAACTCAAATTGCCTCTACATGAGCATATAGCAGAGCGATTAGAGCCCTGTGGAAACACATTCGAATTTTCTCAGCTCAATCAAACGTTTCAATTTTCTTACCCAGTCAAACTTCAATCTTTTTCACATATTTATCTAATATTATTCAATAATCAGTAAGAATTCATTTTTCCTTATTCTCTCCACGAGTGACATTTCAATAACTCACGAGTAAGTAGAACACGGACCTCCACTAATAGTTGTTCATTTTTTTCAATTTTTCTTCTTTCTCATGAATTCTCTGGATTCCAAAGGTTCCCGCTGAACGATTCACGCAAATGTCATTGGTGGCGAACGTGAATCGAGAGTTGGAAATCTAGAAATTGGACAGGTCTGAATATTTTGCACCTGATTGCATGATTCAGATTTGTCAGTTTTACCATCATATATTTTCCTTTCCTAATTATTCCTTCAAGTTTCCACTGTACGATTCACACTAAGTCACTGGTGGCGAACGTGAGTCGAGAGTTGGAAATCTATAAATTGAACAAGTCTGAATATTTTGCACCTGATTGCATGATTCAGATTTGTCAGTTTCACTATCATATTTTTTCGCTTTCTAATTATTCCTCCCAGTTTCCACTGTACGATTCACGCACAGTCATTGGTGGCAAACGTGAATCGCAAGTTGGGAATCGATATATTAAAGAGTATCTTAGTATTCTGCACCAGATTGTATGATTCAGATTTAATTTTTCAATCCTCAATTGTTTTCTTTTTCTTCCTCTCTCCACTCATTTTCTCCTCTTTGATAATAAATATGAATTAGTTCTTTTTGGGCCTACATAGATTTTTTTTTTGTAGTGATTAATTCGATATCGTCCCTTCGTGAAGCTGGTAAACCTTTGGAAAGGAGAATAGTTCTTCGAAGAGGACTTTTGAGAAGGAAAAATCCACCCCTCTCATCCGAGCAGAGTTTTAAATTGAAAAAGCGCATCCTGCAGGATGAGAGTGAGTTGGCTAGGATCAAGGGGAGAATAGCTGAATTAAAAGCGCAGATTCCCGTGGAGAAAATCAAAATTACTAGGAGAAAATTTATTAAAAGCGATTTGACTCGGAATGTCCGATTCCAAAAATCAAGAAGGCCCAAGCTACCACCCAGGTGTCGGACCTGCGTGGAACAAGAATCAGAACTCCACAAATGTGGGGAATGCACTAATTCAGTCAAGGAATATTCTTCAATGTCCTATGAAGACATTAGGAAAATTTGTTTCACGCAGGAAGAACTACAGGAAATCTGTTCCTACAGAGTTTTCTATGCCGGTGCCTGGGGGGCTTGGAGAAACGAATAGATTGTAGGCATATATATATATACATACATATATAAATATATAATTATGAATATAAAATTTATAAAATTTTAGAAAATCTTCCGATTTTATTTTATGTTTTATTTGATATTTCCATTGTAATTGTTGTAATCATTATAAACATTTTAATGTTGCAATCAGCAAATTGGAATTTATATGAACTCTGTGTGTTCATTGGATCCCCTGATTCATATTTTCCGCTCCTCCTTGTCCTTGTTATGAAACAATGAAAATAGGGAATCTTGAACACTAGAGGGAGGTCACTAACCTTCCTTCCCTTTAGTTATTGGAGGCAAGTTCGTTTCAATATACATTGAAACGAGATTTGCTAGACGTAACAGAGTTATCTGCGAGGGATTCTTTAGAAATCTTATGCAATATTATTCCACTTCTCAAAGATGTCTGAATGGATAGCTTTGAGAATCAGTATTCAAGACATACTTCAGAAGTCGTACGTAAGGAATCTTTTACAGTTCTTTCTTCAGATGTCAAAGGTATTCAATATGAAACAATATTTTTATTGAACTGAAGTACTGTGTTCCGAAATACTTCTCCAACAAGTACTTGATTAATGCAACAGATCAGATAATTATTCACCACAGGCAGTAATTCAGTTCCTCGTGAAAAATTATTCAAAAATATTAGTACATGAATAAAACAATGTTCAAAAGCTCTATTCTTTTTTCACAGCATGACAAAGGTACAAAGTTATGGGATTTTATGAAAGAATGTATTATCAGCCCCACTTTTGTACACCTCTGATGATTTTTCAAACGGTCATCAAGTCACATGGAATGATAGTATTTTCCCAATCAACAATTTGTATAAAGTGGAATAACCAGCCACTTTGTTGAAATAAATGCTTTGCGAATAAGAAGTAGGTATCCACAAAACTTGAGATGATAGAGAAATTGACATATATTGGAAGCGCAGTAGGTTTTCTGCACTGTGATATTATTGTGAACCATTGGCAAGATAGATACTTATAAGGGACAGATTGTCAAAAATTACTCAGAAATAACTCCATTGAACTATGCATGTAGTTATAAATAATTAGATATGAACAAATTATTCAGTTAATTTGTGAGAATGAAAATCGATTGAATATTGATATTGTTGCACGTGAGGTATGGTAGTGAACGAAATTCCCTATGCTTGTGATTTGAGAGATGATTTTTCTAACGGTAAGAATCTTGAACTCCATTTATAACTACATGTATCATTCAATAGAGTTATGTACAAATATTTTTCGGAATCAAATCACAGTCAAGTATCTATCATGCAAATTGTCTGGAAGAATGTAATATCGCTACCACTTTTGTGAACCTCTGACAATTTTTCAGGTAATCAAGTAAAATGGGGTGACGTGATTCCTTCAATCCACAATTTGTATGAAGTGAAATGACCAGCCACTTGGTTGAAATAAATTCTTTGCGCATAAGAAGTAGGTATCCACAAAACTTGAGTCGATGAAGGAATTGACTTATATATTGGGAGTGCAGTGAGTTTTCTTCACTCTGACCACCATGAACCATTGGCACGATATATACTCGGAAGAGATATTGATCGTCAAAAATTACTTGAAAATAACTTCATTCAACTATACAGGTATTCATGAATAATTAGATATGAACACATTATTTAGTCAATTTGTAAGAATGAAAATCAATTGAATCCGAATTCAGAGTATGATTCGATTCAATCCGTGAATCGTATGAACCGAAGCAGAACCAATGGTGAGTTTTTCATGAAATCATGCCTGCGTGCGCAATACGATTTCATCCATATTTTCGAATATACGCTGGATCCGAATGTATCACATAAATTGGCGGTATCCGGGACTATCGCAAAAAAGTATGGAATTTCAATCCACTTGAATTAAAAGCCACGCCTTCATCAGGATCAGGTCCTGAACTTATTTTCATCCGTAAGAAGGGATGCGAATCCAATCTCACTGAATCCGAACTTGAACCATTGTTCAATATCATCCGTGCAACAAATGAACTTTCAATAAGAATCGATGACCAGTATTTTATACTTTCAATTCCCAATTTGGAATTCCCAAATTCGCATGGCTCTCCACATGGGGAACGCATGGATCGCATGGGTCTTCACATGGGAAACTCATAGGCCGCATGGGTCTTCACATGAGAATCGCATGGGTGTCACATGGAAATCACATGGGTCGATCCACTCGATTCGCATGTGGAGATCCATCTATCCATTTCTATCCGATTTTTCCAACAGGGATAGTTGATAAATACCATGTATCGATGAACAATACTGGATGTAGTTGATCGATACCATGTATTCATGAAAAATATCGGATGCAGTTGACCGATGCCATGGATCGATGAACAAAATTGGATATAGTTGATCGATACTACATATCCTTGTACACGGAGGAAATATATTCCCATGTGGGAATGTACACAAGGACCGCTACGGGCGCGGTACTGCTGCCAGAGTTGCCAGTACTGGCAAATCCAACTTTGCCGTTATGGGGCTAGTGGTTTGGACGGTACTGGCAAGGAGTCGGAATGATAACATCATTTCACATAAGGGGCAGTAAAACATTTACCACCACGTCGGTAGCGATATTCGGTGTGTGCCTACTATGGTGGAACTCTGGCATTGCAACAGAATCAGTTGTTCGGCCAGTACTGGGCAGTGATGCCAGATTCGAGACCGAGACCGTATTAACTCACCCCTTGACCGCCTCCCCTTTCTCCCACCATGCGGAAGAAGTCGGCGAGCAAGAGAGTGATAGTTACTCTTTCTCTGTCGCTCACCCGACTTTCCATCATTTATGGATGGATGATGGTCGATGGAGAGGGTAAAAGCGGTCTCGGTCACGAATCTGGCATCACTGGTACTGGGCACGGAATGATTCCCGCACTGGCATAGCTTTGTGCTATGTGGATAGACAGATGTGTTTCTGCACTGGCTGAGCACTGTTGCCAGAGTTTCCAGTGTTGTCAAATCTAACCCTACCATTATGGGGCCAATGGTTTGGACGGTACTGGCAAGGAGTCGGAATGATAACATCATTTTACATAAGGGCCAGTAAAACATTCATCACCACGTCGGTAGCGATATTTGGTGTGTGCCTACTATGGTGGAACTCTGGCATGGCAACAGAACCAATTGTTCTACCACACCTGGATGAGAAGTGGTAGAGGGTCAAAATAATACATCCTATGTAGGAATTCAGACCCGACCCAGTACTGGCACAGTGCTGGTAATAAGAGATCCCCGGAGTTATATTTCAAGCGGAAAAAAAAGAAATACGTTGAATTTGAACTTTCAAAACTGTGTGAATCTATTTTTCTCATCACCGTTGTCCGAGAAAAACGCTTTGGAAGTGGTTTCATGGAAATTCACTGTGCAAGGATTGAACCCGGGACCTGCGAGTGAGAAACACAGTCTCTATCACATCAGCTAATCTACGAGTTGACAACGGACCACTTAAATTCCCATTTATTGCACCAATTCCCTTGAAGTCACGCAATTTACCATAGACTCCGTAGTGAAACAAGATTCCACCAATACTGGTTCATTGTTCTCTATCGAACGTATTGAATGATCATACCAACTCTGTCTTGATACTGGCGCGACTCCGGCTCACTACAAAAATCGAGTTGCCAAGATCGTGATTTTGATGTCAATCAACTACCGATTCCGTAGTCAACCAGAGTCCCACCAATACGGGTACCATGTCGTCTATCGAACATATTGAATCATAATACCAACTCTGGCTATTGAGCCGTTGGCTGGCGCGACTCCAGCTGACCACAACAGCCGAGTTGCCAAGATCATAATTGCAACATCGATCGACTATCGATTTTGTAGTCAGCCAGAGTCATATCATTACTGGCATATTGCCGTCTGTTGTACATATGGAATGATAATACCGGCTCTGGCTGAGTACTGGCACGGTACCGTTTCTCGAAATCCTGGGTATTGTCCAGACAGTATTCATTCGATACTGACCCTATACCGTCTGTCCACGCGAGCCAATACCGTCTGAAATTTTGCGAATGTTCGGTGACAGTTGAAAAACGGTGATGATTCTGAACAGGCACAGTTGTTTTTGCCGTACTTTGGCAAATACAACCTCGCCAGTACCACGCCATTTGTCATAATGAATTGACATAATCGGGAGTGATTTTGGAACATTGTTCATACCATGTGGATTATTTGCACATTCTATGCGTGATCACATGCTTAGATTGCTTGAAACAAGCTCGCACAAGCTTGGAAAGTTTGAAAAGTGCTCGTGCTATTTGAGTACAATCGGTATCGGTTCCGGTTCAATAGTGAATTACTGGTTGAAAACACTTACTGACAATCATTCCTTTTCATAATAGTTCCCCAGATAGCACAAGAATCCTAAAAGAGTTCTTCATAAATATATTGTATTCATTATGAGTTCCTTGGAAACTCCTGTACTTTTTGCGTTCTTATTGAAAATTTCAAGCAGAAAACTATTGGGGATCTGTTAGGGTTGTAAGTAGTTTGAATGGTGTAAAAATACCATAAATGCTGATTATATCATATACCAACCTTGGTTACTTTCTTCATTGTCAGAATCTGTACCATCGACTGGAACTTTTTGGAGTTAACGATATTTTTTCACTTTATTATAAGACATATTTGAGAATTCAAATCGACAATTTTACGTAGAACTACACTCTAAGAACACCCAAACCTCTGTGTGTGTCTGATAAATGTACGAGAAAATTTGAATACGTCTAACGAGCGTGCATGAAGATTGCTGGCTCTTAGAATTATATACATATATACAAACAACCAGACATTGGTTTACATGCCTCGCGTGAACTCTGTTCATTATAATGATATTATTGGCAGGATATTGAAATATCGGAGACTGGGTGTTGTAGTGAGCCAAAGCTACGCCAGAACAGAGCCAGAGTTAGAGGGAGTACGATATGTTAGGTCGAAAACAATGTGCCTGAACTAATGGGGGACTGACTGGCTTCGGGATCGGTTATCAACTTTCGTCAAAAGAAATCCCCGAATAAACATGCATCTGGTGGTTCACCAAAGCTGCGCCATTGGGTAGCAAAAATGACCTGATTCATTTACCATATTAGGTGGACGAAGAAGTGGCTATACTGATTCAGTTGATTACAAATTTCGTAGCCAATCAGTGCCATACCAATACTGGCATATGGTCGACTATCAAATATATGAAATGGTAATCCCAACTCTGGCTCAGTACTGGCGCCGCTTTGGTTTACCATAACAGCCGGATTTCCATGGACATCATTTTAACGTAGTTCGACTACCGATTTTGTAGTTAGCCATTGCCCTACCGATCCTGGCACTCGATCGCCTATTGAATATATTGAATGGTCATCCCAACTCTGGCTCAGTACTGGTGAAGTTTCGGCTCACCCTGATACCCTGATCCCCATCGCTACGATTTTAATGACAATACAACATCGATCTCGTAGTCAGCCAGTACCATATTGATACTGGCATATAGTCGGCTATCAAATATATGAAATGGTAATCCCAACTCTGGGGCAGCACTGGCGCCGCTTTGGTTTACCATAACAGCCGGATTTCCATGGACATAATTTTAACGTAGTTCGACTACCGATTTTGTAGTTAGCCATTGCCCTACTGATCCTGGCAATCGATCGCCTATTGGATATATTGAATAGTTATCCAAACTCTGGCACAGTACTGGCGTGGCTACGTTACACTACGATCCGTGTATTTTCCGGCCAGTATTGATTCATTACTGGCCCAACACTGTCTGTCCACGCCAACCAATACCGTCTCAACTCCGTCGAACATGTACAGCCAGTTGAAAAACAGTAATGGGCCTGTACAGGAACAGTTGTTTTCGCTGAAGTCTGGCAAATACAACCTTTCCAGTACTGGGCGATTTGTCAACTCCGGCAATTTCCACATGGGTTGATGAAAGATTATTCAAAGTTGAGTAAAACGGGGACATAGTGGCATTCCCGCGAAGTTTGAAATCCGGTTGACTTAATTTTACTTGACTACAGATGGAAATCCATTCAGATGTTTTTCAACAGTGAGCAACTTGTTGAGATAATGTAAACATTCGAATTGATTCCCATCTGTAGTCGAGTAGAATGAACTCAACCGGATTTTAAACTTCACGGGGACACCACTATGTCCCCGTTTGACTCAACGTTGGGTAATCTTTCGCCAATACGTTTCCTCCGTGTAGAAGATCATATTTAGGTTGTTTGAACTGTATATATGACCTTAATGTTGATTTTATTTATGGAAATTGCAATTGTAGATCTCTTTCAATTTCATGAAACAATTTTTAATTAAATCTCACGAAAGCTTCTCAAATTGATATTTCAGTACTGGATGTACTGAAAATCATTTCAGTACTTTGGTTTGATTTTTTATAAAAGAATTTGTTCTTTGTGATTTATTGAGTTACACAAAAAATGTTTACAAAACCCCAGTAATTTCACACTTTTGAATCATGGAACATTTATTCTGGTACAAAGTTTGAAGTGTTCTGTCTTTTCAGATACCCAAGAACGTTTCCAACAAAACATTTTATTCTAAGTATCTAGATTTCATTGAAAACATATGTCATTCAATGGAATATTTTCATCAAAGTCTCCTTGTATTGTGAGAGTTCCCTTCAGATTCATATACTCTTACTGAAATACATTGAAAATCTGAATTATTCTTTGACTTATTCTCTTTTCATGGGCTTTTTTGATGGTTTATGTATATGTTTATCAATCGTATAACACTAATATACAACTATTCAATTTCATTGTAAAATATAACACCTTTTCATGTATACATCTCACACATCTGTACCGTTTACTGTGAAACATTCATTATATTCCGAACATTCATCACAATTAATGAAATTATTATACATAATTCAATCTAACATAAACAAGATATACTGAATGTTTCATAATGAAGGCCACAGGCCACAGATATATGAGATGGATACATGAAAAGGTTATCATTTTACAATAAAATTGGATAATTGTATATCAAGAGACGCGGTAGCGTCTCGACGCCAAGTACATCAAAACCCTGAAAGGAAAAAAAATGAAAAAGCCTAAGTCAGGCGCTACCGTGTATCTTTACACGAAAACCAAGATTTTGTATAGTCAAAAAATCTTTGACCCACAATAACTCATCACACATTGAATTTCACGAAAAAATAATCACACTTCTATTATATGATTCGGATACACACTTTCAATTAAGCGCACTACGAATTCGATCCTTTCACGCGATCCCGAGATACAAACGTTCCAAATTTTCATGCGATCATGACATCAGGATTCTTCTTCATCATCATCGCCACTTTCGATTTATTTTAATCACGATAGCGACGACAGTTCTTCGCCATCGGAATTCGGGGGGGTTTCTCCCATTGGCATAGAGTTATACTGTCTCTCTCCTTCTTGGGACATCCAATATTCTGTCCTTTTTCCTTTCTTCCAATATCCAATAGCATTCACTTCAGTTGATGTATATTATAATCCGAACATCCAATAGCGTTAATTTCAGTGTAGTGTGGTCTATACATTGTCAAAACATAAACAAATAACCTGTCAATGAGGCGATGTGTTGATAGGTTGTTATAATATTAAAAGAATAATTGAAAAATGGATGAATTGCAGGTCACTACATTACAGGTATTACAGGTCATTATAACAACAATCAAACGCACACAAATAACCTGGAATTATATATACTTTTATATATGACTTAAAAAAATTCATGAATGAATTGATGGATAAATGATGAAGAGGTTATTTGTCTACAAAACAGAAAAAGTTTGAGAAAGGTATAAATAAATCTATTTGCTACATTCAGGAAATCAAGAGACGCGGTAGCGTCTCGACGCCAAGTACATGGAAAAAAAATTTTTCATATAAATTGTATATCAAGTGCAAATGCAAATGTCACTGCCGCTTCTCTTTTACAGTGAGTTTGGAGGTCCAGTTTTTATTTCTCAAATTGTTTCGATGTGATCAAGTATTTCAAATATGAACCAACTTCATTCTGTAGATACGATTTTTCGCTTTAGATTGAGATATCTTCTAATCCAATCGGTGAAGTATTCACTGAGATATCTTAATTTCGATTCTATTTTGTATCATAATATTTCAGATTCGATTCTTATTTGCGTTTTTCAGTGCCTCGAGATATTTTCTTCGCGACTTCGTTCCGAAACTCGACTCTCAGTTGTATCAATCGATAACACAATTTCGGAACATAACTTGAACGCGATCAGCTGTGATCCAAAGACACGTGTTTCATTGAAATGTCAATACAACCCAAACAAATTTGTGAGAAAGTGAGAGATTATTTTCCTTTTGATTAAAGGTTAAGAATTATTATCACACGCCGATACAAAATTTCGGATTTAATGAATTCTTCCCATTAAAGTATGGAGTTTATTCATTTTCATGAAATTAAAGCAGTTTTGAAATTTATTGTGTGAAGTGGGAGAGTGCTTTTATGCGTGCATGTACGTGAGGAAGAAATTGCACGTGATTTCACATGAAGATTTTGAAGATAGCAAGGATGAAGGTGGAAAACTGGACAGGATCACATAATCAGATAAGTTTATTTACTATTTTCGTGTCTTTCACAAAATAGAACATGTTTTGGTATAAGAAATTTACGTTGTGGTTGATTTTTTGTCTTAGATCAGAACCTCTGCAACTATGGTAATATTAGCGACAGTTCTGGCTTCTGCAATCTGCAATCATAATATTAGTGGATAATACTTTTTAATCACACCCAGAGCTGTAGCGGGTACAGCCCCCACAACCCACATGCGACCCTTGTTGTAAGTAAATTATTCAAGTTATTTTAGTGTGTTGGAAAGAATCTGAGATTCATAGCATAATACTTGAGAAAATATACGACAATTGATGTAATACTTTTTTCTTTACATTCTCTTTACAGATAAAGACCGTGAAGTGAATGCAGAAGAAATTTTTTTTGAACTGTCTTTGCATATAGAGACAGTCCAGCGGATGAAGAAGAAATGATGGGTCCATGCCAATTCCCTGACCATGACACCATCCAGAAAGTTCCTGAGGATGAAGATGAGCTAATGGATTGAATCAAATACCAACCCATATTCAAAAAATAGAGGAGAGTGGTCTAATTTGGACTGTGTCTAAGCCGGACCCATTATGTTTGTCAACGATTCAGCTTGCTTGATGTATCATTATAGATATTTGTCACACCCACTGGCAAATAATCAGTACCTAATGGTGCCTCCGGTGATACATCGAACAAGCTGATTGAATGAAAAGTCTCCAAAGAACATAAGGGGGTCTGACTTGGGAGATGGTTAGAGTGATACCACTCTCCGCTAAGCAAAGTAACCTACATATTATTGGAATGCACCTAACGTAAGAATTAAGTTCACTGTTGCCGGATTTATAATTGAACATAGACTCAATTTATAAATCATAATTCATGATACAGTCTTTAATCATGAAAATAGGAAAAAATATTTATTTTATAGTAATCGAGAAATAAAATCACATTTCCTTACAGACATTTATTTATCCACATTGAGATTGTCTTGAACAATTACCTCTTGAAATTTATCAATAGCAGCAATTGGACCAAATATCCCATGAGATGTTTCCTTTCAGAAAAAGTAAGGTATAATAGATTCTCTGGATTCTTTTGAAATATGGAGTATTCTAGTATACTGTTGACGTCTAAGATGACATCATCATGCCATTTCACTTTTGGTAAATCTTATTCAACTCATTATATTACATAACAATATTTATGATTTCTTGAATTGTGCGAAAGGGCTATAATTATTTTCTCTTCTTAGTAATCAAATGTCATCTCAAAGACATCATTTCCATCTTTACCATCTCAAATTCTCTGAAAATCAATTCTCTCAATTATTATAATGTGTACCTTATCTCAAACTGGAAGTCAAACTAGAAACAATTCTCCAAATACAGTTTTATAAAGTATTTCGATTTCATATCCAGCATTGTAGACATTGAATATATTACACAATGAAACAATCACAAGAAAGTTCATGAGAATCGCAACAGATGACAGTACAATAATTTTTCATTATTGACAATGTATTGGATCATCACAATTCTTCAAAAACTCATTGACTTGAGAAATAAACGTGATGCCGTTATTGGCCCTTCAATGGAGAACCATGCATACTGAGTGTTATTACAGATCTTGTAATAGCCCAATATTATTGCAGAATATATTTTGTGAAAATTTCGATTTGAAGACTTGAAGCAACGCATTGTGATCCAACATGATAAATTTATCTGTTTTCTTTTTTCCGTGGACTGAAACAGTATGTGAAGATTGAATTACTCGTTGCGGAGCATTTGAAAAAATGGGTGAAATCCCCCCAAAGAAACTTCAAAAAAGTAAAAAAAAAACAACGCCAAGTACATGAAAAAGTATTGCAAAAGTATTTCAGTTTATTAATTTTGTTGATAAACTTCATTTTCCTTTCTCATAGTATGTGATCAGCCGAAAAAAACATCAGAGGGTAAAAAAAGATCTGAAATCACTATCAAGTACCAAGTACACTTGACTGCATAAATGCTGCTTGAATATATCAATTAATATGTTGAATAAATACCATGAGTCAACAATACATAGATACCAACGATTTGCCATTCCCAAATCAATCTGAAAAAAACAGTCAATACAAATTCTTTTTCAATCATCACAATTTACCATCATGGGACACTTGGCGTGGCCGATTCTTTAGGTTTTTGATTATCCAAGGTTTGCTTGAACCTAGCAATTGAGAAAACATCTATATCAAACCGAAGCATCTATCGGCCACGCCAAGTGTCCGATGATGGTAAATTGTCATGATTGAATAAGAATTTGTATTGACTGTTTTCTTTAGATTGATTTGGGAATGGCAAATCGGTGGTATTTATGTATTGTTGACTCATGGTATTTATCCAACATATTGATTGATATATTCAAGCAGCATTCATGCAGTCAAGTGTACTTGGTACTTGATAGTGATTTCAGATCTTTTTTTTCCTCTGATGTTTTTTTTGGCTGATCACATAATATGAGAAAGGAAAATAAAGTTTATCAACAAAATTAATAAACTGAAATACTTTTGCAATACTTTTTCATGTACTTGGCGTTGTTTTTTTCACTTTTTTGAAGTTGTTTTGGGGGGATTGGTATATACACAGGTAAGCTCTGAATGATGTATTATTCATCAAATACAACATTCCTTTACAGACAACAGCTCAGCAGATATACCGTAATCCCTTATGAACAGTCTGCTACTGTTGGTTCTTACCACCAGAACCACAGGCTGATGATCAAATGAATCATACAAGGTCTAGTCGGAAATAATGATTCAAATTTATGCATTACTTTTTAGGTGAAATCTTATCGGATATACCATAACCCCCTTACAAACAATCTACTATCAGGTTCTCCTGCTGGAGTCGTTGGAAAATGATCAAATGGATCATATCGAGCATGCTCAGAGGGGAAGATTCAAGTTTATTTGCAATTCCTCCACATACCAGAAAGTCAGAGATATATCATAAGTGCTGACAGACAGTCAACCACTGGAGCCTTCCGAAGTAGCTGATCAAAACCAGATGACCAGCTACTTCGTAAGGCTCCACTGTTGATTTCTCTCATTAGGATCAAAGGCAATCGATGAAAAAAATCATACCGAGCCTGCTCAAGGGTGATTATTGAAGTTTATTTGCTATTCTTTTACAGGCAAAAGTGAAATGGATATACCTGGTATCTAATGGAATCCACTATTCTGCAATCAGAATCGTGAACAAATAATGGAACAGAATAGTGAATAGATAATGAATGTAAATTCAATCATAGCAAGTTTGAAAAACATTCGAAAATGAGGTTAGTCACCGAGCACTTCAGGTATACTAAAATATGACATCCTGAATCAAAATTATGAACTATGTACAAAATGATTTCCCTAGATTCTTTGAGTAAAATTACAGGTGGATCAAGGAAAAGTAGAAAGGATGCAGGTATACCATACATCTGTATGTTACTTCCCACCACGATCAATATCATCAGGTAGCGTAGGAGGAAACTGAAGAAAAGGCAGGGGTACAGTGGATATACCACAGGTCCTTGCGTTAGGTACATTATTATCAGATTCTTCCAATAGAATCACAGGTAGATGAAGAAAAAGCAAGGAGGATGCATGTCACCATACATCTTTATGTTACGTACCACAATGATCAATGTCATTAGGCAGCGTCATAGGAAAATGAAGAAAAGGCAGAAGTGCAGTGGATATACAAGTCCTTGCATGGAATAATACCACTATCAGATTCTTCCAACAGAATCATAGGTGGATGAAGAAGAAGCAAGAAGGATGTAGATGTACCATACATCTGAACGTTGAATCCTACCATGATCATTAGATAGCGTTGAAGGAAAACATAGAAAAGATAGGAGCGCAGTGGATATATCACAAATCTTTGCATCGGGTGCATTCCACTGACCAATTGACGAATGATTAGAGAGACTGTTTAGGATCAAACCAACGAAAATTGAGCAGACACACTATTCTGATTATAGAAATTATTGCAGAACAACTACAGGTCAACTTGACTGATGTGACTCGATGTGACAATTCATTCTGAATATTTTCTTCCAAAGTTCCATCTTTTCATTTGTTCCATTCAAGCTGGATTATATTTGTGTTCTCACAAACCATCAATCTTATCTTCACTTATCTTGGTTTTGGAATGATTCAATTCTCAAATATCATGAATATTGAATGGTTTGGATATTTAATACAATATTGCTTTTTGATGATCATGAATCACTGCGAATACATTTTGAACATTTCATAGATCCTAGAGTTACTAAATCTCTCAACCCAAGATACTCTATGACAATTTAATAATATTCATGATATTTAAGAATTGAATCATTCCAAAACCAAGATAAGTGAAGATAAGATTGATGGTTTGTAAGAACACAAATATAATCCAGCTTGAATGGAACAAATGAAAGATGGAACTTTGGAAGAAAATATTCAGAATAAATTGTCACATCCAGTCACATCAGTCAAGTTGACCTGTAGTTGTTCTGCAATAATTTCTATAATCATAATATTGTGTCTGCTCAATTTTCGTTGAGTTGATCCTAAACAGTCTCTCTAATCATTCGTCAATTGGTCAGTGGAATGCACCCGATGCAAAGATTTGTGGTATATCCACTGCGCTCTTATCTTTTCTGCTTTTTCCTTCAACGCTACCTAATGATCATGGTGAGATTTAACGTATAGATGTATGGTACATCTACATCCTTTTCGCTTCTTCATCCACCTATGATTCTGTTGGAAGAATCTGATAGTGATATTATTCCATGCAAAGACTTGTATATCCACTGCACTTCTGCCTTTTCTTCATTTTCCTATGACGCTGCCTAATGACATTGATCATTGTGGTACGTAACATAATGATGTATGGTGACATGCATCCCTCTTGCTTTTTCTTCATCCACCTGTGATTCTATTGGAAGAATCTAATAACAATGTACCTAACGCAAGGACCTGTGGTATATCCACTGTACTCCTGCCTTTACTTCAGTTTCCTTCTACGCTACCTGATGATATTGATCGTGGTGGCAAGTAACATACAGATGTATAGTATACCTGCATCCTTTCTACTTTTCCTTGATCCACCTGTAATTTTACTCAAAGAATTTACTCACTGAAAAAACTTTTTCACCTGGGTACTCAGGAATGAGGATATTGGATAATATATAATCTAGGGGCCAAAATATTGATGAAAAATCAACAGAAACTCACGCGTTCAACGTAATGGGTCTCCCTAATGTTGACGGTGTGTCTCCTTATTTGAATGCAGTAATGCAGTGTATATTGTACTGTGCTTCTAAGACAAAACAATTACTTCCATCTGAGCCCAATGACATCATAAATATTTCAATTCAGAACTACAATTTGCAAAAAAAACCTTGATATCATAGCTTTAAAACAGCTCGCAAGTCCACAATACTTGCATAATCACTCACAAGATGCAGGAGAATTCCTCGCTTCTATTTGCGAAAATTCAATGGCTATTAAAAATTTAGTGAAGCACCGGATAACTCCCGTAACGGAATGTACGAAACGTGAATATACCGGAAATATTGTTGGTACAAATTGTGTTACACGTCTTGGGCTACCTCCAATTTCACAAAAATCATTTGAGTTTCAAGAAATATCCAAGTTCAATTTTTCAACATAGAAAATTTTCGAAGATTCTTGTGACAATTGTAATAACTTGCATGAAACTAAGAAATCATTCATAACAGTGTCAGAACAATATGTAATTGTGCAATTGATGATGTTGATATATTCACAATAATGTTGAAGCAACAAAGGTAGAAAATATAAACATTGAAGTAGTACCAACTTCAAAAATTATAATTGCACAACACTTTTATGAAGTTATAGCTGTTGTTTTTCATCAGGGTAAAAATGATTCTGAAGATAATTTCACATGCATGTTACGAAGTAAAGGTACGAAGTGGATATTTATTCATGATCTGCAAGTTGAAGAGCGACATTGGCCACGCAATGCTGAAGACTCGTATATATATTTCTTTGTAAAGCAATAATTTCGCTTCATCATAAAATTAGAATTCAATTACTATGATATTGTACATTTTTGAAGAATATAGAATACCTTTATAATACCATAACGAACCAAATATTCTTGAAAAATTTTTTCGAATGATTTCGATGGATATTCCACAAAATTCTGAAAAATGTCTGGTACAGTACTAGAAAGTGTCTCCAATCTGATATCTTGAAGGTATATCTTCTTTTTGCATGATAAATATTTGACATCTCTTCACCCAGATAGCAAAAGTTCCAAAAACTAGATCCCATCGAATCCTTCTGGAACCACAAAATGAATCACTGAAATGTCAGTAGGATGGAGTTCTTGGAGAATTCAAATCGTCTTTTATCATCCTATATTTATCAGTACAATATACAGCATGACAAAAGGCGATTTGAATTCTCCAAGGACTCTATTCTGCTGACATCCCAGTAGTTCGTTTTGTGGTCACGAAAGAATTCAATGAGATCTAATCCTTGGAACTTTTGCTATCTGCTACTTTTCACAATGATTCAAAAGAGTGACCGAAAAATGTTTGCTGGAAAGCTATTCTTAGCTTCATGCTAAACAGTACAAATTCTATCTTGCAAAAAAATTTTTGTTGGATACCTTGAATACATTGTACGCAAGTTTCCTCTGTCTGTAAGATCTATGTTGTTTCGATTTTCTTACAATGATTTCTTGAAAACACTGGAAATTTCCGCACAAGACATGTTCAGCACAATATCGTCGGCTGTTTTGAGCGGCGTGAGCTACTTTGAGCGCTGTGAGTTGCTTTGAGCGCTTTGAGCAGCTTTGAGCGCCAACTTATCAGTCAAGGAAAATTTAGTTTTCGGAATTCCTCACACGTATATTTGTTCATGGGAATTCGCTTCTCTTTCCTCCTTTTCTTCATTCTTTATTTCGATAATCTATTGCCGTCCAATGATGAGATGACTGATGGAAATCCAAGTGGATTTTTATATCACATAAGTTATCTGAGGACATTTCCTTCATTCCTACGATTGCCATAAACTCGACAGGGGTATTTGATTCTCATTTGGGTTCAGTTGGAAGCATATTCAGAAAAAGAAGTGAAATCTCCCCAAAAAAAACTCCAAAAAAGTAAAAAAAATAATGCCAAGTACATGAAAATCCTAGAAACGAAGAATAAAAAAATCTAAAAACACATTCTAAAGGAAAATTCCTCTGCATTCAGAATTTCGAGGGTATATCAAAGGATATGCTACATTTGAAAAAAAAAGATATGAAATCAATATGAGCGCCCAAGTCCATTGGTTATCCAAAGGATATGTGAAAGATTTTTTTTTTTGGCTTATTGTAACTTCAGTTTGTTCAAACTGTATTGAAGGTAATTTATGATTTTCAAAAACGCATTTTTGTATTAAAAAAATAAATAAAACAAGCGTATCGTTCTGCCCGTATATAGATACCAAAAAGTGAAAAAAAAGTAGAATTCCACAAAACATACAAATGTCTCACAAAAACCCCTAAAAACTCCAACACAGTAAAAAATAACGTCAAATCCCAAAAACCATACAAACGTTTTAGAATAACACTTGAAAAAAAATCCTTGAGAAAAATACTTCACTCTTTCCGGAAGATTACTTGATATAACAAATATACCATTAAAAAAAAAGATGGGAAAGGCAACCCTGTTTCGGAATTCGCATCAACCAGCAACACTTGGCGTGGCCGATGGTAGAAATTTTTAGCCTTTATTATATACACATGAATTTCTATAGAACATCAAACAAAAAATTTAAATGATATAATTTCATAAAATCTTCTCCGGCTACGCCAAGTGTTACTGGCTGATGCGAATTCCGAAACAGGGTTGCCTTTCACATCTTTTTTTTAATGGTATATTTGTTATATGAAGTAATCTTCTGGAAAGAGTGAAGTATTTTTTTCAAGGATTTTTTTTCAAGTGTTATTGTAAGAGGTTTGTATGGTTTTTGGGATTTGACGTTATTTTCTACTGTGTTGGAGTTTTTAGGGGTTTTTGTGAGACATTTGTATGTTTTGTGGGATTCTACTTTTTTTTCACTTTCTGGTATCTATATATACGGGCAGAAGGATACGCTTGTTTTATTTATTTTTTGATTACAATGATGCTGTTTTGAAAATCATAAATCACCTTCAACACAGTTCAAGCAAATTGAAGTTACAATATACCAAAAATCTTCCACATATCCTTTGGATAACCAATGTACTTGGTCGCTCATATTGATTTCATATCTTTTTTTTTTTTCAAATGGAGCATATCCTTTTATATCCCCTCGAAATTCTGAATGCAGTGAAACTTTCCTTTAGAAAGTGTTTTTAGATTTTTAGTGTTATACGATTGATAAACATATACATAAGCCATTAAAAAAGCCCATGAAAAGAGAATAAGTCAAAGAATAATTCAGATTTCCAATGTATTTCAGTAAGAGTATATGAATCTGAAGGGAACTCTCACAATACAAGGAGACTTTGATGAAAATATTCCATTGAATGACACATGTTTTCAATGAAAACTAGATACTTAGAATAAAATGTTTTGTTTGAAACGTTCTTGGGTACATCGAAAGGTACTTTAGCTTCTTCCGAAATACGAAAAATACAATTCATGTGTACTTTTACAACTTGCATATTCAATCTTTGACACACTCAGAGTGACATTTTGATGATTGCGTTTCTGTGATCATACATTTCAAATTCGTAGCACGTCTCTTTCATTTTTTACAGTGTACCAGCGTAAGAGTAAATGCTGATTACCCTCCCCGATCGATGAATGTACACATACAGTGAAGCGTTAATTCTACCTTTTACATCGGTAAAATTACCATTGTAACATGTAATCATCGATGTTTAGACAAAAAATCAAATTCCCGGTACATGCTATAAATGTACAGAATCAAAACGCGTACAAACATATGTATGCCTTTTTCGAACAAATCATTTGCGTTGTGGACTTAGCCACAGTCGTTGGGGCATAGATTAGGTAGGTTAGGAATAGTACATAGGTGGGTCTCTGACTGGGGTCCAATACCTGTTGGAGGAATGTTTCCCAGATATTGATGTCAAACATTAGTTCAATGTGAAAACAGGTTTTTTTTCTGTCTATATAATTTCAAACAAACATGTAGGTGTAATTTCACAAACATGGAGACGTAATTTCACACAAACATATAGGTGGCAACCCAATTCACCAATACAGTCTATCTAAATCCACAGGAGGTGATGGTAATTTCACATAATGATAGTGTAAGTAATTTTGCTTGATATGGATCCGTAATTCTACATCATACATAACGTGTAATTTTATCGATACTGTAAGGGCTGTTGCCACTTAAATCTTGGTGAAATCACTGTCAAAATTTCTGATAGTGTACGTTAGCATTTACGCTGCAATGAATAGCACACGATGTGACTCTCGAGAGTGACGAAAGTCTCCGAGATATATTGCAAGCCCATGAGCCACTCTTTGAAAACACGTATTTTTGATAGTAACCGTTTGCCGCCATTTTGAGAAAATTTTTTATCGGAAAATAAATACTTGTAGTTGGATACAAGTGCAAACACATGATAAACTTTGTTCCATTGATAAACATTACATCCCGTCCAAAAATAATATAAAAACAGTAGTCTGTTTCAAGGTGTCTACACTAGCATAAGACCTTAATAGTTAGCAAACTTAATTCGATTGAAATAAACCTGGAATACGTTTTCCTCAGTGCAGCGCATAGTTAGTTAGAATTGTTGATGAATGCGTTCCACAGCAGATGAAATTCCCTTAGAATGACTAGAGAACGATGTTCCTTTGTCAAATTTGATTCGATTAAACTATTCCACTATGTCAATAATTACACGCCCATGATTAATAAAGTCATTAGGAGCGTGCATATGAATTCTCGTATCAAATCTCAATTATATTGCCTGTTCTACATATATAAATACCATTCCGACTATTTATTTCATTCCCCATTATGACGCATTATGCATTCATTCTAAAAATAATTTGATTTGTACTAAGCGTAGAAATAGGAATATTGCATTATATATGAACGTACTCTCTAGAAATAATATCAGTTACGAGATTCATGGAATATGGTCTTGGCAAACCAGCCATTCGAGCAATATAATTTGGATCAGTGGCGGGGTGAGAGCTTGTCTGTCTTTCTTCAACTGACACGGAACAAAGGATAAGAGGTGGGAAAATTCCGCCTCTTATCCTTGTTTTCACGCGAATTGAAAGAGGATAGAAATGTTCTCACCACGCTACTGATTTGGATATTATTATTTATGAGTATTTTCGTGCACGAGAATTCGTCCTTCTTCATAGTATGAGCTGGGAAATACATCAAAGAATTTTTATTCTGAATTTGAAGAAAACAACGATGTAAACGACGTCCTTTAATTCTATAATTCAAGTATACCTCACAACCCTGGTGAAAATGGAGCGTTCTGGGAAGAGTTACAAAGACGTTATTAGAAAGTCCTATAAGAGTAACCGAAGGGTCAATTCAAAGTATCAGAAGCGTTTCGGAGGAGTCATTTGGCGGATGTAAAGCGTGCATGAAAGTGAGTCCAAAGAAATTAAAAAAAAAACGCATTTGCAAAGGGGAATCGAACCAAGAACTTCTAAACTCGGGAGAAAGTCCTTTACCGCTAGGCTAACATCTAGTGTTGCCGCGATATTATCGTCGATAATTGAAGAATAATCGATTATCTCAATTCTTACACGTTCTTATGGAATATATAATCCACGAATCTTCGATTATGCTCATGATGAAACGGAATAATGAATGATCCCAGACTTGTACACAAAATAAACCAAGATATGCTTCCATTTATCGTTACGATATATCGATAATTATCGTTACGATAGTGTAAGAATATTTTGATTTATTTTGTTTAAAAGACCAAGATGATCCATTATCCCGTTTCATTTCGTGCACAGTCGAAGATCTACGCGTTAAAAGTTCCATGAAAATCTGTCAAAATTAAGATAATCGATTATTTCTGAATTTCGACGATAATATCGCGGCAACACTACTAACATCGGTGATTGAAAGATTGGAACTTTATTTCCCTGATGAACTGTGTCATAAGGGAATGTGCTTTAAATTCAATCTTTCTCATTGAATTAAAATGATTTTTTATCCTGAAAGTTTACAAATCAATTTCAATATCCCATGTGTAATCATTAAATGTGCAAAAGAATTCAATTAACTTGCACATATCAAACATCATCAAATTACAGTTCGATAATTCAAAACAATTGTTATTTAGTAATTATATTGGTAAATGTATCTGGAATACGAATAAAATTTGTTAGCTTAACAACTGGTATAAAAGGTACAGGATACCCCCTAAACATTCTAACCTCAAAATCATATAATTCTCAATCAATCAAAACATATTCACAAGGGAAGTCCTATAAGCGTGTTGAAAACCTTCACTACCGAAACATCGTAAACATCAGGAAAGAGTTATTGAAGAGTTGGAGAAGAGTGTTCAGTAAGAAGGGTGCGTTGGACGTTCAATGAAATGTGATAGCACGCTCAACCAAATTGGCCTTAGAGTCATTTGGCGGTCAAAACTTTTCACAAACGCTTCTGTCACTTTATTGCACGCTTTGACGGTGTTTCAAGCACGTTCGATTTTTACCAGGGAATAGCAGTGTATTGGTCTGTCTACATAACCAACGTGAATGTAAGAACGGATGCGCAGAAACAGGATATGAATTGTGCGCAGCCATTTACGTTCACGTTCTCCGTTTTTTCTGTCTATGTAGATGGACCATTGAAGAAATAATGAAACAAAAGAAACATAAAATCAAGCTCAAAAAGATGTGGAGACTCACATGTACTTTGTCTGTCATGCCTTTGAGCCTTTGTATAAATTCCGTCGTGGAACGGGCTCGTTCCGACAGCTGTTGTAAATTCTGCGATAATTCCGTCTGCAACAAAATGGAAATAGAAACTTCGTATTAAAAACAATATATTCAGGAATAGCTTCATCTATGAATTCGAATCATTTCATTCATATCAAATCTTGTGATGTTGATTCCGACTCTTCTTTGGTGAAAATCGAGCATATGGGGCATTCCATGCCAAATCAGCAGTGATTTCCCTTCACATCTTCGATTTGTTCCAAATTTTGAGGGTCGATAGAGGAACTCAAATGATGAAGTTTCACCAAATTTTAGCCCCTTCGGAGCGTTTTTGCAGATTTGGCAGGATAAACAAACAAAAATGTGTTTTTATTCATTTTTGAATATTTAAAGAATGGAATGATGAAAAATTCTGAAAAAATTTATACATATGTATTTCAAGCGACTCTTTCCAGATAATTTTTTTTTTAAAACCACAGCTAAAAATTGATTAACAAGAAAAATTTTTTTCATAAACAAATCGATTTTTCGAAAAAACACCCTCTTTAAAAAATTTGAGAAAATTCATAGTGATAGCCTCAAGTTTCACGGAAATTTTCGTTTTCTGAAATCTGGGGGAACTCAGAAATTTTGGAAGTTATGAACAGCGCCTTCCAGTTTCAATGGAAAAAACCATCGAGGGCTGATTCCGGAAAACTTCAAACGACAAAGTTTTTCCACTATATTTGAAGAAGGTTTCCTGGAAGTCCCAGATTTTTAAGTCCAATTTTGAATGAGGCACGGACGATTTTCCATCAGCGCGGCGTATCGATGATTTTGATCCCGTTGATAGAAAATCGTCCGTATCTGATTCAAAATTGAAGTAAGATATGTGAAATGGAAATGAATGGAATCACTCGTATCTCATTTGATAATATTTCATTCTATAATATTAAAAGCAATAATTTAGTTTCGATATAAAACATTAAATTCTGTACAAAATTGAATACTGTTTCTGAGTATGGGAAATTGTATTCGATGTCTCACAGCTTCACTACTCTCGACACTGAACTTCCTGGAAATGATCTGACCTCTATACTCATTGTATCGATGGGTATTAAAAAGTGAATGGAAAGTGTTCCTTCAATTGTTTTGCACTTTTCATGTCTCAATTCGAGGAACTCCGCAGCGCTTTCATAATGGGTTGTTGAGCAAAAAAAACGTTCAATTTTTTTAAATGTGCTACTGCCCATTCGTACAATTGTTGAGCTGTCAAAAGTTCGTTTCTGGTTCCACTTTGAACACAGAATCGTCTGGCAAGTCGTTTCGAAGTGCCTCCGACGCCATTGCAAGCCCCTTTTCCATGGGCTGTTGCAAAGAAATGCCACTCACCCGCAACTTCAAAATCTATCAAGTGATGAGCTAAATTGACGAAATTTTTTTCATTTTTGTATTGTTGTGGTGCTCCGTCAGAAAAATATAGGACCTTATTAACGACTGCAAATGTTATTTTCAAAAATTCAATCAATTTCTTTTGAAACATGTATACTGCAACGGTGTCATGGTTTAGGCAATCTGATACACCGACGTGAGATACATGTTCAATTTGTTTCGTTTCGTCATTCTTGTAATATATGACAAAAGGGTGGACCGTGGCCTGATTGTTATTCCAGTGGAAGCCTTGAACGGCTTCCTGAACAACGAATGCAAAATTTTCTGAAAAGTCTAACGTGACGACAGATTCACCGATTTTCAAATTTTCCTTCACACTTCTGAAATACTTTGATTGCTGAGTCGCAATAAAATCGTGCAGAAGTAATTTAGTCAATTTGTTGATTAATGATGGAAACCTTCTCCAAACATAGTGGAAAAACTTTGTCGTTCGAAGTTTTCCGGAATCAGCCCTCGATGGTTTTTCCGTTGAAACTGGAAGGCGCTATTCACGGTATCGACCGAGAAGCGATTTCACGCGCATCACTTCACAAAAATATTCATAACTTCCACAATTTTTGAGTCCCACAGATTTCAAAGACGAAAATTTCCGTGAAACTTGAGGCTATCACTATGAATTTTTTCAAATTTTCTAAAGAGGGTGTTTGTTCAAAAAATCGATTTGTTTATGAAAAAAATTTTTTTTGTTATCAAATTTTTAGTGTTGGTTTTCAACAAAAAATTATCTGAAAAGAGTTGCTTGAAATACATATGTTAGATTGCAAGCTTGAGTTTTAAGCTATGTGCAACTCTTCACACGCCTGACGTCAGGCTACTGCGCTTGCATAGAGTAAGTCGCGCCTAACGAAGGGCACTACCGTAATTAGGATAATTCAAGTACTGTATTATCAACTGTGTATCGACACACGATAGATTTATATGTACTTATAAGATGCGTGCGAGGGGCTATACCCCTCCTATATAATTTTGAGATGAGGGCAGTTCCTCTCGTACCATGAAAGTGTACAAACGTTACAACACGGGCTGTATTTTGTGAGCGAAATAAACGACGCGTGTTCACAGATTAAAACGTGCTTGCTGGAAGTTTATTTATCCTTCTTCCTTCCATATTTGCCGTAAACTCGATCAACAACATATGTATGAATTTTTTCAGAATTTTTCATCATTCCATTCTTGAAATATTCCAAAATGAAAAAAAAAACACATTTTTCTTTTGTTTATCCTGCCAAATCTGCGAAAATGCTCCGGAGGGGCTAAAATTTGGTGAAACTTCATCATTTGGGTTCCTCTATTGATCCTCAGAATTTGGAACAAATCGAAGATGTGAAGGGAAATCGCTGCTGATTTGGCATGGAATGCCCCATATAGAGCTCATTAGTAGCTCAATAAAACAGTTTTGCGCGCTGTTTAACATCTCGGCGCGTTATTCCTTTAAATTCCAAATTCTTGGACATCGACTTTCATCAGGGTGTCGGAGTCGATGATCCCATACTTAGGATTGAAGCTGGCAGGGTAATAGTGTTTCGTAAAAATTCATAGTTTTCTACGTATTTCCTAGCGAAAGTACACCACTCTACGTTCAAGAGTCGGGCCTGAATAGCGAGGTATGTGCATGAGTGGGAATACGTAGAACGGCGTGAAACGCCGTACTCTATTCGCCAAAGTACGATTTACTACGCTGAGTCTTCCAAAAAAAATGGACGGAACACATGCGGGGTAGTAGTGTTCCGTAGAAATACATAGTTTTCTACGCCAATGCACGTTTGTTTACGGCCAATACGCTTCTCCAACCCGCGTTGCTCAAAAACACATAGAAGTGCGTAGAAGCGCGTAGCAGCGCATAGGGAGTACGTCTTCTCATTTACGCCCAATTACGTGATTTTATGCCGAGCAGGACGACGTAGATTGACGTAAAATTTCATAGTTTTCGGCGTAGTTTGGCGGAGCAATATTCTCACAAGGGAGTCCATTCAAAAAGTCCGCAGGATGACACATAGATGGCGTTACCAGAATTTTTTCCATATGATTTTTATCTATTACTAACCCTCAAACGATACATGTGTAATTTTGATAGACATCTGACTATTAATTCGTGAGTCATAGCATTTTGTGTGGAGCAACTTTTGTTATTGAAAACAGATGGAAAAAAATGAATTTCGAGTTTTGATCAAGTATTGCTTTTTTGATGAGAAAAGATACAGTGGAAACCGAACAATGCACAGTGGGGTATTTGTCTGATTTAGCCGGACAAATCATTTCTTGTAGAAAATTCATTTTGGATTAATCTATTTCCAGTTATGTAGAGTCTTATTGACAATAGAAATCCTTTTCAGAGACTTTGGTGAATTTTTCATTGTTATTATAAGTATGGTTCTGATTATGGATCAGAGCCAATGTATGTTATGTCCCAGACATCAAATTCATTTCTGTCACGAGAATATTTAGATTCCATAATAATCCTGGTTCAGTTTTGAGAATAATTCTCTAAGATTATGTGAATGGAATGAAAAATAGACAAATCGACTAAGAAAATGGAGATACGTAAATACAAATACAAATTTCTGAGAATACAAAAATAAATTAAAGACAAGAGAACTCATAAAATACAAGAATATATTCAAGCGCTGTAATAAGCTGATGACATTTTCAATATAAATTTCTTATTTGAAATCATACAAGTTCAATTTTAAAATGAAATTATACAATTTTCCTGACATAAGAAAATGAACTCGAATACAAAGCTTCCAATAAATACAATATAAAGTCAATAAACTTCTATCAACTAAAAAGTTCAATTTACCGTTTCAATAGCGATTAAAATCTTAAAACTGATCTTCATCTGATGATATTTCGCCTGAATCTGGCTCGTCAGAAAGTCCTTGATCGTCTGATGGAATGTTCCTTTCTGTGTCGTGTTTTTTCACATCTTCGGGTAAGAGAAGCATTTCTACTGTTTCCTTAAAAAAGGGTCTGGTTCTCTTTTTAGGTATTGGCCTCAATCCAGTTAGGAGAGGATCTGAAGTGAGAAGAAGTGTGTTCAAAACATCTAAATTACACGCTTCTCTGGAAAATTTTCGTGCAAACTTTTTCCGATACAATCGAAAGTGCTTGTTTCTTGCTTCTGCTGCCTCTTCAGACAACTGTCCCATGGGCAGTAAAGCATGTTGTACAATACTTGGTCCGTGTATCAGGATTTTGTGCATAGTGGGTGTCATAGGATGCCAGCTATATAATTTGACGTATAGCTTTGCTGTATTCATCGTATAATCCACAAATTTCTCTAAATCAATATGATAGCCGCTAGATATTGTCTCCAAAATAACTCTAATGGGGTATATCAAATTGTAATCTAAGCCTGTTATTTCTGCTGCCAAGTGTGGACTTGTGAAGAATCGTCTACTTGTATTTCCGTCATTAGTATTGCCGAAACCAGACTTAGGGATATCGACAAGGAGACCCATTCGAGTTTTGGATTCTTTTTGCAGCTGCACCTTCCTCTCTTTCACGATATTCTTATCATTTTCTCCTCTCAATTGCCACTCTTTCACCGATCATTTGTAAGCCAAATGTAATAAACTCTCGAAAAGCCTTATTCGGGCGTGTAAAATCGATAATCCGAACTCCAAAGCATCTTCATTGACGTTTTTAATCGTTGATAAATCATTGAAATTCTTAGAAGTTGCCCCACATATGTAGCATTTCATAGTCGATGATGTCCGGGTGGCAGCGTTACACACTTCTCCATCAATCATTGTCAGAATAAAGGAATGTTTGACAGAATATGTTCTTTGGGCTTATATGACTTGAGTATCTTCTAAGCGGTTGATTGAATTTTGTACATATTCAATTTCATCGTTAATAACATTTGTGGATTCTTTAATAAATCTGATCCTGATGAGTCGGCAATATCGAGGCGGAGATGGGGTTGGGTTCTGCCAAATGATACGTTTTTTCCTCCTGGCCGCAATTCAACTGTAATGGCACAAAAGAACTTTGAGAAATATGTGCGTCAGAATCAGCATCGTTTTCAAATTTTTGTTTGAATTGCGTTTGTTGTGATCCATCACAACCCCATTTATAAATAAGTGTTAAGGTATTCTTGTCTTCTTCATCCACCGTACATAGCATGTCCTCCAAATACGTGAACAATCGAGTGATGGTATGGGATACTAAGTCCTGTAAATTGACTTCAGCTTGGGTCGCTGTCACGTAGTATGACTGTTTAGGTGGATAACATTCCAATTCCGCTGTCTGTAAAATGGAATAGCAAGGGTACATCTGTTTATTAGTGTATCTGATTATGTCATATCGCTTTTTGGAGAGACCAGCTTCGACGAACATTGCTAATGCTTGCACAGGTGTCAGTTGTAACGGTTGGTTTGATAATGATTTTGCGTATGCTGCTTTTTTTTTTTTGCTCGGGTTAGAGAGCTTGTAATTTCTTTGAATATCCCAGAAGATTGTCTTTTGCCTTCAACGTATAATTGAGTTCGGACGACAGAAATTAATTGATCACTGTTCATGTTACCACGGAACGTCTCTGTCTTACGTCTCTTGCTACGGTCACTGGATTCTTCTAAAGTTTTTGTCGGGCGCCCTGGTCGCACTGTTTTTCTAGGTAACTCAATCGTTCCTTGAAGCCAAGTATCATTATTTTTTGAGGAAATAGCTTCTTTCCTATGCGATACTGTCCACCTTTGTTTCATGTCTGATTTGAAATAGGGAAACTTATGTTCAATTTGTCTTATTTGTTCTTCTGAGAAAGCATCAGAACGAAGTACAGAACTTTCAACGAAATCTAATTGTTTGTCAATATTGAGATCATTTTGCTGTCGCATCACATCAAACAACTCCTTTCTCCTCACCTTTCTCATTCCAGAAGGACCTGAGGAGGAATAAATCATCATTACAAAAGAATGGATACCAACTCGGTGAGAATTTCGTAAAACACGAAATGATTCCAATGTACGTGATTTATTGAATCCGCAGTCTCTGTTTCAATATTCTTGAAGCTAAAACCTTCAACTTCATCAGGATATCAAGCAAAATATCCGGAGAGCCCCGGAAATGTAACAAAATTATCATTTTACTCTATAGAACAGACTAAAATGAAATGGTTTTCAATTGCGTCTGTTTGATGAGACCTGATTGCTTAAAATTCAACGAATTCTTGCAAAAACACATTCACCGTACTCTTTCTCACCTGTTTCAACGCACTCCATACTATAAAAATTATTCTGCGTTCATTAGTCATTAATACCCACTTAAAGTCTCAGATGTCAAATATAATGCACAATTAAATATCACGGAATTTCACCTGATATCCTAGGTTAGAGGATGATGAGAGGCAAGGAAAGACGACCGGCTTCAATTGCCCAATTATTGAACAACTTCAAGCAATACTTCTGATCAACCTACGATAACTTTCATGGAATTGATTTTTGGCCGGTCAAATGAATCGAATACCCCACTGTGCAATGGCTTGATGAACATTATCCGGGCTCTGCTCCATCGAGAGAAATGGTAGAGAAGTGGATTGCTAAATTTAAACGTGGTCGTACCAGCACAAATGATGCAGAGCGCAATGGACGCGCAAATGAGGCTGTTATTCCAGAAAACATGGATAAATCCACAAAATGGTTATTGACGATCGCGGATTGAAGGTGCACGAGCTAGCTCACATTGTAAAGATATCAGATGGTAGTGTTTCCATCATTTTTACACGAACATTTGGGTATGCGGAAGCTCTGTGCCAAGTGGGTGCCGCGTGAGCTCACAGTCGATCAAAAACAACAACGAAATCATGCTTCAGAGAAGTATTGGCGCTGTTAAACCGCAATAAAATCGAATTCTATCGTTAATATGTGACAAAATATGGATGAAACATGGCTTCAACATTACACACAAGGATCCAAACAGTCAGCTGAGTAGACAGCAGTCGACGAATCCAATCCAAAGCCAGCAAAGACGCAATAGTCAGCCGGTAGGGTGATGGCGTCCGTATTTTGGGATGTGATAATATTCATCGACTATCTCCAAAGAGGAACCGACATCAACAGCGACTATGATTGTGCACTTTTGGATCGATGGGAGGCTGAAATCGCAAAGACACGGCCACATTTGCGGAAGAAAAAAGTGTTGTTTCACCAAGACAATGCATCGTGTCACAAATCAATGAAAACGATGGCCAAAATAAATGAATTGGGCTTCGAATTACTCATCTATCGTGTTCTCCAGATTCAGGCTCCAGCGACTTTTTCTTGTTTTCAGTTCTCAAGAGAATGCTTGCTGGAGAGGAATTTGAGTCCAATGGTGGAGTTAGTAATCGCTGAAACTGAGGCCTATTTCGAAGAGGAAGAGAAATCGTCCTACAAAAGTGGTAGCGAAAAGTTTGATATACTCGTTGTATCGCCTTCGGAGGCAACTATGTTGAATAATAAAATCGAGTTTTGTCAAACTTTTGTTTGTTTGTTTGTTTTGCTCGAACATTCCAGTGCCACTTTCATAATTTCAAGAAAAAATGTTTTCAAAAATGGATATTATTTGTAAATATACAAAAAATAGTTTGAATACTATGTGAAAACCGAATGTACTTGGTGCCTCACATTGATTCCACATTTTTTTATCCTCAAATCACATCTTGTTGTACGTTTTTTAGATTGTTTTTCGTAAGTCTGGACCACATTCTCATGTATTTGACGTGTTTTTTTACTTTTTTGAAGTTTTTCCATCGGGATTTCACTCCTTTCCCTGAATTCATAATATGCCGCAGTATCTATACCCTCTAATTACTATATTCTTCACTTAATATCTATATTTTCAATTCTACTCAGTCTCAGATAATTCTTTTCTGAAAAGACAATTGAA
Organism: Gonatopus flavifemur; assembly: GCA_018340375.1. Lineage (NCBI taxonomy): Eukaryota > Metazoa > Arthropoda > Insecta > Hymenoptera > Dryinidae > Gonatopus > Gonatopus flavifemur. The sequence goes on along the minus strand of JAFFJZ010000075.1, from coordinate 462,585 downwards.
CGTCCGTCAAGGCAGCACATCCACATGAAGAAAATTACACTTTGTTAGCACCAGACTTATTTGCTAAATATTTGCTATTTTTTTGCCGCAGAAGCAAATTTTTTGCTGCTCTTCGTATTGATATAGCGGTGGACGTGCTACGTTGACATCAATGTGGCACGTCCACATGAGGAAATTGGAATTGTGGATAGAAGCTGGGATATGGATATTTTTTTGCTATTTATTTGCTCTACAAAACAATTCACTGATATGGGATTGGGCCAATTCATCACCTGAAATTATTACGATCATTGTGATATTCGATAAACGACACTCAGATGACGAGAGAAAATAGTGGAACAGTGGGATATAATTGATGAATTTGCTGAATATTCCCGATTTTTCTGTTGCAAACAAAAACTCCTTCTTGCTGTAGATATTCGAACAGTCGTGGATGGGCTACATTGAAATCAGTGTGACACATCCACATGGGAGAGTTGCACGACTGTTATTTGACTAGGAAGCTGGAGCATGCATATGTTTTTTCTATTCATGTGCTGCCGAAACAGACCTCGTGACTTTCGAAAATGAACTATTTCATCCCGCACGGGTTCGAAATCGGTTGACTCGACATTATGTCCGATGAGGGATGATTGGATGACAGGAAATGCGCATCTATGGGTGAAGAATGTTTCCTGAATATCCCCAATTTATTAGCTGTTGAATGAAAACTTCCCGCTGGTGAGAATATTCAGATAATGATGGATGAGTTATCCTGACATGAGTTTGACACGTCGACATAGAAAAGCTTCACAAGTGTGATTGCGGATGGGAATCAGCGTACTAACATTTGTATTCATTGGCTCCAAGAAAAAACCAAGTAGTATTGCAAAACTCAGAACTTTTCATTATAAGTGGGAATATTCTAGTGGGAAAAAATAAATGTCCATTGGACAGAAATTATTTGCTGGACATTTCAAACGTATTTGCAGCATAATAATACTTCCTACTGTCAAGAATATCCGTATGATCGTGGATGTGCTATCCTGACGTCACTGTTGCACGTCCACATAAAAATGTTGGACCACTGTTGTCGGACAAGGGGACTGGGGTGAGCGTATTGCTTCACGATTTGGTTGCTGCAGGGAGACCCGGTAGCATGAGGAATATCCGTACTTCCCGTCAATTCTCATAAAATTCGATTTTCCGACATGACCTTTAAGGGGAAATATTATAGTGGGAAAAAATAAGTGTCCATTGGACAGAAATTATCTGTTGGACATTTCAAACGTATTCGCAGCAAAATAAAACTGGTCGCTGCCGAAACTATCCGTATAATCGTGGATGTGCTATCCCGACGTCACTGTGGCACGTCCACATAAAAATGTTGGACCACTGTTGTCGGACAAGGGAACTGGCGTGAGCATATTCCTCCGCGATTTGTTCGCTGCAGAAAGAAACTCAGTAGCATAAGAAAAATCCGTACCTCCCGTCATTTTCAATCAAAATCGATTTTCGCGATATGACCTTCAACCGAGAATATTATAAATAATTAAATAAATAAGTACAGAATAAATGAGAATAAATGTTCATCGGAGAAGAATTATTTCCTGGACATTTTCAACTCATTTGCTGCAGAATAACACTCCACGCTGCCGAGAATATCCATAGAGTGGTGGATCCTTTACCTTGAAGTCGGTGTGGCACGTCCACATACCACAGCTCCACCTGTGTGATAGCAGTTCAAAACCAATATCCAGATATTCCGGTCCCATTCATCAGCTGCTACAAGAAACCCAATCGTAGTTGACAAGTCATCTTTCCTTGTAAAGTGATATCAAATCCGTCCCATCGAAATGATCACTAGGAAGGGATATTGTAATGGGAAAAATACATTCTCCTTGACACTAGAATTCTTCGCTGAATGCCCCCAGTTTTCATTACAGTTAAAAGCTCTTGCCGTCATGTGTCAAGTGTCAATGGAAGAATTTCTGGTTTTTCCACATGAAGTAAAGAAATTTCATTCCAGTGATATACGTTCATCCTAATTTGATGGAAAAAAATGTATTACCCTTTTTTTACAAAAACGTACTTCATACCCGACATACGAGAGTAAACGTCTGAACTCATTGCAAGTTCTTTTCGGTTGAAAGTCACAAAACTGAATTCCCATTTTTGAGAGATTCCAAGTTTTCGTCTTAATACATTTGAGAATGAAATCATTGTTACGAACAACCCCATTGGAAAAGAATATTTCAGAGTTCAACATTAGGTCCGTTGCATCACCGTGTCGTCGGATGATCGTTTTCAATTGATGGTTCCTACTTTCCTTCAAGTGTCTATGAGGAACAAATATTTGTATGAGGGTCAATTTGAACAAGCATACGAAGTCATGGAGGATCTCGATTCTTTCGACAAATTACGTTCCTATAACTCCAAAAACTCAGCTCATTCAATCTTTGCCTCATAAAAAATTCACGCCACATTGTGAGGAATTTTCTTGAGTTTCATAACCATCCATAAATATTTGTACATCAAATTTAACAACCGTATATGAATCTCACTTCACTATACACTTTGTACGTTGATACATGAGCGATTGACGTTTAGATGTTCAAGTTTAATGGACAAATGAAAATGTGAAAAACTTCAAAATCTGATACACTGAAAACATGTATAGTGTCGATAACAATAGTTTCGAAATGACAACTAAAAATCAGGCTGTGATACCTGCATTATAACCTCAATTTGGATCTGACAGCACTCTCATTGTCATCACTATTATATCTTTTTTTCAGTGTACATGAAATCTTATACAGATCACTCTAACAGTGGCAATTTTAATCAAGTTCACAACCAAAAACTTCAATCATTTTTGTACCAGTATACACAATATTGGATCCAATGATGATTCATTTTTTTTTTATTACATTCACTGTAAAAAATTTATATGAAAACTTTGCATAAATGTTCGGGAGTATATAACACACATATGTGATAGGAATTTTCCGTATCTTACTGAAAATTTACTTGAAAATGATAGTGGGAATCCCATAAAATTCAGAATTTTCAGACAAATTTATTGTCAATCTCATATACATATACCGGAAATCGATTTCTTATCTCATGACCGGAATTTTCCGGTTGCTTCGCTACAGTGTTGCCAACGTGCGTAGAAAATGGTGACCCTACGGGAAGTGTCAGACAGGCCCGGACACGAGATCGTTCAAGTCCGGACAATGGTTTTGTGTCCGAAATTCAGTCTGGCATTTTCCGCAGGGGATTCAAGGCATCGACTCAAGAAGGTGCTCCGAATCAAAGGACAATTGATTTCCAAATTGCATTTATGCACATAAACTTTTCGAAAAACCAAACAGAAAAACTTTCGAAATCAATCCGAGGAATTATACTCTGATATCACTCTATGTATTTGTCGATTTCCCATTGTTTACTAGTAAAAAAAACAAAAAAAAATAGGAAACGAAAAATATCCAGATGGCACAAGACCGCTGACTGTCCACTAAGCGTTCATGTATTGTCAATACAGACAGTCATGTATGTTTGCCACATTACCCCATCTCTCATGCTCAACAATGGATTCGAGTTGATCATGTTTGGAGGTTCGACACTAGAATTTGAAAATGATCAAACAAGTCGATGAAACTTATCTACAGGTTGGTTGAAAAGTTTCTGCGCTCGAAATGAAAGAATACTGTTTTTGTTACGAAATATATTTTTTTATTCAATATGATCTCCTAGAAGCTCAATACACTTGTTCCAATGATCTTCCAATAATTTTATCCCATCCTTATAATGGTTTTCCGGAAGCTCTGCAAAATAACCGTCTACGGCTGCTATGGCCTCTTCATTCGACGAAAAATGCTTTCCACGAAGGAATTGTTTGAGATTTCTGAAGAGATAATAGTCGCTAGGAGCCAAATATGGCGAATACGGTGGATGTTCAAGCAATTCGTACTTGAGTTCTTTGAATTTAGCCATCGTCAAAACACTTTTGTGAGCAGGTGCATTATCTTGATGAAAAATGATTTTTTTCTTCTTTAAACCAGGTTTTTTCTCACGAATTTTTTCATCCAGCTGATCCAAAAGGCTGCAGTAATATTCGGAGTTGATTGTTTTACCTTTCTGAAGATAATCAATGAACAAAATTCCTTTTGCATCCCAAAAAACTGATGCCATAACCTTCTTTGCTGATCGTTGTGACTTCACCTGCTTTGGAGCTGAACAACCAGCTTCAGTCCACTGTAAACGTTCTTGTTTCAATTTAGGATCATGGTGGTAGATCCAAGTCTCATCCATAGTTATAAAACGACGCAAGAAGTCGGTTTTATTCTGCTTGAAACGCTCCAAATTACGCTGAGAAATTTGTTTTCGATCCAGTTTTTGTTGAATTGTTAACGTGTGTGGCACTAATTTTCCAAACAGTTTTTTCATACGTAATTCTTCATGTAAAATATGGAGTACTCGTTCGTCTGAGATGCCTATGGCATTAGCAATTTCACGCTTAGTCAAACTTGGATCTTCACTAACCATATTATGTACATGCTCAATGATTTCTGCTGTGGTTGCAATTTTTGGTCGTCCTTCGCGTGGATCGTCTTCAAGGCTAGTACGACCACGTTTAAATTCACCAGTCCAAAATTCAACGGTGCGTTTTGAAGGTGAGGACTCCTTATACACTTCTAACAATTGTTCATAAATTTCCTTTGCTTTTAAACCCTTCAAAACAAAGAATCTAATAACTGCACGATATTCAATTTTTTCCATATTAAGAAAAATCAATGACACGTCAACTTCAAATGGCTTGTAAACAAAGAATGAATTGACAGAATGACTTGTAACTTCGCATGTGTTCTCAGGACAGATATACCAACTTGAGAAAAAAAAAAGTTCTGAGCTAGCAGTGCTATCTCTTGGTGAGCGCAGGAACTTTTCAACCAACCTGTATTGTATACTTATCTATTGGAAGAGTATTCTGCAATATGTACTACATCCAGTATGCCATGTGAACAGAAATAAAACATACAAAATAAAATGATTTATTCAAAGCAACTCCGTATCATATTGCACATATCAGTGAAATTTTGACAAGTAAAATTTCATGCTTGGAATCTAAAAGCTTTCATATTCCAATATTTCCTCAAATATAATAACATATGCGCGTTGGATAAAAATTCGGGTTTCAAATACTTTTCCTTTCTTGCGGTGTCGTCATATCTCACCCATTTATCATTGCTGAGACAAATTGCGGTATAATGGCCAATGCTTTGGAATGATTCCGAGCTCATTCTAGCTCCTTTCACAGGTGAATCAAAATTAATCAAGCCATAAAATATGAATGTTGTGTTCTTGATAAGAATTTTTTCAGGTACGTGCTTCAGCTTAATATTATTCTCTTCTGAACCATCACTGTTATAAATTTCAAGTGCTACAAAATCTCCTGTAACAAAATACACAACTCATTTGTCGATGAAAGGTGACTGATGGAATCAACGTGTTTGCTACTTGTTTGGGGCGAAGATTCGTTTTTTCCCCCCAATGAAGTTCAACACAGTATTTGCATACAGCGTTGTCAACCTATGGATTTTTCGAGTTTTCTTATTGGCAGTTCCGTTTGATATTGTTCCGAGATTGGTTAATTTACAGGAAAAAGTCCATAAGTTGGCAACGCTGCTTGCATGTCTCAAAAGAATTCTCGTTATACACTGAGAAACACATTCACTGCTTTTATTATTAAGGGTATCCCTTAGTCTCTAGAGTTACCCATCCAGAGAGTAGAGTTACTCTCTACCCATTTTACTCGAAAATAATCTAATAGAATGGCCAAAACTGAGGAGCCAGACTTTTTGTTAATACAAAACAAGATCTGGCTTATCAGTTTTTTCTATTTTATTAGATTATCTTTGATTAAAATGAGTATAGTAACTCTGGGGACTACGGGATACCCTTAATGAGGTAATATACGTAAAGATGGTATGATAATTGATGAGCAATATTGTAATCTTTCAAGATAATCGCTGTGGAACCACATCAATTATCACACCAATTTCGTTTATGTTACCTCATTGATGACCATAGAGCAATTCTAAAGAAGTTCGTATTGAATTCTTGAGATTTTCGAAAACTCTTTTTGCATGTTAGAAATTCATAAAGAACCCATTCTGAACTGCAATAGCAAACATTATTCAAGAATCCTACGCTGGATTTGTGAAAAATACTTTATAAACACATCAAAACTGGGATACTGTATGGTATGATATGATATCATACAATCAATTGTTCAGTTCTTAAGAATTCCGCATTGAATTTCATAAGAAATGCTGAGAAATTTTTTTACGTCAATAATTTATCAAATACTCAATTCTGAATGCTCTAACAATAATGAAATGGTTAATTTTAATGTTTCATCTATAAATCCAAATAGTACATTATACAATTTTCAAAAAAATTTCCGAGTCTCAAGAAGATGTTACACGGAGAAAACGATGTGCTAAAAAGTACCATGTTTTACAGTGTTTGAGTATCACTCTTGATGAAATCAAATTAATTGAATGAAAATACCTCTCAAAGTATCATACATGCTTGGGTTTTCCTAAAGGAATATAGTATTTTTGTAGATATTTTTACGTAGATAATTTGATCTTGAACAAATAAAGGAACTTGTTCAATTGATCAAGTAAAGGAATTCAAATATTTAGGAAGCATAATTACAGGAAACGGCAAAAGCGAAAGAGACATAAGAACAAGAATAGCACGAAGGAAACAGGCTTTCTACCAAAAGAAACAGTTATTATGTTCAAAGAATATTAGCTTAAAAGTAAGAAAGAAGTTCTTGAGAAGCTACGTTTGGAGTACAGCATTATATGGTTGTGAAACTTGGACAATGGGAAAAGCTGATGAACAAAGACTTGAAGCTTTTGAAATGTGGTGTTACAGAAGGATGCTTAGAATAAAATGGACAGAGAAAATGAAAAATGAAGAAGTACTTGAGGAGATTGATGAAAAAAGGAATCTTTTGAAACATGTCGTTAGAAGGAGAAGTAATTTGATAGGACATACATTAAGGCATGATAGTTTCTTGGAAACGATATTAGAAGAGAAAATGAATGGTAGAACTGGTAAAGGTAGGCCTAGATTGAGTTATATGAAACAGATTATGCAAGACAAGGGATGTCGTAGATATGTAGAAATTAAACGTTTGGCGGATAATAGACAGGGTTGGAGGATTTCATCAAACCAGTCATAAGACTGATTACTTTATGATGATGATGAATTTGATCTTGACAAGATTGAACATTATAAGTATGGTACTTTTTAGCACACCTGTTTTTTCCGTGTACAGTAAGGGTTCGATTTCCTTCTGCCTGATATCCCTTTCCAACCGATGGAACAGAAGAGAATTAGAAAGAGAGGTTGGACGGAAGAAAATCGAACCTCTACTGTATTAGGTTTCATAATTTTCCATCCATGATCGAGTCCAATATGTGTTTATAAAACTTCATCACTCATTCCATCTGAAATAAAGGGATTCTTCCAATAGTTTTTATTGGAACCGAGATGGCAATAAAAGATTCACTCAATTTTTGGAGAATTCGGAAGGGATTTTTTTCAAAAAATTGTTTAGCGACTTTTTGTTGTTGTACGGGAAGGCATAGATGGTGATCAGAATCCATATGGGAGGAAAAAAGTGTATTTTTATTATATGGAAAATGTATTATTTTTATTAGTAATTTATAATATGAAATTCCTCACCTATTTTGGTCACTTCTGTCATTTCTTCACCTTGACATTCTTTCATACAACAATTCCTACGATCTGAAATTATGATTTCTTCATTTATAATATTTAGAAAATTTTTATCGTATAATTTTTGTAATTCAATATAATTAGTTGGTCAACTTTTTCTTCTCGATGTACATCCTCTATCACAACTTGATTCTTCTTCAAAAAAAGGGGTATCTTTCAATATGAGGGTAGCTAAATGTCCTATTGTATAGCTGCAATCAATAACAGAAATATTTCCGAAGCATTCATCATTGTTATTTTTTGAACATATGTCATACAGTATCTTCGCTCTAGAAATATATGATGTATTGTTTAATCCCGTGTCGAAAGTATCGATTATCATTTTGTAAAATCTAATTCCTTCAATGCTTCGTACAGTTTGTTGGAAATCATGATTGTCATGCATAGCAGCCAGAAATAATTGAAAAAGACTGTCAAAAGCGCATGTATTCTGTAATGAGATGCATTTTTTATCCATGCGAACACTTTTGAACTGTAAATTAGCCCCGTTAACGAGTATTGGAATTTTTGACAATTTAGTATAAATATTGAATTCTTCTGGCATATATCGTCTGTTGACATATAATGCGTTTTTGGATTTCTTGGATGTTTCTAAGCCTCTCCAATTTTCTGTTTCTTTCGATGCGAGTATTTCTGGTGCGTTATTGATTCGATTGCAAGTAATACAAATCCTTTTCTGCCCATAACCTTCTTCACTTCCTTCCAATGGCAGAGAACATAGTTCTATAGCATGAACAGGCTTCGAACAAATAACACACACATGTGCTCCTGTGGCTGTATCGCCATTCTTACATACAGGACATGTTCACGATACAACATCTGCAGAATTTTCCGTTTCAACAACCTGATTTTCTTCCACATCCAGAACGCAAATGGGTTCATCAACAATATCAGAATTATTTGTGGTTTCATATTTTTGATTCAAATCCCCATCCTTCGCAGATTCCGTAAGATTGGATGATTGGGCATGTACAATTTTCATTTTACCGTTTAAATCATCGACATGGATTTTGACAGAATCATCTACTCTCATTGGAGTTGTATGACTTTTCAACAAACGTGTTTTTATGTTATTAAATTCACTTTCGACTATAGCACTCGATGCAGGAATTCTACCATAGCCAAATTTATCCCTACAGACACATGACCATAATGGAAGCCATTTGATATCTTGCATAAGTTTATCCGCGAATTTCGGAAATTAGTGCGCATTATCTCGATTGCCTTCTTCTACAGTCACTATATCATTGACTTCTTGACTGATATTCGCAGCCCATCTATACCATTTATGTTGTACAATATTTTCTGCATTATCTCCGCTTTCAATTTCAACTTGGGGTTCAAGGGGATTAATTTCATCAGCCGTTATTTCTTGTTTCATATTATCAGTCACGTCCTCTATTACTTTATTTATGTGATCATTTTCGGAATTATTAATAAGTAATTTTTTCAAGAATTCTTTACTCCTTTCACATGGAGTAGGTATCTGATTGCTCGTATATCCTTCAGTTTCGCTTCGAACGACTATTAAAACAGATTGAAAAATTTTTTCAGTAGCACTCAAATCGCAAGAGGTTATAATTAGGCCTAGAATTGTCATTAGGAATTTTTTTATTCTCTGGTTGAGGTCTTTTAATAATGTGGCATAAATTTTTATAAAATGAGCGACGTCAATGCGAATATAACACTCCGGTGTTGAATCGTAACATGCATCTGCATAATCATTTATTGTCAAAAATTGAGTGAATTGACGAATCGCGGCAGTCAAGAGTGCTTTGGATGAGTGACGAATAACCTCTTTCGGTTTCGGAGCACCTAGAAATATAAATATTACTAGTATATAATTTCACAAAACACAATGAAAATCCGATTGTGTGTATTAAATGTATGTTCGATATTCGATATTCTGACTACGAAGAATTAACTATGCCAGGAAATTGATGAAGTTTTATCTAGCGGCCACTTTGCTAGCGGCCACTTTTGAAATTTTTACAACAGACTGTATTAAATTGAGTAAAACAGAAGAAAAGTGTTTTCTACGTTAGTCAGAAACACTTTTTCTCTATTTTACACAATTTGGTACATTCTGTGCTAAGAATTTCAAAAGTGGCCGCTAGCAGAGTGGCCGCTAGATACAACTCCATAGGAAATTGAAGTTTCATATCGAGAATAAATAGTCCGTCAAACCCATTCAGCGCTGACTTAAGGGGTTACACTCATGTGCCAGCCTAGAAGAAATCAAGATAACTTGAAAAAATTAATTTTAAAAAAATAAGTAGAATGATTAAAAAAACCATTTGGACATCTGTTAGTATGAACATCATGAAGCTGTGTGCCAAATTGAATACAAAAATAGTGACAGTTAGAGGAGTTATGAACAGTCTCGTGAAAAACCTTTGGATGTGAAGAATTCAATGGTTTACTCGAGTTTGGCTGTTTGGTTGATTTTAAGGGGGTATTCTGGTCCAGAAACACAAATTTCAAGTCTTTTCCAGTGCGATAAAAGAGAACAAACAACATTATTGAATTACATTCTTTCTTAGATACTTATTGATGCTTCAACAATACATACACAAAATTTCAAACAAAGAGATTAAAAATTGAAAAAGTTGAAAGATGGCAAAGTGGAAGAAGGAACAAAAATCGTGCACCTTAGTTGGCATGATTGTAATTTTTTTGGTGATCTAAAACGAAATCAAAGCAAAGGGGATGTCATTATAGCTTGTGCCACGGAGAAGAAAAAAATTTCACAAAATGACGACTGTTTGAGACACAATTCATTTTTCTTTTTTTCTGATTTTTCAAAGATAGTGAAAAATAAATTTTTGACATAAATCTCGTACGCACTATAGACATATGGAGACCATAAGAAAAGGGATGGGCAGGGAAGAGAATTCATGCCAAATGTGAAGTAAATCGATTCATTAGAACTCGAGATATCGTGTCAATCGTGTTGGAAAAAGCAATTTCGAGAAGAACGGGTTGAAAGATTTGAACAAAGTTTCAGGGAGTCTACACAGTGAAAAGTGAAACTCGTTTTTATTCTGAATATAAGCTTAGTTTACCATGCAGCCAATACTAGCCCTCCCAACAAACACAACGTCTGAAACTTCACGAAAAATATTGCATAAGACATCTTTTAGACTCCTATTACATATCTTTCAGATAATCATCTATTAGATATCTAAGAGACGTTTTATGCAACATTTTCTGTCAACCTTTAGACATTGTGTTTGTTAGGTGGATTCACCTGAAAATGAGCACTGAAAACAAATACTAACCCAATGAATTGAACTGAATTCCAGTCAATTTTTCAAGTAAGATGCAACCACATTCAACCGGACTTTTTACAGCGTGAATCATATAACAGTGCGTTGTACTTACACTTTCTTACAAAAATGCTTTTGAGGATATATTCTTGAAGGTCTGAACTTTGCAAATGTGCAAGAAAACGAAAATAACTTTTTTCAAAATTTTAGACCAGAATATCCTCTTGAAAGAATGGAATGAATTCTTCCTTAAAATACATAATATTGGCCAAGACTTTACCAAGCTCTTTTTGATTGTATTTCCGTAAGGGAGAAAAAACAAAATTGTTCGAATTGAAAATGACATCATTACAAAAAACTAATGAGAATAAATGTTGAGGAGAACACGTCGGTCACGATTAAGTTGCTACTACACTGAATGACTATACAATCTTTCAACTCAATTTAATCATCAGATATTGAGAAATCATAGACACCGTTGAATTCAAAGATCCTTCTAGAGATGGTCCTAAAGGTCCTTCCAGAGAGTCCTCCTTCATAACTTCTCTAGTTATCGATTTCCTCTTATCAAGTTGTACATCTTCATAAATGTACATACACATCAATGTCCAAATGGTTTTCCAATCATTCCACTCATTTCTTTGAAATCGATTTTTGCCAGATCATTCTAAATTCCGGATCGTTACAATAGCCTTATCTCCCAAAAGAAACGAATATTGTGGAGAATTTCGATGAGACATGGATAGGTTTGTGAAACATAGCAAAATGTGCAGTTTGGAAGATTCCAAAATTTTTTCACATACTTGAGAGAATCTACAATTCTTATAGTATCAAATAATTAATTAGAAAATCAGTTTTTCTATTACTTCTTCAATCATACCTCACAATAAGTTTCACATTTTATATGACACGTCATGAATATGAGATAACTATAATATTTAGTGACTATAAGTGAGAATTACTCAGTGCAAATGAATTTTATTCATCTCCACTGACTTTCAATTGATCTGACTAAATTTTTCTATTTACATTTCCAACAGCTACAATTTTGTAGTAATTAAAATTTAGTCATCCACAAGTGCGTTGTAATTGTTCCAGGTAAGATTTTTTGTTCTCAGATATTTGCTGCTACACCCAAAAAGACGAATCAATTACATCATTGGATGAAGTAGAGAATTCTTCACCTCAGAAAATCCTGTACTGAGAAAAATGATCACAGAGAATATGAGAAAACTGAAAAATTAAGTTACCGTAAATAGAAGTTTATTTACTAAGAATAAATGTCACTTGCTTCAATTAAATTCTCAGCTAGTATGAATATACTAGCCATCAATATTTCAGATAGCTATATTTTTTTTGTGGTAATTGAAATTCAATTGGGACAACTTAAGTCTATAATTCTTGCTCTCAATGTATTCTACAAACGGAGAAATTTTTAGAAAAACTACATTTCCTAATCAAAATAAATTTAAGCATCTTGAACATACCTGAGTTGGTCCATCGCATAAGCCAAGAATGGATTGACATTGTTGTATGATCTTCTGTGATCATTTGAGTAACAGGGAACTGTTTTTGAGAAGCAGATCTAACCACGCATAAGTACAAAAAGAGGTTGTGAGATTTCGTTTTTCCATCACAGTGGGTGATTTTTTTTATCACACTTCCTGTTGCATCAATACAAATAGTAGAGGTTTCATTGAGACAATAATCTCTATATAAATGCATTTGATGGTCCGTCCAATAATATATAGAGAATGAATTCAAGGATAAATGGTGAATAATGAAATTATGACAGCTCAACTGCATTTTTCCCAACGCGATTACTGGATTTTTATCAAGACGTAAGGATGATCCATAATCGGATTTTGCCATTCTCAATACATTCAAGGAATATGAATGCGATGCTTCATCTTCATCAGGATGCATCAATTTTTCACCCAATTGATGTCTGTAAGTTGAAGCTGACTTTCCTTGTAACTCTTTACCAACAGCCAATCTTTCTGACGCTCGCAAGTATGTTTCGCCACATGTTTCATCACCTTTGGTTAGCACACATCTTATTTTTACATCTTCATTTGACAGGGTGGCGTCAATTTCACATTTTAAATCACTACCACATTTACATGCACTTTGTATGCACATCTTATTCTTGTTATGTTCCAAATGTTTTCTCTCATAATTTTTTCCCATAAAATTGGTTTCAAGACGATACATTCCCGATCGTATGTTTTGTTTCTACTTTTTTCTGTTCTCTTATGGACCCGGTGTTCTAGAAGTTCTTCGTAAACATTTCTCTCAATAGAAATCATAAAATGAACCACCTTCCCTTCACCAATACTTGAATTGTTTATATCAATGCTCGAATTTGGGGTTGCACCTTCACTATTTTCAATACTATCGTTTATTTCATCACTTTCATGATTATTCACATCACCAAATATCAAGTTCTTCGGATTATGTACGTTATTTGTGACGAAAGTGTATAAAGAATATGGTGTAATTGTGCGGTTCAAGTCTTCAGATATTTGTTCCCAAATTTTATTTGATTTCGAAACGATACTATTTTCGGAGAAGCGTATTTCGTTCTTGTATTTCAATACGTTCTCAATTATGGTGCTGGGTTGAACTTTTGATGGTCTACCACGCCCTGACATTTTTTTCGATATAAAATTCTTGTGCTGATCACGTTAATGAAAAACCACTGGTGTACTGGAATAACAAAAGCGGAATGTCATGGATTCATACAACTATATTATTATAACGAAATAATCGAAACAATTGAAAATCATCTGAAAACGAATAGCAGCAACAGTCAACCGATGAAAATGCCTGTTGAGAGGGGAATAATACTCCCGCCGTGCTACACTTTATAGAAAGCCTACTCACTCAGCCCGCAGGCGGTGCGAACAGGTGAAAGACAGAGATAATATAATTGCGCGCGCAGCCTGACATGCTTTCTCCACTACTCCGAGAGAGAGAGCGCAGAGGCAGGAAGATGAAGAGAGCGTGCAAGAACGCGCCAACCATTCCCTTTGTGTTTACACGTGCCTACCGTGACGTTTCTGGTAGAACGTTCCCCGTGATGAGTCTGAGAACACTGGTACGCACATATGAGATGATGGTGGGAGTCCACTTCCCCTCAATAGCAAGATAAATGTCGTGAACAGTTATGATTTTCTGCGATTGCCTCCATCGACATTTGCGATGAGAATTCTTAATAGAAGAAAATCAAATCGATTCATTTTCAAGAATCGGCCATTTATATCGATTCATAAAAGAATAAGAGACTCAACTGTACAAAATTAATTTCTGCCAATTTGTTGGAATGTTGCAATATTCCCAGATTTACATCAATTTTGGATATTGAATGGAATTGAAGTAAATGTCCAAGACCAATTGATTTTTCTATGGTAAGGAATGTATATTTCTTCATTAATTTGGGCCCCCTATTGGGAAAGGAAGATTAAAATGAATTGGAAAATTGAATCGAATTGAATGCGTTCCCTTATTTCAATATTTTGAACTGAGGAGGATTAAAATCATTCCACCCTTGGAATTGTGAGTGATTGAAATCATTACAGTTATCTGAGATGAATTCGTACGAATTCGATATCGTGTTCACTTGGAATGAATTAAGACGGATTGATATGAATGCACACATCCCAATATGGATTTCATTGACATTCGTTGTGAATTGGAAAGGATAAATTGAGTAGCAGGATGTTAAAACTCGCCGCGCTAGAAAATTCGATCAAGGAAACACATTGTAGCGACACACTTGCCCATCACCCATGGGTTTTTGAAACCCATCACCCAGTATATTTCAATTTCCGAATTTTTTTTCTACCCTCCCTGTGACGGTTTGTATGATAATTTTACGCATATCCGGAAGCGCGGCGGGTTTTAACATCCAGCTACTCAATTATAATCCGCCGATGACTAGGAAAAATTGAGACGAATTGGAATAAATTGAGATGAATTGGAATGGATTGAATTCCAATTCTGATGAATATTCTTCAATCGTTCTTTTCTAGCAAGGTCGATACAATACTTGAAATTGAATTCATAAAAAAATCTGGGATTCCCAGGGGTGATTCTTTGAGACTTTGGTAGGGGGTCTTTTAGCCGAAAAAGTTTTTCGCCGAATTTTCCGCATTGGATAACAACTAGTATTTTCTAGGGATTTGTGGTTACCTTTATTGGATTTGCTAATGAACAAATTTTCGGCGAAATGACCCCCTACCGAGACTTTATCTAGGTCTTTATACCGAAAAAAATGTTTTGTTGAAATGTGAACAGCCAAAAACTTTGGTTGTGCCAACAAAATTTCCGTTCCCATAAAACATTGGACATTAGATACAAAATATTTTTATTGACTCTTTTAGGAAGAAAATGAATTTATTGGAACAACAAAAATTTGGAGTGACGTCAAGATAGCACATCCACCACTATATGGATATTTTCGTCAGCGTGAAGTTTTATTTTGCAGCGAATGAGTTGAAAATGTCCAGCAAATAATTCTTCTCAAATAGACATTTATTCTCCCCTACCATAATATCCCTCCCCAAAGGTCATGTTGCTGGATCTAATTTTTTAACAAATGACAAGAACTACCCCATGTAACACAGAATATTCTGAGTATATTCTCACAAGGACCGTATAATGTACTGCACCGAATATTCTCACAAAGAGCGTAGAAGATTCGTAAATATTCAGAAAAGATTCTCAGAACATTTGAATGAGACTGTTTCAAATATTCTAGGAACATTCTTACGTACAAAGTTTGTAGGGAGATTGATGACTAGCGCATGCGCAGGTATTATAATGGCATGAATTCAGTAATGGCGAATATTGTTTTTGACAAGCTACAGATGCATAGACAATATATCATTTTTATTTGTATTTGGAGAATAATAAATGTATAAAGATGCATCTTAATGAATCAGACTTCTTCCGCAAGTGCTATGAGTGAAAAAAAATCATCAAAAGTGCAATGAAATATTAGGAAATACTGTATATGTTATAATTTCGTATTGCCATCATAAGTACTTCACCTTGCACCTTTCAATCTTCAGTTTTGCCAAGAATATAAGATTTAAGGTATATAATAATCGAGGAATCTATTGTGATTCATTATTACATTGAGTGCACAAGTTTGTATTAGCAGAAATTTCCATTTTGATAAAATTTTTTGAATATTCCCACAATGTCCGTGACATCACATTCTGAGAATATTTGGAATAGTCTCATTTGAATGTTCTCAGAACGTTCTACGAATATATACGGAGTTAGGTAGAATGTTCTCAGAATATTCGAATATCCTTTGCATATATTCTGAGAATATACTGAGAATGTGCTTGTGCTATCTGGGACAGATTTTCTTATGCTACTGAGTCTCTCTTTGCAGCAAACAAACAGCGGAGAAATATACACACGCCAGTTCCCTTGTCCGATGACAGTGGTCCAACATTTAAATGTGGACGTGCCAAACACCGAAAAAAAGATGATTTGTTGGGATGTGAACAACCAAAAACTTTGGTTGTGCCGACAGAATTTTGGTTGTTCCCACAAAGCATCTGATATCGGATGCAAAATATTCTTGTGAACTCTCATACGAACGATATAATTTTGTTGAAACAACAAAAATTGGGTTGGGAGAACAAAAGTTTTTGTTTGTCCACAAATCAACCAAAGTATTTGCTTGTTTTTACCAAACACTTTTCTCGGTGCAGCGACGTCAGGATAACACATCCTCCCTCAAGGGTCATGTCGGAAAATCGATTTTGAAGAGGAATGACGAGAGGTCCGGATTTTTCTTATGCTCCCGAGTCTCTTTCTGCAGCAAACAAATCGCGAAGAAATATGCTCACGGCAGTTCCCTTGTCCGAAAACAGTGGTCCAACATTTTTATGTGGACGTGCCACAGTGACGTCGGGATAGCACATCCACGACTATACGGATATTTTCGGCAGCGACAAGTTTTATTTTGCTGCGAATACGTTTGAAATGTCCAACAGATAATTTCTGTCCAATAGACACTTATTTTTTCCCACTATAGTATTCCCCCTCAAAGGTCATGTGGCTGAACCGAATTTCATGAGGGATGACGGGAAGTACGGATATTGCTCATGCTACCGGGTCTCTTTCTGCAGCAACCAAATCGCGGGGAAAAACGCTCTCCCCAGTTTCCCTGTTCCACAACAGTGGTCCAACATTTCCATGTGGACGTGCCACAGTGACGTCAGGACAGCACATCCACGATTATACGGATAGTTTCGGCAGCGACCAGTTTTATTTTGCTGCGAATACGTTTGAAATGTCCAACAGATAATTTCTGTCCAATGGACACTTATTTTTTCCCACTATAATATTCCCCCTCGAAGGTCATGTCGCTGAATTGAATTTTATGAAAAATGACGGAAAGTACGGATATTCCTCGTGCTACCGGGTCTCTTCCTGCAGCAACCAAATCGCGGAGCAATACGCTCACCCCAGTTCCCTTGTCCGACAACAGTGGTCCAACATTTTTATGTGGACGTGCCACAGTGTCGTCAGGATAGCACATCCACGATTATATGGATATTCTTGACAGTAGGAAGTTTTATTATGCTGCAAATACGTTTGAAATGCCCAGCAAATAATTTCTGTCCAATGGACATTTATTTTTCCCCACAATAATATTTCCCCTCAAAGGTCATTTCGGAAAATCGATTTTGATGAAAAATGACGGGAGGTGCGGATTTTTCTTATGTTGCTGAGTTTCTTTCTGCAGCAAACAGTTTGCGGAGCAATACGCTCACCCCAGTCCCCTTGTTCGACAACATATTATTCAAAAAACCCAAATTTTTGAATATTCTTACAGAACTTGTCCAACAATACCCGAACTCGCCAAGCTTGATCATTTTTTTTTTCATCGCTAGTTTTTGAATACTTTATGTTCGATTTGATTCCAAGAAAAGTATCACGTGGCATGGCAGATTGAACAAGTTCGCAACACAAAAGAACGTCAAGGGACCAATAATCTTCTTGAGATTTACGTTTATTGAAACTTAAGATAAAATTAAAATTCCTGAATAAGTGTCCAAATCATTCAGACTCAGAGTATATCCATTCTCTTTCATGGCTTCCACTATTTAATTCTCCATTCCGATTCAAAAGAAGTGTTCGATATAGATCTTTTTTGACTTCCACTGAGAAAACATCCATTCATTAGTTCATTGTTATACTTTTCCTCACCATCGACCCGAACATAATCATGATCTTCCTCCAACTTTGTTTGGTCATCATCATATGACCTAGATAGTTTTTTGTATGAACACTCGGATAGAATTTCATCCATTTCATTGGAATTGCCATCGTAATCGATATCGGATTCTTCATCTGAGTCTCCAGAAGCATTTGAATGTGGTAGGAGTAATATTTGATAATAATCATCATCCGATGTGTCAACCTCATAATCTGCACGATTTTTTGACTTTCTTTTGCGTTTTGGTGCCATGTTTCAAGTGATAATAAGTGCGAAAAGAGAAAAAGCGGGCCGGATATCAATCACCCTCGACAGGTAAGGGGATATATTTGGACATGAAAAAAAAACAGATAGTTGTATAGGATAAACAATAGTATGTCGGAATTTCGAGTTCAATAATTCAGAAAATATTAGTACCGTAGAATGGGGTTACTTTGATCCGCGGGTTTACTTTGATAACTACTTTGCTTGTATATCAACCAATATTTTAAGCGCAAATGAGATTCAATTTTGAATTTTTTCCTCACTGCTCAGCAACACAGAAGACCCCTCAATAATTCTGTTAGCAATGTGACAATCTGTATCGCAAATGAATGTGAGAAAAATAGTAAAAACGTGAGTGTCATTTTCTGATTGAATTCATAATATCGGAAAACTTTATCAATAATTTCATCCCCTAAATTCCAATGAATCCAGGATTGCAATGTGTGATTGATCAGTCCTTTGAAGATACTATGAATCAAAACTCAAATTTGTACTCTCCAATGTGTACTCGGGGTTAAAAGATTTTGTGTACGGGGTTACTTTGATCAGGTATATGGAGTAACTTTGATCAACGTTGTGGTGTGATTTTGATCAGCCATATAGGGTGATAATGAGAGGAAGGACTGCATTAAATGTTGCTCTGGGAGCGAGTGTATCAGTGTTTGAGTCAGGAAACCAAAATGATGAAAATGTTCCAACTTCTGCAGGAAAGAAGAAGCGAAGGGCGAAGAAAACTTGATCAACGCAGAAAGAGAAATTCAGATGGTCTATGAAGAGAGTTCTTTGACATTCAATTGCATTAAATGATACAGATCATACAGGATTTCAGTTTCGCATTGATATTTGATATATATATGTGAAGTTTTGCTCCAGTTTTCATATCAAACGATCCAAGTTTATGTGATTCCAGTAAGATTTTTTTTTTATCTACATAATAGTTAATGTAAATAAACCCAACAAACACAGCGTCTAAAACTTGATGGAAAATGTTGCATAAGAAGTCTTTTAATTAGCTGATAAATATCTTTCAGATCATTGTCTAAAGAATATCTAACGGATATCTGAGGGACGTCTTATGCAGCATTTCTTGCCAACTTTTGAACATTGTGTTTGTTGGAAAGATTTCACGGAGATACTCACGCTATTTCATTATTCTCGTGAACGTTTATCATTCTCAAATGTTCCTTGACCAGTATTATCCATTTCATAAGGAAATATAAACATGCACTGAGCAAACGCCTACTCAGAGTATAAGCGATCAAAATAACCCCACTTGACGTGTAACTTTGATCGTAGGGTTTTCAATTATTCAAATCCAAACTAACTAACCGAATTTTTTCTAATGAAGCATATAGACAGTATTATGAAAACCGATTATGATACTAATTCCATGGGATTCCATCTCAGGTAGTTTGACTTTTGAAGTGTTATAAATTTTGAAATTGATCAAAGTAACCCCATTCTACCCGTATGGAAATATTTCGCTGAAAAATGTCTGCAAAACTATGAAAAATCTCTGAAAAAGAATGAAAAAACTCTGAGAAACTCTGACAAACTCTGAGAATCTCTGAAATTTTGATGAGAAATCTAATATTTTTGGGACATTCTTTACAGACTTTTTTCAGACTTTTTTCAGAGTTTCTCAGAGTTTTTTCATACTTTTTCAGAGAAATAGTAACGAAATTGCACTCTGAAAGAACTCTGACAACACTCTAATAAATTGTTGACATTTTTCTGATTATTGAAAAATCCTGAAATTCAATAAATACATTCATATGCCGTATTCAAATATCATGTGTGAAAAAGTGTTTGAAAATTTTTTAATTTTTTTCTAAAAGTCAGAAAAATGTTAGCAATCCATCAGAGTTTTGTCAGAGTTTTTTCAGAGTGCAATTTACTATTTCTCTGAAAAAGAATGAAAAAACTCTGGGGAACTCTGAAAAAAGTCTGTAAAGAATGTCCCAAAAATATTAGATTCCTCATCAAAATTTCAGAGATTCTCAGAGTTTGTCAGAGTTTCTCAGAATTTTTTCATTTCTTTTCAGAGATTTTTCATAGTTTCACAGACATTTTTCAGCGAAATATTTCCATACGAGTACGGTATTCTAAAGTGTAATTAGACTAGTAATGCGTGATGAAAATATTGGAGTGAATATCAGATATTATTGGGGTAATTGAATTTGACATCATCATCAAGTAAATCGGAGGAAATAAAGACGAAGTTGGTCGCATGAAGAACTGAGTTATGCGGAAACATATAAGAATATAAACTTGCTACGTAGTTCGACTTGGGAAACGTGCATATGGAACAATTAACGAACGGAAAAAACCAATTTTCTTGCACAAACTTCACGTATAAACATTATTGCATGATTTTTAATGATGTTATAAATTACGGTATGCCATATTGGATCCGCCATCTTGAATTCTGAACATCTGATGCTGCATTCGTAATCAGCGACCTCAAAAACCTCAGTGGATCGATTTGAATCCATCTCCGAGGCTTTTTTCGACTTCTCATCCATCATCTTGGATCCGTCATCTCGGATTTTGAGAATCTGATAACGGATTCGTAATCAGGGACCTCAAAAACGTCAGTATACCGATTTTCATCCATTTTCAAGGTCTTTTTTTACTTTTCGTCCGCCATATTGGATCCGCCATTTTGAATTTTGAAAATCTGATGATGGATTCGTGGTCAGCGACCTCAAAAACCTCCGGGTACATCTCTTGAAGAATCCTGAACGAATAAAATTATATGTTCTATTAATTTCCTCTACATTCTCAGAATTGCGAGTTATTTTGTTGAATACATGGTGAATTGAGAGAGGTCTTCTTCAAGTCTGAGAAAAAATTCTATCGTGAAGTTGAGATATTTTGTGCACTCTTGGTTGATGTTTTGAATGATTTCGAGTGCATTTTCAACCCGTAAAATAATCACAAACCAATTTTTTCTCGACTTTTTATTTTAATTCAGCCGTATCGGTATTCCAGCGCCATCTGAATGCAATTTTGACCTCAGCAACCAAAAGAGCACCCTGGAGACCAGTAGGTGGGGTATTTTTGCCATAGGTTTTCAATGATTTATATATCATTTGCAACGTTCAAAATCACAGTTGAAATCCTGCATTTCCCGGACTTAATGGATTAATTTGTGTTTGTGTATATGTATTGAAGTTTTGATAATTCATCTGAATTAATATTTCGTTCACTTTTTAATGAGAAAAATTTCAATTTCATGTTCGTCTTTTTCATCAAAAAGACTTGAAGATTTGTTTCATTTATGTACTTTAATAAAGGATGTTTATTTGAATGATTGAACATGAAATAGAGTGATAGAATAATTCAAATATTTGTTGGCACTTTCTACCCCGTATGCTGTCACAACCAACCCCGGGACCGGGGTGAAAAGTGACATCTGTCGAATTTGATGAAACCAAAAATTTTATCTAGATGGAGAGGAATAATTCACATAAGAGGCATACAATTTTCAAAGTCAAGACATGACTACTTCATATTCAATCATTTACATTTGAAATATTCTGAATTATATATTAAGAAAATCATATTGTTTGAAAAATGTCACAACCAGCCTCGGTCTCCTCTGATCAAAACTGAAAACACAGGTTCGTAAAAATGGACATACAATCCAGCTTGAATGGAACAACTGGAAAGATAGAACTTTGGAAAAATTTGTCAATTGGTCAGTGAAGTGCATCTGATACAAAAATTTGTGGCATATCCAATGTGCTCCTGCCTTTTCTTCATGTCCTTTGAACGCTACCTAATGATCATGGTAGGATTTGAGGTACTGACGTATGGTACACCTTCTCACTTTTTCCTCATCCAGCTGTGATTTTATTGGAGGAATGTAATAGTGTTATTATTGACGCAAGGGCCTGTTGTATATCGACTGCACTCCTGCCTTTCCTTCATTTTTCTACGACGCTACCTAACGACATTGATCATGGTGGTACATAACATACAGATGCATGGTACATCTGCATCCTTCTTGCTTTCTCTTAATCTACCTGCACGGGAAAAAATTTACTGTCGCTGCAACAGGAGGCAGTCATGTTGCAGCAACAGGAAAATATCCTTTCAGCTTCAAAATGGACCTTTAGTTCACTTTTGGTGCATGAGATGCGAGTCAAAAAATAAAGATATAAGAATGCCTGCAGTGACGACATCTTCTACCAACAATTTATTAGTCACTATAGCTATCCGAGACCAATTGAAAATGATTTATGTATCGATTTTCAAAAACTTTGAAAATAATATTATCAAAGAAAAATGCGAAGAATGTGACGAAGACAAAATGAAATACTTCCCTAATACTAAAATATCCGATGTCCAAGCTTTGGAATACATCGACTATAATTGACATCTCCGAATGTTTGAGAAGTCACTACAAAAATGTCTTAAAATAAGACATCAGTTTTCGCAGTGAAATCCTGTTGCAGCGACCGGATTTTCCTGAAGCTGCAACAGGAGGCAGCCATGTTGCAGCAGCAGGAAAAAATCCTGTTACAGCAACAGGAGTACTTTTGTAGCTGCGGCAATGTCACAAAATCCTTCATTATGGGATAAATAGGCTTTGTAAAACGAATAAAATACAAAGCTTTCATTTACTTTTTTTATGGACTTGGTTAGTTGGCGTGAGAGCGTGTGCATCGTGTGCGTGTTTGCTCTATGCTAACAAATTGTAAAAGGCGATCTATATTGCGAATTTCGAGGCTAGTTATTGTAATTCGGGTAATTTAAGTTGTGCAGAAGCGGTGAGAGTGTGGGTGGAAAAATGTATTGTGTTTTGGGAAGTTTTTTTTGAAGGGGAATAATTAGAAGTAAAGTATTGAGGTTATGGCGTCTGGCGGGAAGGGTAAGGTAGGGATCGTTAAAACGAGTGAAGGTAAGAACGGTGGCGATCCGAAGCAAAGAACTCTGACAGAGAACACAAGTAGTCAAAAGAGGGTATCTTTCAATACAAAGGAAAGTAAGAGTTTAGAGAAGGATTTGGAGGGAATGAGAGATACGGTTGAGAGAGAGATTGATAAGATTAAGGGTTGCAGACAAAAATACATAGGGTACTTGGAGGATTCAAAAGAAAAAGAGAAAGAGTGGGAAGAAAGACTAAGGAATATAGAAATAAGGATGGACAGCTTAGAAAAAAAAGTGGAGGAAAGTGTAGGGAGAGAGGAGGATTCAAAAAGTGAGAACGAAACTGCATGCAGTGCGAGTGTAGGGAGAAGCTCAAGATGGGGAGGGGGGAGCAGCTATGGGGGATCAAGATATAGTGAGAGTACATTAAACGAGAGAGAAGTAGGGAAAATAAAAGAAATGGTTGTGGAACAGGATAAAAGAGAGAAGAAAGATAATATTGTGATAAGAGGGGCTAAAGTACAAGGGGAGGATACAAAGGAATGGGTGGGAAAGTTTTTGGGAGAAAATCTGGGGGTACATGTAGAGGTGAAAAAGGCATGGGTAAGTGGTACAGTTGTTATTGCAAAATTGGAAAATAGTGAAGGAAAGGAAGAGGTTTTGAAAAACAAAAACAAATTGAAGGGTGGTAATTTTTTTATAGAGAATGACCTTACTTGGGAGGAAAGAAAAACTCAAGAAAAAATAAATAAATGGAGTAGAGAACAAAGAAGCAAAGGTGTGGAGGTAAAGGTGGGTAGAGGTAAAGTAAGGTTAAACAATGTGTGGAGATTGTGGGTGGATTCAGAAAAGGAATGGGAGAGAGAGAGGGAGGGAGAGGAGGGTCAAAGAGAGGAGGAGGTAGTGAGTGGGGTGAGAGAAGAAAATTCTTAATTAACCGGAAAGTGGGTAAAAGAAGAAGAATTAGGAGAAGGGTGGGGTGCAATGGGAAGAAGAGGAGTAAAGTTTCTGCAAAAGGATGGAAAATGATTTTTTGGAACGTAGCGGGTTTATGTAGGCAGGATAAAGATTTTTGGAGGTATGTTTGCGATTTTGATTTCATAAGTCTGAGTGGAACATGGGTAACAGAAGAAGGATGGGATAGTTTAGAAGGACGTTTACCTCATACGCACAAATGGGCATGCAGCTTTGCGAAAAAAAAGATGAAGAAAGGCAGAGCGAAGGGAGGAATATTAATGGGTTTAAGAAAGGAATGGGCACAAGAAGGATGTGATCTGATTCAAGAGGGAAAGGTAGGGATAATAATCTCTAAAATTAAAAGAAGAGAAAGGTATATTAACATATGGTCAGTTTATATGAGGAGGGAGGGTTGGGGGGGAGCGGAAAGGAATTTTATACACGATAGCGAAAATTTGGACGAAGACATTTTGATAATAGGTGGTGATTTCAATACAAGGATAGGGGAAATGGGCGGGGTGGGAGAAGATGAGGAAGGTATGTGGAGGGAAAGTAAAGATAAAGTTATAGGAAATGGAGGAAGAGATATCATAAATTGGGTACAGGAAAAAGGGATGTACATTCTAAATGGGAATGTGTATGGAGATGGGGAATGGGAATTTACGTATGTAAGTTCTAGAGGATGTTCAGTAATAGATTATATTATTGTGAATGAAAAAGGATGGAAAGGGGTAGACGATTTTAAGATAGATTATAGAGTATATTCGGATCATGTACCTTTGACGCTTAAATTGTACGGGGAAGATACGGCAGAAGAAATCAAAGAAGAAAAAGGAAGGAAGAAAACTATTATCAGATGGGATGAAGAGGCAAGAAATTGATATACAGATAATACGAATGAGGGAAAAATGCAGGAGGAGATGGATGATGGTGAGGAAAATACCGTTGAAGAAAAATGGGAAAAATTGAAGATTGTGAACAACGCTATGATAAAGAAGGACGTCATAGTAAAGGAGAAAGATATAGGTCACAAGGAGTGGTGGGATGTAAAGTGCACGAAGATGAAGAGAAGAGTCAAGAGAATATATAGAAAATGGAGAGCAGGAAAACTGAACAAAGGAAAATATACAGAGGAAAAGAAGAAGATGAAGAAGATGTATGAGGAGAAGAAGGAAAAGAAAAGAAGACAGGAAGAAATGTATATGAAAAATATAAAGAATGAAACAGAGGTATGGAAATTTATTAACAGAAGAAGCAGGAAAAGGATGAATAGGATAAATGAGGTCCAACCTGAGACATGGAAAACGCATTTTATGAAGTTACTGGACGGAGAAAATCTTCAGGCAGAAGGGAGGGGAATGGATCGAGATAGGAACGATAAAGACTTATTGGGAATAGAGGATAACCTAGGAGAAGAAGTTTGGAAGGCGATTTCTAGGTTGAAAAATAAGAAAGCTGCTGGGATAGACGGAATACCATGCGAATCTTGGAAATACGGTGGCTTCGGAGTAAAAAAGAGGTTGCTCGACTTATCGATGGATGTATGGAGTGGAAAGGATATGCCAAAGGACTGGGAGACCAGTATAGTGGTTACATTATATAAGAAGG
Organism: Gonatopus flavifemur; assembly: GCA_018340375.1. Taxonomy (NCBI): domain Eukaryota; kingdom Metazoa; phylum Arthropoda; class Insecta; order Hymenoptera; family Dryinidae; genus Gonatopus; species Gonatopus flavifemur. The sequence goes on along the minus strand of JAFFJZ010000075.1, from coordinate 436,560 downwards.
GTGACACCAAGAAACCGAGTAATTACAGAGGAATATCGTTGTTATGCAGTGCATACAAGATTTATGCGGAAATAATTAGGAAAAGGTTGGAAGACGTAGTGGAGATGAAGAAATTAGTACCTGATAGTCAAGCGGGTTTCAGAAGAGGAAGGTCTACGGTTGATAATATTTTCATCCTGAATCATTTGGTGCAGAGAGAAAAAGTTAAAAGAAAGAAAGTTCATGCCATGTTCATCGATTTGGAAGCGTATCTGATGAATTCGTCACGAGGAAGGGTGTTCGACAAGGATGTGTGCTGAGTCCGCTACTTCTTAATTTGTACATAGCGAGATTAGATAATAAGTTGGAGGAAAGAGGGGTAGGTGGAGTAAAATTGGGGAATAAGAGGGTGTGGTCATTGTCTTATGCGGATGACATGGTCATTTTAGCGAGGAATAGAGAGGCATTGTTGGATATGATGGGTACTTTGAGGTTGTTTTTAAAGGATATGAAATTAAATTTAAATGTAGGGAAAACAAAGGTGATGGTTCTTAATAAGCATGGGAAAGAAGAAAAAGAGGAATGGATATAGGGAAAAGATAAACTGGAAGAGGTGGAAATTTTTAAATATTTAGGTTTTATTTTTGATAGGAAAGGTGATTATAAAGACCATATTTTAGAACTGAGGAGAAAAGGAAGACTTGCAGCGGGGAAAGTTTGGAGCATAGGGGAAAGAGTATGTAGGGATGGTCTCAAAAGAAGATGGATGTTATTCAAGTACATGGTAGAAAGTGTTATGTCGTATGGAGTTGAAATTTGGGGATGGGAGGAAAAGAAAGATTTGAAGAAGATAATGTTGAATTATACAGGGCGTCCCATTTGAAACAGGAAAGCTGAATAACTCTTCAGGGAATGGAGGGGGAAAAAAATTGTTCAGATGAAAGTTGTAGGGTTCGAAGGGGGCCATAAGATGGTGACCTTGAATTTGACCTTGAGGTCAATTTTGAGCATAATTGATGGTCAAAGTATGTTTTTTCAAATGGAAAACCCTACGTTCGACCTCAGAAATGGAAACAGCGGAAAATTTTACGTCCGAATATGTGAACATATCAGGTCATTTAGAGGTCATTTGAAGGTCAAAAAGCCATTTTCTATGGATTTTCACGGAAAAGCCTCAAACGGGTTGTTTCTCTGACCAAAGTTATTAAAGTTGAAGTGAAACCCCACGTTTCGACCTTGAATTGAAAGTAAACAGAACTAACCTTCAGAGTTTATTCTTCATATCAGTACGAAAATGATCATTAAGAAGTTTTCATCGTTTACGGTGTAAGTGCGGGTTCAAAATGGTTTATTCACCTAACGAATGTGTTGATATTTTAATGATCTTGGGTGAGTGTCGCGGAGTGTATCAAAGAGCGTCACGATTGTACAGAGAGCGGTTTGGAGATCGGCAGCATCATCCTTCTCCAGAAGTCATTCGCCAAGTTGAAAGAAACTGTCGACAAGGAAGGATTGGTCAACGCCGAAACAATCGAGGTTTCAACTTTAACGACCCTCGATGCGTTGCTGTTTTAGCAGTAATACACATGAATCCTCATGTTAGTTTACGTGATATTGAACGCGATTTGGGTATTCCACGCAGTACGGCACACAGAACTCTACAAGCTGCTCAATATCATCCGTACCACATCACACTGACCCAAGAATTATCTCAACAAGATATGCAGAATCGGGTGAACTTTTGCCATTGGGCTTTACAGAGGTTGAACGAAGCGCCCGATTTCTTTCGATATGTTCTTCTCAGTGATGAATCAACGTTTCAAAGTACTGGCTTGTTAAATCGTCACAATAGCCACTATTGGTCAGCGCAAAACCCGCACTGGACTCAACAAGTTGATCATCAGCATCGGTGGAGTATAAATGTTTTGTGTGGAATTCTAGACAATCAAGTTATTGGGCCGTATTTTTTTGATGGAACTGTTAACGGTCCTAATTATCTACAGTTTTTACAGAATGAATTACCAGTTTAATAGAAAAAAGAAAAATAGGAAAGGTGAATAATTGTGGATAATTTTAATAGATAAGGTATGAAAGAGCGTGATGTTTATGAAGAAAAATACAAAGTGGTAACGATAATTCTATGGGAAAAAGATAATTTATTGGAAAATGAATTTTTAATTGATTAACAAGATTATAATTTATAATTGAAGAACTTCTTTGCAGAATATTGAAATAAATGTGAATAGTTTGTAAATTTATAAGTAATGATGAGTTTTTTTTTGTATAAAGCAAGTGATAGGTAAGATAAATTTGAAGATATAGAGCACGGGTTATGAATGTGGAGTGGAGGTGTGTGTGGTTCAAGCTAATTTTCTGTAAACCAAGTCCACTTCCTGGTTTGTAAAACTGAAGTTTGAATAAATGAAATTATATTTACTTTTTTTATGACTTTATCACACTCTCAAATGTTCCCATATTGAATTACAGTAAATGTCTTGTTGCAATGTAATCTAATCCTTCTTTTCTCACAAGGGGACAAGGCCCAATGTGAGGTAACAGGTTTTGTTTTTCAATATAATCACGATTATTATCAATTCGAACATTCCACGCATGGTAATGTTGATCAAATTCCACAGTAGATATTTAATTCAAAAGAAAGTGAATATCATTTGCTACATTGTAAAGTTTATAAATTTTTCCAATTTGAGGTCCTTCATTCTCATCAATATCTACTACTACTACAGTATCTCATAGATATCTATAGATATCAATCCTCGAATTGGAAAAATTTATAAACTTTACAATGTAGCAAATGATGTTCACTTTCTTTTGAATTATATATCTACTGTGGAATTTGATCAACATTACCATGCGTGGAATGTTCGAATTGATAATAATCGTGATTATATTGAAAAACAAAACCTGTTACCTCACATTGGGCCTTGTCTTCTTGTGAGAAAAGAAGGATTAGATTACACTGACATTTACTGTAATTCAATATTGGAACATTTGAGAGTGTGATAAAGTCATAAAGAAAGTAAATAAAAGCTTTGTATTTTATTCGTTTTATAAAGCCTATTTATCCTCTAATGAAGGATTTTGTAACATTGCCGCAGCTACAAAAGTACTCCTGTTGCTGTAACAGGATTTTTTCCTGCTGCTGCAACATGGCTGCCTCCTGTTGCAGTTTCAGGAAAATCCGGTCGCTGCAACAGGATTTCACTGCAAAAACTGATGTCTTATTTTAAGACATTTTTGTAGTGACTTTTCAAACATTCAGAGATGTCACTGTAATCATACTCAAGACACAAGCAAATGTTTGAATTCCAAACATGACGCGTTTCATTAGCAAACAACAGTGTTTGAAATTTGTATGTAGAAACATAACCTCAAATTACTATCACGTCAGCGTCACAGGAGAGAACAGGAATAATGTATTCGAAATGTACATTATGCTATTTTGAAACAAAAAAAACGACATTCTAATCAATCATATGACAAGATATCATGAACATGATCCATCCTTTCAAGTTGAATGTGATGAATGTGGTGCAATTTTTCAAAAGTGGCCAACATTTTGTCAGCACGTATATCGGCATCATAATAACATCTCTGGACAGTATACAACCACGAATGAATTCAATATAAAATGAAATTGAAGAAGATGAACATTCAGGTAAGATCAATATTCTCTGTTGATTATTTTTTATCCTACCTAACATCAAGTTGCTACGTTTTCAATTTTCACTAAATATATTTATATGATTCTCATTGTTACAATTCGTTGGTTTTATATCGATTAAAAAATGTATGTTTATTTGATTGTATAGATAATGTAAGCACAACACCTCCTTCCTTAATGACATCTGAGGAATTACAATGGCACATGGGGCAATTTCTTGTGAACATTTGTGAATCTTGTAAAACCTCACAAGTTGCACTCCGAAACATCACCAATGAAATAATAGAATCATCAAATACACGATCGAATTATATATTGGGAAGTTTTAAGAATTGCTCGATCACTCCTTTTTCTTTCAAGTCCCTAGATGGAGACAAACAAAATTACTTCTGGAAACTTCTATTCAACATACAAATCGATAAAAATTCATAAACTTAATGTAATTTTTCATATTTTCCAAAGTAAAATTTTAGAAAACATTGATTCACGTTCAAATACATGAATTTTGATAGAACAGAACAAATATTTCAAGAAGAATTAGATGTTTCACAAGCTATTCAATCAAAATCAAAATATCTGTTGGATAAATTTTTGATAGAAAAATGTGATATGATATGTCCCGAAGAACTAATATTGGGTACATCGCTTGCATGGACTAAAAGGAATACAATACCTGATCTTGTCGAAGTGAATGATTACGCATATATTATTCCATTCTGGAAGAATTTAGAAATTCTGTTACAAAACGAAGAAATTTGTGCGAGCATAGAGAACCAAATACCAAATGAACATGGTGTGTACCACACGGTTTTAGATGGAGCATATTACAAACAAAACAACTTCTTCCGACAGAATACGAATTCATTAGCAATCATTTTTTATTTCGATGAATTGGGAATAGCCAATCCACTTGGCGCCAGTGCTTCGAAATATAAATGAGGCGTATTTTATTGGACTATTGGCAATATCGATGCAAGATATCGTTCAGCAGAACATATGATTCAGTTATGGGGCAAAATTTCTCAAGCGTACCAGCTCAAAAATTTTTACCTCCTCAATCTTTTTTAAATTTCACTGAAATGTAGTACTAGTTGATGACTTAATCCTATAAAGGATTTTGCTCTGGTACCTCTGGTTATCAAACTACAGGGGTCCAAAATTCACAGATTGCGTTTAATAAATTCTTTTGAAGATATAATTTCTTAAACTATATTTTTTTATGAAATTATTTCCGATATTGTTTTTCGTAGCTTTTTTTCTGTTCTTTACAATGGCGTGCACTGTTTTTGTGAGAAAGAATTTTTTCCAACGAATTTAGCGGGTTCAAAGTTATTTTTGCATTTTTTTTCAATTTCGACAATTTTGAAATTTTTTTGAATTAGCTCATCTGGAAGCTGGATTTTTCAGCTTCAAAATCGTGTAGGAGAAATTATGGGAAGAAAATTTAATCTGGCATTCCCAACGGGTTGAAGCGCGCGTGTCGCATATTCCTATCATCTCCTGATGCGGTTCGTCATACCGTTGACGCGGAATACAAGTGAAACGAACTGTTTTCCAATAAAATATGATTTTTCAATCATGCCAATGATTTCATCAAATTTTACCGTACCCTCATATCATCAAACTTCATCAATAACAGCTCTTGAAATTATGGAACATAATGATGAATAAATATACATAATATAATAAATATGGAATAATTCTGCTCTCTAGAAAATACACTGGATTCTTTCCTGCATAACCCACACACTTCTGCATCGGGAAGAATGTTGGGAAACTTTTGTTGTAGACTCAGAAAAATAGTTCTCAAATCTTTTCATTTGAATTTGTGGTCGATTTTTTCCAATTCGATGAACAATTGGAATTCTGTAAACATCTTCGATACATCAAACGTATCGACGATGTTCATTTGTTTTTCCTTGTTTATACGCATACTTCATACAACTTGATGTCACACGGAAAATCCCATCGCATGACACGATCTTGAATTGTAAGTAAAATTGTTTCAATTCTAAATAGGGGAGAGTCGCCGGGTGTGGGACACCTCCGGTTGTGGGACAGTCAATTTTTTTTGACATGTCGTAACAAAACTCAGGATGTTTGAAGCGTGAAATTTTTCTTACATCATAAACAAGTTTTTGACATGAAACTGGAGTCCATCAACGCACGCGTACACCTTTGTATAAATAGCGCGTCAAAATCAAGGAGAAGAAAACAAGTTCAAATATTCAAAAGAGGGCTTTTATTTCAAGTGGATGGAGCAATCACGGAAAGTTCAATATACATATATGTAGTGTTTTTATCACACTTTCAAGTATCATAGACAATCGCACGAAAATTTTTTATTCGTACGTTTTTTATGCGTCATTGGCGATTGAGTGTCATTCCCGGTTGTGGGACAAAAAAGTTCCCGGTTATGGGACAGCCAATTTTTTATGTTTGAAGCGTATGTATGACATAATTCTGATCGAAAATCAACTTTTCGTTGAAAAAAAGTCTTGATCCAGGTTTGTGTGAATTTTTCAGATCATTGATAACATTTTTCATGGAATTTCTTGTGTTTTTGAACTCAATCGATTGTGAGCATCATTTTTCCTCTGGTGCTAACGTGTTCAAATGGATGATGATGATGATATTTTTAGGCAGAAAACATGAAAAATTTGAGTATTCGTCCCTTCTTTCTCCATAAAATGCACAGTGGGGCATGATTCATTCCGCCTGGCTAAGAAGGAAATTTTTCAAAATTGATTGGCTGTCTTCGCTGCTTTCTCAACTTTGAAAAAGTTTGAGTGCACATTTGAAAAGGTATTTCATGAATTTTGAGATTCGAATCCGCCATACTGGATCCACCATTTTGAATTTGCGAAATCTGACCCTGGATTCGTAATCAGCGACCCACAAAACCCCCAGATACAGGGTTTCATATGAATCAGCAAACGCCTCACAACGCTTGAGAATTTTGGCCGCGGTTTGTGAATTTTGGCCCATTGTGAAATGATCACGGACCAAGTAAATATTGAGAATTATTGAATTCTCGATGGTTTTGCTTCATATTTCCCCATTAGCAGCTGGTTTTGTACCGATATACGTTGATTTTCGTGGGTGTCCCATAACCGGCGAGGTTTTTTTTTTCGCGAAAATTCAACATTTTAAAAGAACGCTTGTAAAATTTTCCTCACCACCGAGATCAAGGCAAGTCTTTTGGGGAAAGTTTGGGTATGAATCCACCTTCAAAATGGGATATTATTGGGCAGATTATATCGACTCACAAAAACGTTATGGCTGTGAAACAAAACGTGTCCCACACCCGGCGACTCTCCCCTATGATTTGCAATTCGTGATGAAAATCAATTTTTTCTTTTCCAACTGTTTGATTGTGTTTGTTTGTTGGCAATTAAATTAATAGATGAAATACAAGCATTATTGACACAACATTTCTTGATTCTTAAAAATGTCTGCAACTCAAACTTTCGTTGATCGTTGTTGTAACCCTTTGCACAAAATCCATCACAAATTCAAATCAAGAGATTTGAGAACTATTTCTCCAAATCTACAAAAAAAGTTTCTCAGTATCCTCCCCGGCGCAAAAGTGTGTGGGTTATGTAAAAAAGAAGCTGCTGCTTGTTCTGGAGAGAAGCCTCCAATTGATGCACAAGATGATTCGTTCGGTCATGTTTCACTCGAGGTATTGATATCATATTTTCAATTGCTAGAAAGACAATTTGTACATCACTAAAAATGAATAATACATTCATGTGAATTACAATTAATTACTACGATATGTTTCACATAATTCAGGATGACGATGATGATGGTATTGATGAACATGGTAATGAAGATGATGACCAGCCATTAGAGAAGAAACCAAGAGATTGTAATATTGTAGAACATGCATCGGCTATGGAGGTTCATGATCAAATTAAGCAGGAATATAAAACTTCCTCGAGTGCTTCGGAAAAAGTATTACTCCTCATGCTTGCGCCAAAATCCTGGGGTCGGAAGAGACTTGCTGACGAGTTTGAGACTCTTGAACGCCAAGCTAGGAAAGCTATCAAACTGGTAAGAGAAAATGGTATTTTAACGTCACCATCTCCAAGCGAGGGTCATGCTTTAGCTTTTGAAATAAAAAATAAGATCATAAGTTTCTATAATGATGATGAAAATAGTCGTATAATGCCGGGCATGAAAGATTTTGTTTCAATTGAAAAAGAAGACGGATCATGAGAGCACGTACAAAAGAGATTGATTCTGTGCAATCTTTCAGAATTATATTTTGCTTCCAAAGATCAGAATCCTACTGTTCCGGTCAGTCTCTCTACATTCTCGCAGCTCAGACCTCGTAATTGCGTACTCGCTGGTGCTAGTGGAACGCATACTGTTTGCGTTTGTGTCCATCACAAGGATGTGAATTTAATGCTTGATGCGATAGATATTCAAAAATTAACATCCGGTACGAATAATCCAATCGCCACTTATCATGATGCTCTTAAAATGTTTTCATGTCAGAATCCATGTGTCGAATGTTATCTCGATGAATGTTTATTATGTCCTGGCAAAGAGGGTTTCCAGAGTTTTTCACAAACAGTTTTCGAAGACAATTGCATCGAAATACTCGAATATCAAATTTAGCAACAGACTGATCGTAGCACTCTGCGTACTGAAGTTGCAGATGCGGAAGATTTTTTAAAAGAACTTTCTCGCTGTCTTTCGAAACTCAAATTCCATTCATTCGTTGCGAAACAGCAGTCACCTTTTCTGAGAAATGTGAAGGATAATTTGGAGTTTTATGCAATTTCGCGGAAAATTATGCGTTTGTAGGCCAGAATGCTGCACAGGGTTTCCACTGGAACAACGACCAAACGACAATTTTCACCACTGTCATTTATTACAAACAAGGAAACGAACTCAATCATCGGAGCATTGCTATTTTACCGGATAATTTGAACCACGATACAATCGCTGTGTACGAATTCCAAAAAATTATAATGGCGTACCTGAAAGAGCATTTTCAACCAAGAAAAATTTTCTATTTTACGGATGGAGCATCTCAGCACTTCAAGAATAGATATAATTTCAAAAATCTTTTGTATCATTACAAAGATTTTGGAATAGCAGCTGAATGACATTTCCATGCAACCGCTCATGGAAAAGGGCCTTGTGACGGTATCGGTGGTAATCTGAGACGACTAGCAGCTCGAGCGAGTCTTCGAGTGAGGTCTAAGCAGCAAATTTTAAATCCTGATGCGCTTTACGAATGGGCAAAGAAAAATCTATCAGAACTGTTGTTTTTTTTTAGTTCGGAGACAAAACATGAAATCACTGCTAAAAAGCTCAAAACTCGCTTCGAAACTGCAAAAACAATCCCAGGAACGCTCAAATATAATTGTTTCATCCCCACTTCGAACATGACTTTGCATTTACGAGTATTTTCGTCATCATTGAATGTAGATGTTTTCCCAAAGATGGAAATTAAAAAGAAAATTAATACGAATAAGAAATTGCGCTAAATATATTGCTTCGAGCAAAATTATTACATATTTAATATATGATGTGTATTTATTCATGATTATGTTTCATAATTTCAAAAGCTGTTATTGATGAAGTTTGATGATATAAGGGTACGCTAAAATTGTATGAAATCATTGGCATGAGCAAAAAATCATATTTTATTGAAAAACGGTTCGTTTCACTTGTATTCCGCGTCAAAGGTATGACAAACCGTATCAGGAGATAATAGGAATATGCGACACGCGCGCTTCAAACCGTTGCCAATGCTAGATAAAATCTTCTTTCCACAATTCCTCCCACACGATTTCAAAGCTGAAGAATCCAGCTTTCAGATGAGCCAACTTGAAAAATCTTCAAAATTGTCGAAATTGAAAAAAAATGCCAAAATAACTTTGGACTCGTTAAATTTGTTGGAAAAAATTGTTTTCTCACAAAAACAGATTACTCCATTGTACAGAACAGAAAAAAAGCTACGCAAAACAATATCGAAAATGATTTTTTAAAAAAATGTAATTTAAGAAATTATATTTTCAAAAGAGCTGATTAAACGAAATCTGTAAATTTTTGACCCTTGTAGTTTGATAACCAGAGGTACCAGAGCAAAATCCTTTATAAGATCAAAAGTCACTAACTAGTACTACATTTCAGTGAAATTTCACGAAGATTGGGGAGGTAAAAATTTTTGAGCTGGTACGCTTGAGAAATTTTGCCCCTTATACGCAATTGTCAAAGGCAGTATATTACAAAAGCATGGAATGTCAAAGTTATTACAGCCATTAATCTCTGACATTATAAAATTACAAACCGAAGGAATTACTTTGCAAGTAAATCAATCTACAAAAACTTTCAAAGCATCTCTTTTGTTTTGTGCTAGAGATATTCTTGCGTCTTCAAAAATGGGTGGTTTCAAGGAGTCTGTATCTGCTTATCGCCCATGTCGTTCTTGCTTAGTAACTCAAAATGAGTGGAAAGCTGGTTTCAATTATCATCATTTTCAATCTAGAACAGCAGGAACGCATCAACAACACATTGAAGATATTAGTGAGGCTTCTGCCCCACGACACATTACAAACTTCTGGGAACGAAGGCATGGTATTAATGCAGCAAGTCCTTTTATGAATATTCCGAATTTCAATGTGACGCAATGCTTACCGCAAGATGCAATGCATGTCCTTATCGAAGGTGTCTGTGATGTGGAAATTAGAGCTCTTGTCCCACGTTATATTGATACTGAACGTTTGTTTACTATTGATGATTTGAATTCACGAATAATCAATTTTAATTTCAACTACTTCGAGAGAAATAAACCAGCACCTGTACTATCACATCACATAGAGAAAGATACTCATCTTGAAGAAAGCGCATCACAGATATTAGAGCCTGTTTATGGACTGCCTTTTATAATATCTGAATGGATAGGTGAACGTGAGAGTGTTGACAAACCAATTGAGTGTCATATTCGTCTCTTACAAATTCTTGACGTTTGTCTTGCATACGAAATTCATGATGGAACTGTTGACATGTTAACCCGTATGATTGAAATTTTTATCATACAATTTCAATGTTTGTATCCGGATACTATAGTATTACTACTGGGATTTTATTTGGACGTTTTCTGTGAGAGCAAGTACGTTTTATGAACGTTCAGAAAACCTCCCGATGCTATCTGGGATATAGTCCCAAAATTCCATTTTATGATACATATTCCAAGGTACATTCGACTGTTTGGCCCAGCACTTCAGCAATGGTGCTTCCGTTTCGAAGCCGAGCATAATTATATCAAGTCATTAGTTCCAGTGGTTCGAAACTTCAAAAACATATCGCATACTTTGGCATTTAGATTTCAGGCACGTCTTTGTTCAAAACTTTCGACTCATCGTGCTCATCCTTCAAAGAAATTTTTGTATCAAGGAGATAAAGGACAGTTTGGACAAACAGTACTTCTTCCAAATTTATCTAATGCACAAATATTCGATAGTTTTGTTGATGAATCTCGTCGTCTTGATGTTACAATACTGAGGTCGACAGAAATTGAGAGCTGTGGTACAAAATATTATCCAGGATCTATTATTTTATTACAATGTAATGAAAATTCTCTCCCTATTTTTGGTAAAGTGCAAGAAATTTTTATCATTGATAGTCGAAAGATATTCGTGTATGAGCTTCTACAAACTTTATACTATTGTGATAAGTTGAATGCATATTGTGTGTTGGAACTCGAAACCATTCAAAGTGATATAATATTATTAGATGAATTAATTTTTCCTCACGCGATACCAGTTTTCAGAAACAATAATCAAAATTCTGCTCTTCTGCTCTTTCATGAAAGAACAGAATTTTACGGATAAAATTTGTTGTTTGCAATACGAGGGACAGTAATTGAAATTACAATTATTTGAAATATTATTATTATAATTAGTAGTAGTAGTAGTATTGGACATATATTATATCGATTATCATCATTATTCACATAAATTGAATTCAATTAAAAAGAGATTAACAAGACATATTTTTGTTTGCGACATATAAGAATTGTACTTGTACGTTTCAACGACCCTGAATTCTATTGAAGTAATTGGGATTCCCCTTGCTGGTAGGAGAACATGTATTCGTGAGCAAAACAATAGAGTTACATTGCTTCGATTGTGGAACAAATTTTAGTTACTTTATTATAATTCGGAGCCGTCGATTTGTTCATTAGAAACATTATTGAACAATATGTTTTGAATGTTTTCTTATTTTTTCATCTCATGGATGATTAATTTTCACAATATTTCATGTTGCTCCTATACGGTAATAGAATATCAGTTTGAATAGAATTGAAAGAAACTGAGAAAAAATCGATGGTTTTTCAACATAAGAAATTCTGAAAAACTTGAAATCTATCTTCTGAAACTGTAAATCTATGTTATGTTTGTAAATAAATATATTCATATCATTCAATAATTTACTGAATCCCATATTCATATTAAAAACAATATCGATGAATCGTATTTGATTGAGCACTTTGATTTATCATAAATGAGGATGAAATTATTTGCCCTAATCTTTGGAATTTAACTCTTTGAGCAAGGTGCACGCAAGCGCATGGAATTTCAGAAAACACATGAACATCTGAGCATAACGCGCGAACAGGAGCGCCTCTATAGAGGTGTGCAAATCAAAATTGTTCGCAATAGTTGCAAAAGAGGTTAAGATTTTGTCGAAAGAAATTAAGAAAAAGAATAATCACATTTCCATTGGTATCATTCTCACGATTAATTGCCTTAGAACAAATTTTTCTCTTCGCCATTTTTCAACACTGGAAAACGGTATTATGAAAAAAAACAGGATAGGATTTTATGGGGTTCTTTCATTCCTGTAAACGTTACTGGACTCGATCAGCTGCTTACACACTGACACACCAATACAATCATCAAGTATTGCGCACGCATTCAGACTACACACACACAATCTTAGATTCACATGTAGACACTTTTAGTCATTTCTTGCTCAAACAGTTAAAATAGAAACATGAACATATGTTTTACATTTGAGAGACCCCAAACACCATTGTTTCGTTGCAAATGGAAATTCAGTAACAGTTTGCAAAACTTTGTTCGTGAATCACGTCAGTGAAGGAAAAGTATGCATACAATAATGAAGTGCATCCCTAGAATTCAGTTTCAAATAAGAAATTTTACCTTTCCAGAGCTCATGAAGATGGAAGAATATTATTGGACTTCTGAATATGTAGGAAGTTATGATTTTATGAGTGTGGAATTACCTCATAATTCGGTTGTTAATAATGAAGAATCCTTGAAGATTTGACATTCTTATAAGAAGCTGAATTTTAGGTGTGGATTTCATCATTATGGATACAGTATTCATATCGCACGTTAAAATGAAACTTAATTCTTCAATCTAACCTCAGAACACAAACTTAAACTCAATTTGAAGTTTCAATAACACTATGCCCTTGTCATTTAATATTCAAGGAAAAAAATTTTCATGAAAACTAGAAATAAAAAACGAGAGGGACTGAAAAATTAATTTCCAATAGAAAACTTCTTACATCTCTTTGGTTGAAAGAAATTCAATCGAAAACGGGAATTGAAAAGGTCATCCAAACAAAATGGATGCACTCAAGTAAGCGTGACAAAGTGTTTTTCAAAAATAAAATGCAGAAACTAAGCAAATTTAATTGAAAAATATTGGAAAAAATATTTTGTTCGCTTGTGCTTCCTAATCTAAGATCAATCTTATTGAAAATTATGAATGACCATTTTCGATGAATAAGTTTCACTTGATATAAAAAAAATTCAACTGAAATAAAACAAAGGTATTTGTATCAGAACCTGCTTCGATGCAATACAACATCATTCTACACAAGCCCGATCGTGTACACTGATACAGAGTTATTCTATTTTACACAGTCTTTTTTCTGTACAATCTTGATTCGAAACGACGAAAATCCGAGTTGTTCTATTTTACACAGTCTTTCTTTTGTGGAAACTATTCGTGACAACAAAAGTTCGAAGTGCTCTATTCCACACAAATTTTTTTCTGGATAATTGCGAGTCGTGTATGAAATAATTTTGTATTGAAACGAGATTATGCAGAAGAGCTTTTTTTTGGAATAGAACATCTTGAATTGTCATTGACTCAAATTGGGATTGACAGAGAAGAGACTGAGTAAAATGAAACAATTCGATATCCATTCACAGGATCGAGCTTGTGTAGAGTACTTCTGTGTTAAATCGAAGCCCTTCCAGTCTGATTCACTCAGATAATTATGAAATCTGCCACTCCGTTCAATAATTTGATACTTATTCCGAATTTTTTGACCTTTCAATTGATAATAATTTATATTCAACGGCCCGAGTGAACTTGTATACGACTTTTTGCTTATGCATGGTGTCTACTGAATTTTGGAAATGAAATTCCCGACCTATTCCCGACTTTTTCAAGAATTCTCCAAGATTTTCCCGACATATCAGCGATTGATTATTTTGTGCACAAAAAAACATGTAAACAACACTGAGAGGAATGATCTTTGATGAATTATGATATTTGTTCGTCAGTCAGGGACATTGAAGAATTCCAAGTTTGAGCTCACTCGACTCTCGAGCACTTTCGACTCTCAATAATTTTTACCATGAAGGATAGTAACTCGCTATACAATGAAACCACTAACATTTAGCAAGTCCACCATTACTGATGGTGAAAATTGCTGAGAATCGAGAGTACTCGTAGTTAGAATTTTTCAATATCCTTGGCTTACGAGCAAAGATAGTCATTAATCAAAAAAGTTTCTCACAGTACATTATTTACTAGATTTGTACAAGATCAGCAACGCAAATACTCGAAGGCTTTTGAACATCAGGAAAAATGATGTCAAATCCTACGTAGTTTTTTTTCATAAATCATGCGTTCACTGGAAATTTTACATGCATAATAATCAATCGTATGACCAGAATTAGACCCTGAATATGAGTTTCCGCTCTCTTTCAGTGATCTCTGGTGGTTATGAGAGAATTTTCAGAATAACTACCCCCAAGTGTTACAAATTTTTCATAATTTAGATTCTTCATATCAACAGATCATGAAGAAACTCAAATTCATATCCAGAGCTAAATTTCAGATATGCCCTAATCATTACTTAATACAGCACGAATACTCTTGCAGACAAAGAAGTTTTGAAGGTACCTTGTAATTTGAAGGGTGAAACGATGTCTTATACAACACAATCAGAACAATTCGAGAACTCCGTTATTCTTGAAAAATAATGGAGTTCTTCAATTGTTCTGATTGTGTCGCATGGGACATCTTCTAGACAACGGTAGGATATCTTTAACCCTCATCCTGACTTTAGAGTCTTCGAGACTCACTTTGAATGAGAAATGAAAATCACATCGTTTTAATGATATGTTCAGGGCAAACTAACTATGCGCATTTTTGAAGACCCAATCAATGAGATTCGAGATCATAGTCTCAGGATTTTAGTAATGAAATATTTAGAAAAATACACTGTCAAAAAAATACAAAAATGTGTTGTCAGGATGAGGGTTAAGAATTCTGATTTGCAAGATATTTTCACATACCTCCCAGGTGTCTGTGTGCTGTATGGACGGTATGCATTTTGAATTCTTATTGATCAAATAATTTAAAAAAAAAGTCGGCACATAATTACTCGCCCCTTTTGATGCTTGAGTCCGTATCATTCTTGACAGCTCTAGATAAAAGCATTAATAGTAAAGCCATGCAGCACAACAGCTCAGGATTATTTCATAATGAATACTTTCTGAACTTTGAGAGTTCATGGAAAGTTTTGATGAATACATTAGACGGACAAAAATGAAGGAGTATATTTCACTTCATAGAATTAGTGAAAATTTTTTGGTAGCTTCTACGGTATTTTTAGTACGGCTAATTCCTCACAAAGTGAATTTTTTTGGAACATTGGTACACAGTACTCCAATAAAAGAACGTTTACTCCGAGAATAGTCATCCATATATTGACTGGGCGCTAGAGTAAAACCTACCGCGATTTAAATAGGGATTACTCCTTATTTTTCTTCGGGTATGCATTCCCCAAGAGAACATAAACCTTAACAAACGTTCAAGGAAAGTTCGCAAACCTCCAGGAACATTCAATGAACGTTCCTAAAGCTTCATGTTCCCGAGGTTGTAGTGTTGGCTGGAGTATGACTTATTGGTTGAGATGGAAAATTTGTTTCCATCTGAATAGCCACTGACCAAATAAATAATCTTCTGAAAGCATTCAACTGATGCTTCTTCTATCTTTATCTAACGTTGAGTGTCATCTTTTTTGAATGAATGAAGTCAGAAAAAACTGAACCCTGCATCACTTAAATACCCTTGAATCAGTTGACAAATTCCGTTGATAGTAAAAAGAGGAATTATCATCGAAACTTGAACAAATGGATGCACAAAATCAGGACTGGAATTAAAATTATCGAAAATTATCGTAGGGATATTTATGAGAATAACACAGCTTAAAGTCATTTTCATGAAACATTCAATAAACGCACATAGTAGTAATATGATCTCTGATTCAATTGAACAGGAACACTTCCAACTGTACAACCAGTGCCGTGCTGAAAATTTCCCACAGACAACGATAAAATTTTTCCATCGGTTTCAATGAGATTTCTGAACCGAAAATTCACGATGGTGTATCGTGAATTTACGATAGAACTCTATCGGTTCTCATCGTATTCTATAGAATTCAAGAGAAATATATGTGGTTTTATCATAAAATTCCTATAGAAAAAGTATCAATTATATGGAAAAATATGAACCGTTTTTCTTCGGATAACTGATATTCCTTCTGTAAAAATTTCACGATAAAACTAGACACATTCTTCTCAAGTTCTATAATATCAACCGGTAGAGCTTTACCAGATCCCGGAGAAAAATGCAGGTTGAAAGGATAGTAATCTTTGACAGAAAATTGGAGAGTATTTCTTAAAATCTGAGAATATTTCTCAAAATCCAAGGATATTTCTCAAGTTCGTAGGAAATTTTTAGCAGGGTTACTATTCTCTGATATTCCATTGATTCCTCAAGGGTTCTCGAGAACTCTTTTCGAATGCTTTCAGAGTCATTGTGCTATCTGGGAAACCTTAAACAATAAAGATCCATATGAAACATACGAGGAATTCAAGAAAGGTGGACTCACTCACAAAAAAAATCAAAAACTTCAAGCTCATCTGAATAATTAGAATGATCGGTTATTTTTGGAAATCGAAATTTCAAGAAAAAGGAGATACACTTTCGAAATTCATTACTCATTCCCGACTTTTTCCCGACCTATCGGAATTCCCGACCTATTCCCGAATTCCCGACTTTTCCCGACCAGTAGACACCATGCTTATGATTTCTATCATCAAGAATTTCTTGATTTATATATATAAGTGTTGATGAATACGCTGTTGGAAAATGTACATTCCATACGTAGTATGCGTCTAAGAGACATGCGATACTTTTTGAAACTGTAGGATTAGGAATTTTAATCCTAACTGTACCATCAGCCACAACATAAGCTGACGCTATAAAGCCCTCAGCTGTGTAAAGTACAACACGAGGTGAGCTGTCATCTGCACTCAGGACTTCTTGGGTGGACTTTCCAGCCTAGAAATTATTTTTAATAAATGAACGTACTTATTTTTCAATATATGATATTCATTTTCTTAATGTGTACATAGTTACTTCTTTGATAGTAATCAGTGGCTCATGGACTTTTCGATAACGAGCGAGCACTAAATGCTCATGGAGTTTTAAAAAAACTTTTGCCTTGGATTCTCCATCAGTTATGGTGGCAGATTGAAACAGAGCCGTCCCTTCAAGTAATGTGTTTATTTGATTGTAAACTTGCTCCTCTTTAATCTTTCTTAAAATACAGAATTCGTGTACCACCTGTAAAAAAATTATAAAATTTACGAGTTTCATAATAACTTGAATATTCCAAAATTGGAATTTGAAAATTATCTTGAGAATATATGTAAAATGAAAATTCAGCAATATACCAAATCACAATTGATCAAAAGAGGAAATTCTTTGATGATATCGTGAATATGCGCGGCTTTTTCGATAAGTAGTCGATGAACAAGCAATGTCTCTTCTAGAAGTCTCTTCACGTGATTTGAGATATTGGAATTATTACACTTGTTTAGTTTCTCCAGGGCTTCATTGATATCAAAATCATTCCCTAATTGAGTCTGGCTGTAGAATAGGAATGTATTAGGTACATCAATCGAAAATATCAAATATACTATACTCTTCTCCCACGTAGTATTGAATAAACTAGAATATCACTTTTACACCAAATAAGATTTTGGAGTGGATGGATTCAATGATTTCATTATTTTTTTCACTTTTTTGCTACTTATTTTCTTTTGTGGATTGAAGATTATCTTATTGAGGGAGAAATAATTATTCTGAAAAATGGAAAATATTCAACAGAAAATTTACATACTGATGAATGAGTGAACCAACTATTCTTCGTGCCACAAAACCAGAACCACTGGGTACATTGCCATCTTTTTTGGATTTTTCCATGTGCTTTTTCATTTGATACCTTTGATTGCGAATATAAGCGCTCATTTGCTGTTTTACTACATCCTGATGAAACATATGTTTATCAAATTAAAATGAATAACAGGTTGAAGGTAAAATATTTTCAGTTTTCATTAATACTTACGTAACCTGTTTTACCACCAGATAAAACTGGGTATGTTCCGACAATTGTTCTTGCATAACTGGTATAATCCAAACTGCTGGGTTTTTTGTCTGTTAAACTTAATGAATGATTTGACCAGAAACCTATAAAGGCAGCTTGTTTTTCGTATACTACATTTTGTTCGACAAACTGCTTCAAATTATTTGGGAGCTGTGGTAAAAGGACAGGATAACGAAGATGACTTTTGTTTGAAAAGGGCGTTGAATTTGAAGTAATAGGGTTCTGGTTGATTTTATCTTTCAGTATCATCGACGTATCAAACAATGGTTTGGAATTCACTGAGGCACTGTTATTTTCATTGTAGATGATCTCAACCTACAATATTTTCCAGTAAATTAAATCAATAATGAGAATGAAATAATCTGTGGATGAGGGATAAATATCAGCTGATCATTATAGATTACCATGTTTTGATCAATCGAACTTTCGTTTTAAAATTGGATATATTGTGACACGTCTTTAAGAATGGGGATGTCTGAAGATAAAATATTAGAGAATGACGCAGAAGGTCTAGGAATCAATAATATATTCACGTCACTTCCGTTTTCAATTTCTTCATCTGCGTTCATATCCAACATACGTTTTTTTTCTCATCATATTTTTGTAAAATGATAAGGTTACCAGTCAACATAGTTTGTAGTAAAATATCTTCTTCGCAAGCCTTTAATAAGGCTTCACGAATATTTTCACAATCAGATCTGTCATTTTTGTCGATTTTTACTTTTTTGCAACGCTTGTCAATTACGCAATATACAATTTTTCCTTGGGGTAATGCCATTTTTCCCACCGATTCATTCGATTTATTCATTAAATACAACCGCGAAATACGTTTTATGCACGTTATAGATCTCCACAATGTTTAACAATCTCCGATCAATTTTTGAGGTTAGGGAACGTTGAATATTTATAACCACTTTTCATTTGGCTCACATCAACGGCTCTCATATGAACCACAATACTTGACTTTTTCTCTACATTGAGAATTAGAAAAATAGAATAATATATAACTTTCTCCAATCACGTAAAAAAGGAAGAAGAAAAGATGCATCAAGTAAAAAGTCGCACCCAATGAGGTCCACATATATACTGGAGTGAGCCCAACAATATACATTTTGGAAGACAACAGAGAAACGAAACGGTAGGGCAGTCTGTCCTTTTCCACAACCTCAGTGCCGCCATCTAGTCGATTTCAACCAATCAGATATATATAATTACGTTCATAGCTATCATGTTTTATGATCTAGTGTTTACAATAATGTACACTGTAATGTCTTATGAATAAGAAAATATCTTACAATCAAATACCTTGCATGTTTTTCATTCAGTGAAAATCCCGCCTCTTATCCTTGTTTTCACGCGAATTGAAAGAGGATAGAAATGTTCTCACCATGCTACTGGTCATGTCTTGGATTGGAATTATCAGACATGCCGTGTCTTATTTTCAGACATATAGTTGACGGCAATTTGTGCAGTGTTTTTCCTGTTGCTGCAACATGGCTACCTCCTGTTGCAGGAACAGTAAATTTTTCTCCGTGTATGATTCTATTGAAAGGATCTGATAATAGTTTACTCAACGTAAGGATCTGTGGAATACCCACTGCACCCCTGTCGTTTCTTCTTTCTCCTTCTACGCTACCTGATGATATTGATTGTGGTGGTACGTAACATACAGATGTATTAGTATACCTGCATCCTTTCTGTCTTTTGATCCATCTGTCATTCTACCCGAAGAATCTAGGAGAATTATTTTGTACATAGTTGATAATTTTGATTCAGTATAACTAAAGTCACTAACCTTATTCTATAATAATAATCTGTAATTCATTAATTTCGTATTGTCATTTCATTGTTCAATGTATTGTAATTTAGATGACAATAGAATCAGCTCACCAACTCACATTTTGTATTATTCCGGATTATATCCTGTCAACACTATTGACATAGTAAACTTCACACCATCATACACACATATACATACTGGAATGAACGCAAATGGATGTTGGGAGAAAAAGAGACAAAATACATCCACATCATTGGAGAGCTACTCGGAGGATGAAAAGAAATTGGAAAACCACCCGAATTCGATTGCGAAAATCTATCGTGATGAAAGAAATCAATAGAGGAAAAGCATTAATGATATTTTGATCGCATAAAAATTTGAAATGTTTATATTTCGGTATTGGATGAACTGATCAAGTTCGTAGTGTGCTTAATAGAAAGTATATAGTCTTATTATATAATGAAAATGTAGTTACTTTTTCGTGACTTACAATATGTGTTGGGTCATTGTACATTGAAAATTTTCCCAGGAGATTGAATCTCGGTTTGGGCCCTTATGAAAAAACCCGATATCGGGATTTCATCGTTCAATCATCAATTGTATCAATCCGAAATCTATCGTGTTCTTCCATTATCAGACAAATCCGGTAAAAACCGATATCTACGATAATTATCTGATATAAAATCAATCAGCTAGCCGATGATTTTTGTAGTAAATTTCATGAATTCATGATTGAATTTGATTTCAATGACACGTTTCGGAAATTTCATGTTCATCTGATACATGAAATTTCAGATTGTTTTTGACAGTGAATTTCTGTGAAATTTGTTGACTTTCATCGAAATTTGCTGGAGTGCCTTGAAAAAACACGGTTTTAGTTGCAGTAACTAAAGTCGACATGGGAAGAGAATTTTGAGTTGCCTGGACTGGAATATTATTTGTTATAACAAACATTTTCAGTTGGAAACTAATATTTTGTTCAGGCAACTAAATCTCTTATTTGAAATCGCCCACGGGAAAAAGGACGTGATTCTTCACTTGATTTATGATGTTGAAAATCACGTTTAAAAATGACGTGAAAATCACGTGGTATATCATGATCAGGGCTGGTTATGTATTTGAAACACAATTATGCGAAAAAGATATTCGAAATAAAGTCAGTACTTCGTATTTTGAATTTACAATACATTCCCTGTAGTATGTTGTATATCAAATGTATTTTTCAAAGAATTTTATATTTGACAATTCAAAAATATAATTTTGAAATAGGTTCCCTAAAGTATTTTGTATTCTGTATTTCAAATACATTGTCTGAGTATTTTGACTAATTCTCAAATATTTGAAGGATTAAATACCAAAGATTTCGAAGGAAGCACTTCGAATATAAAATGCTGCAGGAAATAAATTTTAAATGTGAGATATACACCACTGGTTTTTATTCCAGTCCGTATTTGGAATGATTGTATTTCAAATACTCGCCCAGCCCTGATCATGATAAAATGGACCCCTGGCCAATGCTGCAAAAGACATGAAGAATCACGGTGTGAATCACATGATATTCGAGTCATTTTCGTGAGAATCGTTTAACAAGTGAATTTCTTATGAATGAAGCGTGGAGCAGCTATTAGAAACTGAGTGCAGTCATAGGTCTAGATTACGTGAGGAATCAATCAAAGAATTATGTCAAAATTGACAAGGTATCCAGGCATCAAAACCCTCGATAATCGGCTCATCACCGAGATAATTGGCCGTTTCACTTTTCGCCATTCCTGGGCTCAAGTTATCATCCGGTATTCAGTTATCATCAAACCATTGACGGGTGCCATTGGCCCATTAATGGGTGCCATTACCGTACGATTTATTCTGCGTATGGTCCAATTATGAGCCATTATTGGGCCGATCGTAGAACCCTGTCAGAATAAAGAGAAAAAGACATGAACAAGTTTCGTGACAACCTCCACTCATCCTGCAGACGCTGGATCCATTTACATTTATAAGATGTGCCCTGAATATTTTCGGTGCTGGAATTCGATTCGAATTGGAAAATTCGATTTGATTTATTTTGATTCGATTCGACATTGATTCTTCAAATTCAATTCGATTGGAATCCGAGGAAGTAATAAGAAATTCGATTCGATCCGATTCATGGGTCAAAAAATGCGATCGCACATCTCTAGACGGAATGGAAAAATGAGAAGAGTTTCATATCAAAAATAATGTGATACTTGATTTTTTTATATCACAATTCTTGGAAAAAATTGAGGTGCTGGGAAGAATAACTCGCTTAGCGTTCGGAACGCATCACAAATTTGATCCAAACGGTCCCGTCGGAGGTCGAAGAAAAAAATCGGATGTTTGAAAATTAAAAAATTCTAGGTCATAGAGCTTAAAAAAACAAGGTCAGTGTCCCATTACCATTTTTTTCTAGGATGAATAGTTTTCGAGAAAAAACATAAAAACTACACCTTTTTTCATACCAAAAATCAATGTTTTCCAACATTAAACTCGTTGGATCTCATTCATTTTTCGGCGAACCGGGATAAAGCTTACAGATTCTGATTTGTAAGACTTCACCGAAGACGACAATGTCGAAAAAAATTGTAAAAATTAATAATAAATTAATTAATTTTTTATTCGAAGTAAAAATCACGTGTTTTATGCTTTGCATCAAAAAAGTGTCGGGGGGAGTATGAGCTACAAAAAACTTCCAGCGACAAAGTTGTTCGCTAAGGTATGGACAAACTTTTTGGAAAGTTCCAGATCGATTGGATTATTGGTTTGCAAAATACAGTGATGTATTTATAAGCGCGCAACGGAAATCTATCACGATTATGCGTCTTTTACCGGGTGACTATCAGGGTCCGTAGGAAAAATTGTATTCACCCACTTTTTCAACTTGAGATGTTATTTTGGGTCGGAGAATTCGAATATCCAACTATTTTCACGAGATTCCATTTCCTTTATCCATGTTTTTGTTATAAAAAATTTGATTGAAGTTACAGAAAGAATAACTCGGTTAGTGCTTGAAATCACGTAGAAGAGTGATCATATTGGGCAATAAAAACAAGTAATAAAAAATATACATATTCAGATTCTTGTAAGTAAAACTTCCTATTTTGACACATATTTCTCAAGATGAAAATAATAAATCAAAAACATTCTCGGTCTCAAATCAATAGTTTCGAAAACATACCTCACGATTGCATTAAATGTAATACGACAAACGTGATAATAACGTTGGATCCTGCAGTTTGTAAAAAAATGAAAATCGAATTGTGTCAGCGGCACTGGTGTAAAAAAAATTAGAGAAACATCGTAGGATCGAAATTCTCATGCACTACGAGTATTCTCCTGGTTATATTTCTTACAGTGGTGGGACAAATTCTTTCGATACTTCTTTTCTTCGAAGTACGTGGAACGTAATTTCCGATTAGCATTGATTTGTGATTGAATAAAATGCAACACATTATGCTTTTCACAAAATCTCGTAGTTGGTGATAATTGATATACTATTGGGCACACATCCTGAAAATAGCATTCGATTTCGCTAACAAACGGCTGAGTAATCGTGATGTATGTTTTCAAAATTATTGATTTGAGACCGAGTATGTTTTTTATTTATTATTTTCATCTTGAGAAATATGCGTCAAAATAGGAAGTTTTACTTACAAGAATTTGAACATGTATATTTTTTATTACTTGTTTCCACCTAGTTGTTTTTATTGCCCAATATGATCACTCTTCTACGTGATTTCAAGCACTAACCGAGTTATTCTTTCTGTAACTTCAATAAAATTTTTTATAACAAAAACATGGATAAAGGAAATGAAATCTCGTGAAAATAGTTGGATATTCGAATTCTCCGACCCAAAATAACATCTCAAGCAGTGATGCCAGCATTTGGTCGACCGAGTCGATTTACCCTCTCCATCTGACCATTTCTCGTCCCCACCATTCCAGCCGGGAGTACGCACACATTGAAACCCGTATTCATGTGATTCGGAACCGGTCGGTTCACTTCGAGTCAGCTCGGACAATCGAGAGAGAACCAAGTATCCGTCGGTCTTTGTCTTCTCAATATGTTTTACGATCGGCTAACTCCGTGCAAGATCGGAAAAAGTTTAAAGCCCACGCGGTCGACTTACCGAAAAGTTTCACCGCTTTTTCTCTTTCAAGCGACAATTTTATTGTAATCAGTATCGAACTGACTTACCCGGCACCCCGGGCAATTCTCGGCCGGGGCCCTTCGATATTTTTTTCGTTTTTTTTCAATTAAAGAGCCAGTTCAATACTGATTATTGAATGATCACGATGAAATATAGATTTGATGCATAGCATCATTTAATTGAATTAAAATCTAATATAAGTAAATAATTTTTCAATTATTATTTATTTTTCATAAATTTTATAAGATTATTGGTTAATCTTATGAATGATTATGAAGCTTTCAAGAACTCTTGTATGTATTGTATAAAAATTTTCTAATAGTTACGCATTTCTAATCATTATTTTAAATCTTGATGATTTTTCAATCGATGGTTGAAAAATTCTAAGATAGTTTTCCCTGATGAATTAATTTTCAGAGATCACTATGATATTCCAATGAGGATAATCAAATCAGCATCGATTATCAGATGTTGATCAACATCAAAATAATAAGACTTCATATTCAATTGATTGAGTGCAAATTATTTTCAATGGACTGAATAATTAGATTTGAGCGTTCAAATTGATATTTCATCATTTCACGCCCTATCAGTCTCTTTTCTTCGCTGCATTACTTCATAGACGTAGTATGTGGATCGGAATATCACAAGACCCCATAGCCTAGCGGCAAAAGACATGGTTCTTGAGCAAGAACGGTCGGGTTCGATTCTCTGTGGGAGACATTTCATTTTTTTTTGTCATCTCTTTGGTGAATAATTAAATTTCACATCCGATTATTATTTTTTATGTCATTACATCGTCATGTTATCAATAATCCTGATCTTTCGGAATGCACTTGCGGATTCGACCAAGTACAGGTTCGAATCGATTGGAAATTTCCCAAATATTCGTGTCCATGAGATATACACAGTAAAAAATTTTTCGTCAAATTTGACACACAAGCGAATGTTAACCATTTTTCTTCACACTCAACGTGTGTTGATTCCAGAGTGACACTCACAAAGTGGTCATTTGAACTCTAATAACATTTCAATGTGTTGAAAATGAATCGATCGAACAACATTTGATCAGTGTGTTAAATGAACACACAAAAGTGTTAAATATTCAACACTTGAATTTTAACACGTAGTTAAATATTCAACACTTGAATTTTGACACGTACTTCTTTTTTACACAATGACGGAATTTTTTTTACTGTGTATACCGATCGATGCAGAGTCTACTGAAATGAGAAATGAATAGCTCTTCAGAGGAACGTTTTTGAAAGAGTTTACTTGCAAATTTCATCAATTCTTGTGGAAAAATTGATGAAAAAATTTCAAAAATTTGTGTCCATCGAATAAAGACCGATCGATTCGAAATCTAATGAAATGAAAAATTAAATCACTTCGGAGAAACGTTTCTGAAAAAGTATACTTGCAAATTCCATCAAACCCTCTGACGAATTGATAAAAAAATTTCGAAACTTTGTCTCCGTGGAATATAGACCGATCGATTCGAAATCTTCTGAAAAGAAAAACAATGAAATCCCGCGATTCTAATAATTCATTCATATATGTATTTTGATTTTCAGAATTGTTTGTATTAATTTCACACCATAACATGATGAAACATTTGGGAGGAATTTTGGAAATTAAGTAATATAGTGTTGAAAATTCATGCATTTTTTTACATCGATTTTTATAATGTTGTGGCTTGAATTTCAAAATCCTGTCTATTATTTTGGGGATACAAAAATGTTTGAAAATTAATACACAATTGTGCGTGTCAATTCCTTCTGAACTTTTTACATTAAATTCCAAACAGATTTTGCTAACAGTGTAGATGGTACTGTCAACCAGTAATATATCAATATGATAACAGCAAGGAAAAAAAGTTAGTTCCTATTATAATATAAGATTATTACAATTACATCCTCAGTTGCTTGAAATAAGAAAAGAATAATATGAAATCGGAAAAAAAAGATATCCCTCAGGACATGAACCCGCCCAGATAACACACGAAGAATTCTTTTTCAAGAGCGAGAATAGAACTCTTCAAGAACTAATGAATTCATATAGAGCTCTGGAGGAGTTCAATCTGTCGGACATTAACAAGTTCTTTGGGCGTACTCAAACAATACTTCCGATATTCTCAGAGAGCTTGTTAATGTCCGACAGATTGAACACATCCAGAGCTCCATATGAATTCACTAGTTCGAAAAGAATTCTTGAAGAGTTCTATTCTTGCTCTTGAAAAAGGAATCTCCGTGTGTTATCTGGGCGGGTTGGTAGCGTCGGTCACCTCAGCCGCACGGCTATCGTTGCTTGCTTACAAATTTGAATGAAAATTATAGCCTTACTTAGAGCACGTCAACTCTTCAAAATGTCCACATCTCACGATTCTTATAGTTTGTACTTGACTTCCATCAAGAAGGGAGATTATGATGATGAATATAATAAAAGATTGTTGTTCATCATAACTATGTATTTTGTTGGTCCGTATAATACTATTGTTGTAATCTCGATTTCATAGCTGCAGAGAACAGTGATTCTTATGATCGAAATACGGATTTCAATGATAACTATACATTCTGTTGGTCCATATAATACTGTTTTTGAAATTTTCATTCCGTCTTTGCAAGTAACAGAGATTCTTATGATTAAAATACGGATTTTTATGGGAAGTATATTCTTCCTATAATAACATACAGTTTAACCGTGAGAATCTCGTATTTCAGTACTAAAGAAAAAGTTAATATCCCTGAACATACATATATTAACAGTTTGTATCTAAAGTTCTACAATGCGATTTGCATAATCCATTTCTCTCCGTGCTGTAATGAAAAATGGATAGCATTCTAGGGAAATGTTTTTGAACAAGTTTAACTGCGAATTGCAACAAATCCTGTGACAAATTGATGAAAAAATTTGTTTCCGTGGCATATAGGCCAATCAATTTGAAATCTTCTGGAATTCAAAATAAACAGTACTTTTGAGGTACATTTTGAAACAGTGCACTTGCAAATTTTGTACTCCTCTGTGCATCAACCAGGGGGTGAATTGAGAGCGAATGCGTTTTTTCAACCCTTAGAGGGAGGATTGCCTAATCCTAGTCAGAAATATGAATCCAACAAATTGGATTTCACATCGAAATGATATCTCCACTGAGAGAAAAAGTCACCCCTCATCCTGAACAAAATAGATATTTCTGAATGTAAAAATATCAACAATGAGATAGAAGATAGAATTCATTAGAATACATTGAATTCAATAGTTGAAATTCTTCCCAATTCTTATAATCCAAAATCTGGAATAATGATTCGACACTGCATGTAATTGAAAATCCAATCGCTGCGTTCATTATCACATCTGCAATGAGAGAAACGAAAAACAGTCATGAATATGGAAATTTGATTATACTCAAGATCGCATGTTTATACTGCAAACTGTGATATATTTCTTCTACGCTGTCTGACAAGGAGAGGGATATTTCCACTTACTCTGTTAATTTAGCGATTGGAAAATGTCGTAATTTTCGTAATGTTTCTCTCCCTTGATGCAAAATCATTATTGGAATTATCGTATGAAAATTACATTGATTTACAAAATGTATTGATCCATAGCTAAAAAGCATTTATTACGACATTGTGTCTATGCACTGTATTGTACCAAAGGATGGGATTTTCGAACCGCCAACGTATTTATCAAAACAAAACATTGCGCGACACCAACTGTTTATGTTTTTGTTTTCTTTCATCTATTGCATATGTGATACGGACCGAGGTGGACGTCTTTTCGATTACCTATAGTTTTAAATCGGATTTTGAGTTATAAAATAATTGCAAAAGGTTTGAAGTGTTGAATTCAATAGTATTCGGATAAATTCTGTGTTTGATCTTCCTGTTCATAGTTTTATATTTGAAAATATTTAGTTTGTTCAGAATGGAGGGCAGTGATTTTTTACTTATTAAGAAAAAAAAAAGCACTCCACATTTTTCACAAAATTGGTTGCTCAAAGACCCTGAGTGGAAAATGTGGGTTCGTGAAGATCCGAGTGATGGCTCGAAATTTTTTTGTGAGATATGCCAAAAGAGTGTTTGGTGTGATGGCCCTGCAAGAATCAGAGCCCATTCCAAGAGCCAACATCATTCGCAACAGAGCAAGTTGTTCTATTTCGACCGAGGTAATGTAGATTCTTCTCCTTCTTCCTCTAAAACTTCCAAAAATGTCAGATCCTCAGTTTCGGATGTTCCATCTCTTGATGGTATATCACCAGGAGGGCAATGTATCAATTCCATTCCTCAGTCTGTTGGTGATAGGATCGTTGTAGATGGGGCCGATGCTGTTCCTCCATGCCGTGATGACTTTTCAATGAATGATACAGTTGATCAATCGGGTGCCGTTTGTGAGGGGTATGAGAATTCAGATCTTCTTCAAGGATCTGATTCTCCTTCTGTTAGGGATAATGATAATAATAGTCGCGGATCAGATGTTTATTCTTTTGTTGATGAAATTTCAGTCGAAAATTCAGATAGGTTTTTGCGAAAAGCTGACGATAGATTGGAAAATCCCGTTGCATCCTCTTCTTTGAATGACGATCGTTTGGGATGTTCCCAAGATCCAAATCCTCCTCAATTGAATGCTGCCTCGTTTTCTGCTTCTTCAAAATGCCAGCAAACAATTGGATTAGAGAGTTCAAATCCGGATGATGAGCCTGTAGATCTCAAAACAAAAGTTCAAATAGCAGAAATTCGTTTTGCAACAATTTTCGCAGAAAAAAGTATTCCTTATAGTCATGCAAAGGACCTCTTACTCCTTATGCAAGATATAGGGAAGGAACCGGAAGTGCTTAAAAAAATGACGATGAGTCGTACAAAATTGACAAATATTGTGAATAGGGTTATTTGCGTTCAAGAAACAAACCGATTATCGGATGTTTTACGCCACACAAAATTTGCAGTTCACGAAGACGAAACGTCAGATATAACAAACGATAAATGTATGACATTCATGGCTCGTTATATCGAACCAAATACGTTAGAAGTCAGATGTGAATTATTGCAAATGATTCATTTAGACGCTGCTGATTGCTCCGCTTCGAAATTGTTTGAAAGTTTTAGAAATACATTGTGGAAAAATCAGATTCCGATTAGCAATATTGTTGCATTAGGTACTGACAACGCGTCTGTCATGATGGGGAATAAATCTTCTTTCAAAACAAAATTGATGGAAAAAAATCCACAGGTTTTGATGTTCCCATGTGTTTGTCATTCTTCCGCTTTGGCAGCAAGTGCTGCTTGTGCCATGATCCCACCAGAGTGCGAGCAACTGATTGCAGGTTTGGCTACTTTCATCAATGGTAGTCCCAAGAGAACTGCGATATTTAAAGATTTTCAGGATAGTTTTCAAGAAAGTAATCTACAGATCTTGAAATTCGCGAAAACTCGTTGGTTAACCCGTCATCAATGCATTGTGAGAATCTTAGAGAATTGGACTACTTTGGAAAACTTTTTATTTGAACAGGTGGTTTCTGATCGTTGTCAACCTGCTGAAAAATTATTGAATCTTTTGAAGGATCCTGCGATACAAGCGTACTTTCTATTTCTATCGTATACTCTGGATCAATTCAATAAATATAATGCATCCTTTCAGAGAGAACAAACAATGGTACATTTATTGCAACCACGCTCACTTGATTTGTTAGTGTTTTTCTTGAAAAAATTTTTAAAACCCGCGCTACTCAATCACTTGGACTTGATCAAGTGTGTGAATTTTTCTTTACCCGCGAACCAATTAGCTTTGGAAGATATCGACGTAGGCAGTGAATGCGGAGAATATTTGGGAAATCTTGACCCTGAAAATATTTTAAAAGTGAATGAAGTACGCCAAAATTGTTTAAAATTTTACATCACTGCTTCTACAGAAATTTTGAAACGACTTCCCACACATGATCCCTTTTTGTATTCTCTCACTGCATTGAAAACGGAAATTGCTTTATTCGAACCGGATCGACAAAAAACTGCATCGATGATTATTTACGCTAGTCGGAAATTGGGTGGGTTCGATGAAAATTCTCTGAGGGAAGAATGGAATTCTATGTACTTTTTGGATCTCACATTGAGACGCGATTTATCGAAGCTTGATTTTGATCAAACGTGGATTAGAATTAGTTCTCTTTGTACAAGTGAAGGAGATATACGATTTCCGAACCTCCGAACACTTTCCTCTGCAGTTAGGACTCTTCCTCATTCTATGGCCGCAGCAGAAAGGGCGTTCTCCATGATTCCGGATATTAAAACTAAAAAGAGGAATAAATTGAGTCCTGAAACATCAAATTCCAGTTGTGTCATCAAATATTTATTGAAAAGTAGGAAAGAAAATGCTCGTACCATGCCCATTGATGAAGGTCACTTGGCTTTGATGAATTATAAGTATTTGTACGGGGATTCAAAATCATCGGAAAAGCCAAGTGGATTACATCTGTACGCAGGGTAATGTAGTATTTTCCACTCAATTCGGATGAGTATTTTTACGATTTCATTTTCAAGCTCACATTTTCTACATTAAGGTTCCTTTGGTTGCATTCCACATTTCATCATCTTTGGATTAATTTTTTTATAAAAATTGATTGATTGATCCACGCACATATTCTAAGAGGGTTTGGAGTCTCAAAATACTGTGGAGGTGACGAACCACGGGGTCCTAATCTTAGATTGTGCATCTCCCTTAGTTTTCGATCATTCATCTAGGAAATTTATGATAGGTTATGATCGGATCCCATAATTTCATATCGACGAGTCAGTTTCATTGTAATATCGAGGACGTCGATATTGCACATGTAAACTTGATCATCGATCACCCAGACAGTACAACGTGCCACTGGGACGTTGATAGGAGGTCTATAGAACGTAGGGAAGGAAGGTTTTCCGACTGTTTAGGAGTCTCTAAATACTGTGGGGCTGACGAACCACGGCGTATTAATCTTAGATCGGGCATCTCTGTTAGTTTTCGATTATTCATCTAGGACATTTTTGATAGGTCTCGGATTCCATCATTCCATATCGACGAATCAGTTTCATTGCGATATCGAGGACGTCGATATTGCACATGTAAACTTGATCATCGAACACCCAGACAGCACAACGTGCCACTGGAGCGTTTATTGAATCTTTATAGAACGTAGGGGAAGATTTCTGAAAGTTCAGAAAACATCCCCGAAATGTATCTTGCTTCTTCTCCCAATTTGTGGATAATCTCTGTTATACATTACGAAACACAAACGGTACAGTGGCACATCACACACACACACATATATATATATATATATATATACACCATAGTTGATGAGGTAGTATTTCTAATTCCCCTTCTGATTCTTGCATCGCAACATTCCTAATTGTTTATTATGTTCTCCATCAAAATGAATTCAACGATAATCTTTTGGAAATATTTTAGAAGAGGAGGACTTTTCAATCCCATTTTGTTAGTGAGGCTTCTTCCTCCGTCCGTATAGCATCTTCCTCCCCCCCAGGCTGTCGGGCGAGAGTCAGGCAGTCTATTCATTACTGCACTTACTGTTTTGTAGTGTTTCAGGCATCATGATGGAGCAACAAGGACCACGCGACTCGGGATGTGAACAGCAATTTTCATCGCTAAAAAGAAAGTATCGTGGAATAGGCCTACTGGGGATACCACGTTAACCCTGAGAAAAAGGTAGAACGGAGAAATTATAATGAGTTCCCACATCACAATTCTGGGGAACTCTACAAGAACATTCTAGAAGATTTCTCGGAATTCTGGAACATGTCTTATGGCGCACCTGAAGATAACTCGGAAATATCTTATGGGAGATGTTTTCAGGAATTCTGAAAGATACATTTAGAAAACCATGAGAAATCTCACATCAAGACTTCGAAGCTACCTTTTGGTGTTTTAAAAGACTTCCCTTCAAATTCTTCAATATATCTTGCAGAATGATCCAAAAGAATGATCCAAAATTGTGATGCGGGATACATCATTTATATTGGCTATAATATAGATCCAATGTCAAACACATCGATTCTATCGAACCCCATTCTGATTTCGATACGCTACACCCAGGGAAGGAAGTTGTGAAATTTACATCTTATGAAGTCTAAATTTGAATGATTTCGAAAAATAGTCCGACTTATCACAATCTCAGTTGATTTCACAGCAGGAGAGTACGGTATCCATGAGCTGTGGCATATCTCACATGTACTGTTATAAAATCGACTCAAATTCTGGTAGCTCAAACTATTTTAAAATCGTCCAAATAGGGATTCTGTAAGATATACAGTTTACAACTTCTTCTTTCTTAGTTGAGGTATCGTTTCGATCTGAATTAAAAATCGATGGATTCGGATTACTGGCTGGAATTGAGCTATTCTTCTTCTCAGGGTTGAAAAAAAAACGCATTCGCTTGTACTTTACCTCCTGGGTGATGCGGAAAGGAGTACAAAATTTGCAAACGCATTTCTTGAAAACGTTCCTCTGAAGTGCTGTTCATTTTTCATTTCAGAAGATTTCGGATCAATCGGTCCACTGGATGTGTTCAATCTGTCGGACATTAACAAGCTCTTTGAGAATATCGGAAGTACTGTTTGAGTACGCCCAAAGAACTTGTTAATGTCCGACAGATTGAACTCCTCCAGAGCTCTATATGAATTCATTAGTTCTTGAAGAGTTCTATTCTCGCTCTTGAAAAAGAATTCTTCGTGTGTTATCTGGGCGGGTTCATGTCCTGAGGAATATCTTTTTTTTCCGATTTCATATTATTCTTTTCTTATTTCAAGCAACTGAGGATGTAATTGTAATAATCTTATATTATAATAGGAACTAACTTTTTTTCCTTGCTGTTATCATATTGATATATTACTGGTTGACAGTACCATCTACACTGTTAGCAAAATCTGTTTGGAATCTAATGTAAAAAGTTCAGGAGCAATTAACACACACAATTGTGTATTAATTTTCAAACATTTTCGTATCCCCAAAATAATAGACAGGATTTTGAAATTCAAGCCACAACATTATAAAAATCGATGTAAAAAAATGCATGAATTTTCAACACTATATTACTTAATTTCCAAAATTCCTCCCAAATGTTTCATCATGTTATGGTGTGAAATTAATACAAACAATTCTGAAAATCAAAATACATATATGAATGAATTATTAGAATCGCGGGATTTCATTGTTTTTCATTTCATTAGATTTCGAATCGATCGGTCTTTATTCGATGGACACAAATTTTTGAAATTTTTTCATCAATTTTTCCACAAGAATTGATGAAATTTGCAAGTAAACTCTTTCAAAAACGTTCCTCTGAAGAGCTATTCATTTCTCATTTCAGTAGACTCTGCATCGATCGGTATACACAGTAAAAAAAATTCCGTCATTGTGTAAAAAAGAAGTACGTGTCAAAATTCAAGTGTTGAATATTTAACTACGTGTTAAAATTCAAGTGTTGAATATTTAACACTTTTGTGTGTTCATTTAACACACTGATCAAATGTTGTTCGATCGATTCATTTTCAACACATTGAAATGTTATTAGAGTTCAAATGACCACTTTGTGAGTGTCACTCTGGAATCAACACACGTTGAGTGTGAAGAAAAATGGTTAACATTCGCTTGTGTGTCAAATTTGACGAAAAATTTTTTACTGTGTATATCTCATGGACACGAATATTTGGGAAATTTCCAATCGATTCGAACCTGTACTTGGTCGAATCCGCAAGTGCATTCCGAAAGATCAGGATTATTGATAACATGACGATGTAATGACATAAAAATAATAATCGGATGTGAAATTTAATTATTCACCAAAGAGATGACAAAAAAATGAAATGTCTCCACAGAGAATCGAACCCGACCGTTCTTGCTCAAGAACCATGTCTTTTGCCGCTAGGCTATGGGGTCTTGTGATATTCCGATCCACATACTACGTCTATGAAGTAATGCAGCGAAGAAAAGAGACTGATAGTGCGTGAAATGATGAAATATCAATTTGAACGCTCAAATCTAATTATTCAGTCCATTGAAAATAATTTGCACTCAATCAATTGAATATGAAGTCTTATTATTTTGATGTTGATCAACATCTGATAATCGATGCTGATTTGATTATCCTCATTGGAATATCATAGTGATCTCTGAAAATTAATTCATCAGGAAAACTATCTTAGAATTTTTCAACCATCGATTGAAAAATCATCAAGATTTAAAATAATGATTAGAAATGCGTAACTATTAGAAAATTTTTATACAATACATACAAGAGTTCTTGAAAGCTTCATAATCATTCATAAGATTAACCAATAATCTTATAAAATTTATGAAAAATAAATAATAATTGAAAAATTATTTACTTATATTAGATTTTAATTCAATTAAATGATGCTATGCATCAAATCTATATTTCATCGTGATCATTCAATAATCAGTATTGAACTGGCTCTTTAATTGAAAAAAAACGAAAAAAATATCGAAGGGCCCCGGCCGAGAATTGCCCGGGGTGCCGGGTAAGTCAGTTCGATACTGATTACAATAAAATTGTCGCTTGAAAGAGAAAAAGCGGTGAAACTTTTCGGTAAGTCGACCGCGTGGGCTTTAAACTTTTTCCGATCTTGCACGGAGTTAGCCGATCGTAAAACATATTGAGAAGACAAAGACCGACGGATACTTGGTTCTCTCTCGATTGTCCGAGCTGACTCGAAGTGAACCGACCGGTTCCGAATCACATGAATACGGGTTTCCATGTGTGCGTACTCCCGGCTGGAATGGTGGGGACGAGAAATGGTCAGATGGAGAGGGTAAATCGACTCGGTCGACCAAATGCTGGCATCACTGATCTCAAGTTGAAAAAGTGAGTGAATACAATCTTTCCTGCGGACCCTGATGGTCACCCGGTAAAAGACGCATAATCGTGATAGATTTCCGTTGCGCGCTAATAAATAAATCCCTGTATTTTGCAAACTAATAATCCAATCGATCTGGAACTCCCCAAAAAGTTTGTCCATACCTTAGCGAACAACTTTGTCGCTGGAAGTTTTTTGTAGCTCATACTTCCCCCGACACTTTTTTGATGCAAAGCATAAAACACGTGATTTTCACTTCGAATAAAAAATTAATTAATTTATTATTAATTTTTACAAATTCTTTCGACATTGTCGTCTTCGGTGAAGTCTCACAAATCAGAATCTGTAAGTTTTATTCCGATTCGCCGAAAAATGAATGAGATCCAACGAGTTTAATGTTGGAAAACATTGATTTTTGGTATGAAAAAAGGTGTAGTTTTTATGTTTTTTCTCGAAAACTATTCATCCTAGAAAAAAATGGTAAGAGGACACTGACCTTGTTTTTTTAAGCTCTATGACCTAGTATTCTTCAATTTTCAAACATCCGATTTTTTTCTTCGACCTCCGACGGGACCGTTTGGATCAAATTTGTGATGCGTTCCGAGCGCTAAGCGAGTTATTCTTCCCGGCACCTTCATTGTATGACGGTAAGCAAAAATTTGTTTAGTTGACTTAACTCGAATGATGACCAATCAACGTCCGATCCATCAATAAAATTTGCATGCATTAATGGACGTTTGAATTGATTTACAGTAATGTGAACTCAGATTCAAAAGTAAAAGTGTGTAGAATCACATATGATCAGTTTATATATAAATTATGAGAAATTTTTATCGAAGAAAATGTTCATGGAATTCATTAACAGTTTTTGCATGAAATATTCAAGATGTGTGTGAATTATATTACCTGGGAAAAAATCATCAGATCTGTTCAGATCCCAATACCCAGGTAGAAATTCTCGCTAGTAAACCATAAGGCACTAATCAGTTCATCCTTTTTACTGGTGAGGCACTAATCGGGAAAACTTACCAGTAACTGATGAGGGATGTAACACTCGCACCAACGAGGGACTAAGCAGGTAAACTAAGCAGGCACTAGAAAGTAACTGATGAGGCACTTGCCAATAACTGACGAGGAATCTTTTGGAATAAATATGACTCTCTAAATTTCTTGGAGTGGAATAGCACTCTTGAAAAATGTGTATTTCAGGGGGAAAAAAATCTGTCACAGATTTTAGTTATTTTTGTGAGAGAAAATAAAAATAATCCATTCTTATCTTTTCACCAACATCCCCAAACTCCGTAACATTCTGTAATTGCTCGTTGTACTGATGGGAATTTACTATGCACCTTCGAGGATTCGCACGACCTGAGCTGAACCGACACTTGCGTTTGTGATAGAAAAAGTTGCAACAAGTGTTCCTGGAGTACCTCGGTTGATTTCCTGTAGAACGATGTGTTACAATAATAATCAAATCAGACTCGATAAATTTTTGAATCATTATATTATTAGGGATAAATATAGCAAAGTATTGAAAATTCTGTGATGATGTGCCAGTGAATAGAATTTGATTCCGACATTGACAAATTTCCAATCCATGTAATTTTCTAACCTCAAAATTTTTGAATCACATATACTTATATGATATAGTACTGTGAGAGGTTATATAATTTTATGAATAAAATGAATTGAACTTACAATTATTGATGTATAATTTCATATGAAGTGAATTGTGAATTTGGAAATGAGTTTAATTCAATGTATATTAAATCGACGCTCAAAGTTTCTATTTTTTGCAATGCTTTGGTTTGAGTCTGTATCCAAATTTTTGTTTACTTTCAAGATCATTATTTCATTCTCTTGGAGACTTACAGAATTCCCTTATTGAAAGTGATTGTGCTGATTTGGAATACCTTTAGTTCTGTATGATACTGGAAATTGATAATCCTAGGTGTCATTAGTCAATACCGCATATCTGAGTCACTGTGTTTGATACCATGTATTGATAAACAATAGTGAGTATACCCTGTAACAATAAACAATACTGGATATAGTTGATCGATACCATGTATCGATGAACAATATTGGATGTAGTTGATCGATACCATGTATTCATGAACAATATTGGATACAGTTGGTCTATGCCATGGATCGATGAATAAAATTGGATATAGTTGATCGATACCACATATCCTTGTGGAAGATCATATTTAGGTTGTTCGAACTGTATATATGAACCTTAATGTCGATTTTATTTATGGAAATTGCAATTGTAGATCTCTTTCAATTTCATAAAACTATTTTGAATTAAATCTTACGGAAGCTTT
Source organism: Gonatopus flavifemur (assembly GCA_018340375.1). Lineage (NCBI taxonomy): Eukaryota > Metazoa > Arthropoda > Insecta > Hymenoptera > Dryinidae > Gonatopus > Gonatopus flavifemur. The sequence continues at coordinate 399,012 of JAFFJZ010000075.1, read as the reverse complement.
TCAAATTGATATTTCAGTACTGGATGTACTATACTGAAAATGATTTCAGTTCTTTGGGTTGATTTTTCATGAAAGAGTTTGTTTTTTGTGATTTATCAAGTTATACAAACAATTTTTACAAAACCCCAGTAATTTTACACTTTTGAATCATGAAACATTTATTCTGATACATAGTTCAAAGTGTTTTGTCTTTTCAGATACCCAAGAACGATTCAAACAAAACATTTTATTCTCAGTATCTACATTCCATTGAAAACATGTCATTCAATGGAATATTTTGATCACAGTCCTCTTGTATTGTAAGAGTTCCTTTCAGATTCATATACTCTACTAAAATACATTGAAAATCTGAATCATTCTTTGACTTCTTCTCTTTTCATGGGCTATTTTGATGGCTTATGTACACGGAAAGAAGAAAGCAGCACTGGTTACTGTCCATAACAGCAATCAGTTGAAAAACAAATGAAAACACGCTTGGATGATAGAAGTTAGCGTGGATACAGTGATGTGTACTGCAGTTAAATTCGTCAATGCTGCTTGGACATTAACTGGACGTTACTGGGAGACGCAGTAACGAGCGGCGTGAATTTGATTTTTCATTATTTTTCAATGAATTTTTCAATTACTGCAATTCACAGTAACCATTGCTGTTTTCTTTTTTCCGTGTATATGTTTATTAATCGTATAACACTAATATACAACTATCCAATTGCATTGTAAAATATAACACCTTTTCATGTATACATCTCATACATCTGTACCGTTTACTGTGAAACATTAATTATATTTCAAACATTTATCACAATTAATGAAATTATTATACATAATTCAACCTAACATAAACAAGATATACTGAATGTTTCATAATGAAAGCCACAGGCCACAGATATATGAGATGGATACATGAAAAGGTATTACATCTTACAATAAAATTGGATAGTTGTATATTAGTGTTATACGATTGATATACATAAGCCATTAAAAAAGCCCATGAAAAATAAGCCAAAGAATAATTCAGATTTTCAATGTATTTTAGTAAGAGTATATGAATCTGAAAGGAACTCTTACAATACAAGAAGACTGTGATTAAAATATTCCATTGGATGACATATGTTTTCAATGAAATGTAGATACTTAGAATAAAATGTTTTGTTTGAAACGTTCTTGGGTATCTGAAAAGACAAAAAACTTTGAACTATGTATCAGAATAAATGTTTCTCTTGTAAAAATTATTCATATATGACCCAAATATCAACTGTATTTGATTCATATATGCATTTGGTACGAATCATATATGGTCATATATGAATCATATGTAATTCATATATGTGGCATATATGACCATATAAAATTCGTATAAGATTGTTCAATCCGTATAATGACCAAACATGACCCATATATAGGATACATAACGCCATATATGAATGTCTGAAATCATATATGGCCCATATATGAATTATATAGGGGTCATACATGAATCTGTGAAATCATATACAGGGTGTCCCATTTTAATCTGTCACTTGGAATATCTCGAAAACGAATAGATTCAGAAGAAAATGTTCCGTGAAAAAAATGTGAGAATCTGAGGGGGACATCCGATGGTGAACTTGGCTTTGACCTCAGATCCCACTTTCAAGATCATTCTGAGGTCAACTCATATTTTTTGAATGGAATCCCCTATTTTTTACTACCGGTTTAGATTCTACGCTAAAAACCAAGGAACTCAAACCCTATGTAGTATCGATCAACTATATCCAATTTTGTCCATCGATCCATGGCATCGATCAACTGTATCCAATATTGTTCATGAATACATGGTATCGATCAACTACATCCAATATTGTTCATCGATACATGGTATTTATCAACTATATCCAGTATTGTTTATTGTTACAGGGTATACTTACTATTGTTCATAAATACATGGTATCACACACAGTAACTAATGAGGTATGAGTCATGAGGTATTGGCTAATGACACCTAGGATTATCAATCATTGGTATCATATAGAACTAAAGGTATTCCAGATCAGTACCATCACTTTTAATGAGAAAATTCCATAAGTTTCCAAGAGAATGAAATAATTATCCTGAAAGTAAACAAAAGTTTAGATGAATATTCAAAACTAAGCATTGCAAGAAATAGAAAATCTGAGCATCGATTTAATATGAATGAGCTGGGATATTTTACTCCAAGACAAGTGATATTTTAATTCACAAATAGGTGAAGTATAATTCACTCTCTGCTTACAAGTGATACTTTTCATTCTAGTTTGAAAAGTGGAGAGATTCACTCTACCAAAGTGATCTTGTCACTCTTGGAGAGTGAAAGTGCTAATGCATTTTACATTGAGAGTGGAAATTTCACTCTTAGAAATTCAGGGGGTATACTGTAGTAATAACTACAACTCTTCACTCAGAATATAGATGCAATTAAGAGAAATTACCTCTCGAGTCTTGGAATGAATAAAAAGTTATTTGCACTTATGAATCATGCCAATATTGTTGCTCAATCCCTACTCATTTTTAAAGTTAATCCATCAAAAATGTCGTCTTTTTTTATAAAAAGTGGGAGGAACATTTGATTCAATCCAAGATTGAAAAGCTCATGTCTCTTCATTCAATTTATACCTGGAGTGAATACTTGTAATTATCAGTGGAGAAGATTTTACTCTATTATTATTAATTAGTTCAGATTATCAAATACTGATGAGTAATTCATTAGTTTGTCCCAATCAATGCTAGTTGGATCCAACTAACCAGTTATTGACTAGCCCCTTGCTAGTTTTTCCTAATTAGTTCTTCCTTCTTAGTGCCTCATCGGTCATGGGGAAGTACTTGTAACATTTCTACCAGGGTAGATCTGATTAGATCTGATTTTAGAGCAGATCTGTTTCAAAAGATCAGATTAAATCTGCTCAGATCTCAGGGAATCTAATCAGATCTTGGCACATCTGGTCAAATCTGAGGAGATCTCGTTGAGTGTGAATTCAACATTACATTCAATCTTGATGCGCAATTGGTGGTTTGATTAACAGAAAGTTTGTGATATCTGTCTATGCATGAATTTGATTCTGCACATATGTTGCAATAAGCACAAGCTGGAATCGCACTTTTCCAGATCTTGATGGATCTGTTTAGATCTGGTCACACCTGATCATTTTTTCCGGTTATGTGAACTCTATAAACTCAATAAATTTCTCAACTCAGTACCAACAGTGCCAAAAAGGAGGAAATTAATCTTGAGCCGTGACTGACGATCTTAGCAAAAATTGCAACACATCATTTTCTGTCTACACTGTAAAAAAAACTTCCAAAAACAGTTTGGGAAGTTTTCATCCAACATTTTTTAGTACATTTACAAACAATTTTGGTAAAATCTCAAACAATTTTTGTTAACGACCGAACATTTTTTGGCAAGTCGTGAAAATTGTTTGGAAGTTGACAGAAAATTTGTAGATTCCCAAATAATCTGGAAATTTATAAATCCATAAGTTCTTCGCCATACTCTTCTTCTTGCGAATTCACAAATATATATTCCACAGTGTAGTCCATATTCGGGCCAAAGATTAACGATAACTTGTTCCAGGCTTGAACAAATGCTGAGCAATGGGGTTACGGAATTTTGAAATGTGTCAATCAATACTGGCCCTGCATAAATCGTCAAAACTTGACAATCAACTATGCCCCAAGCTATATTCTAGTATCAGCGTTGACAAAAGCAGAAAATTTGTATACGGAATTTCTTTCGCAAGGGATTCGGTGTTGTTATGACAATTCTTTCATCCTTGTAACAAATCTAATGCAGGAATAGTTGCGATCATATTAGATGTGATAGTAGAATACTTGAATTTAGCACTCGTATTCTTGCTGCTGCTACGGATTGACGGTTCTTGTGTGTATACAATTATCTTTCAATTCTTATTCTGATTTCCGTAAATTGTGCTGAAAATTCGATATTGAGGTTTGAGTTCATATTCAGTTGAGAGATCCTACGTAAATAGAAAATTCGTGAGCTCACGTGATGTGAGATATACTAATTGTAACATATCCGAATGCATCATATGCCCAAGCCACGCTTCAGTTGTGCTTCGCGCATACGAACTACATCAGGCATACCAGATGAGTATCTGTACGCGACAAAGCGACTGAGTCCTCTTCATACACAAAGGCTCAGAGGACAATGTGTTCAGTTAATGGAAGCTATTCCGCCGGAGGGAATTCAAAGATCTTTTGATTCCAATAGTGAGATTAGCTAATTGCTCTTTTTGGCACTGTATAACACAACAATAATTGTGTTGTGTTTAATATTTTTATTGACAAGTGGAATTTCATATTTCTACAGGATGTTGTTATGCCAGTTGCAGAAGGAAGAAAATATGACACGGAAATGCGAAACTCTTCGATAAGAGTTTCGTGGATTATATGTATACTTGCCCTCTTGAAAACTTCTCATTCGTACTCATTGAAAAAGAATCCAGTGAGAATGAATCAAGTTTCTGCATCAGGAATTTTTTATTGTCGAGAGGATTACCCATTAGGTTTTTCAACGGGAATCGATAGAATTTTCCTCAAGAAACGATGATGAAATTATTTGCTGGAATTTTCTAAAGAAATAAGCATGAGGATGATTGAGAAGAACCCAGTCTGGATTGGATGAACATTTCAATTCATTCTCATTCCAAGAAATCCAATGGGGATGAATTGGGTTTTTCCGAAGTATTGCTATCTGAATCAATCTGATTGAGATTCATTCAAAGCATCGATCAGAATCAATGGCAAATCCGATGAGAAGAGACAGAGAAATTTTCTGAAAAATTTCTGTCTGTTTGGTTGTCAACAACCAACGTACGGTTAATAATACATTATACAGGGTGGTCCATTCGAAGTGATATAGTCAAATATTTCGGAAACTAGTGGAGATGAAAGAAAATGTCCCCTTCAAAGTAATCCCCCTCAGATACAATACACTTATGCCAACGGTTTTTCCAATCCTCAAAGCACTTCTCATAAGCACTTTTCGGTATAGCCTTGAGCTCTTCCAGCGATGCAGTCTTTATCTCTTCAATCGTTGCAAATCTCCGTCCTTTCATAGGTCTCTTTAGTTTTGGGAACAAGAAAAAGTCACATGGGACCAAATCCGGTGAATATGGTGGCTGAGACATGATTGTGGTGTTGTTTTTGGCCAAAAAATCTCTCACAAGCAAAGATGAGTGAGCAAGGGCATTATCGTGATGCAAAAGCCATGAATTATTTTTCCACAATTCTGGACGTTTTCTTCGTATTGCTTCTCGCAAACGGCGCATAACTTCAAGATAATACTGTTTATTGACCGTACGACCATATGGTAAGAACTCCTGATGCACCACGCCATGGTAATCGAAGAAAACAGTGAGCAAAACTTTGACATTTGATCGAACTTGGCGTGCTTTTTTCGGTCTTGGCTCATCTGGGGTCTTCCATTAGGACGATTGGACTTTGGTTCCGACATCATAACCATATACCCATGATTCGTCACCAGTTATGACCCTTTTGAGTAAATCTGGGTCGTCATTGACGTCATTCAACAGTTCTTGAGCGATGCTCATGCGACGGTTCTTTTGGTCAAAATTTAGCAATTTCGGAACAAACTTCGCTGACACACGTCTCATGCCCAAAACGTTAGAAAAAATTTCATGGCACGAGCCAAGCGATGAACCAACATCCTCAGCAACTTCTCTGATAGTGATTCGACGATTTTCCAAAACAATTTTCTTCACTGCTTGAACGTTTTCATCAGTTGTTGACGTGCTTGGGCGTCCAGAGCGAGGCTCGTCATTGGCATCTTCCCGGCCATCTTGGAAGAGTTTGTACCACTTGTAAACATTTTTTTTACTCAGAACAGTTTCACCGTATGCTACTGTCAACATTTTAAATGTTTTGGAACACTTTATTTTATTTTTTACACAAAATTTGATGCAAATCCTTTGATCCATATTTTTCGATAGCAAGAAATCGCCGAGCACGCAAAACGCTTATAACCTTTACGCCTCTCACAACCAAACAAAAAATGCTATACACTTGAAACTTGGTACAGATGTTCGGGAAGAGTGTGCCAACATAACAAAACGAAAAAATCGATAATCGAAAGTACGTTGCCCGCGAAATTTGAAAAGTTACCTTACTTTTTGAACACACCTCGTGCAAGCATTCAACCTACGGACATGCGTCTTTCTCTGTTCTCTCTCTGTCTTCTTGTATGCATGTATATGTAATTGTGTGCAAATGCATATACATTGTTCTTTCTATTCTCAGCGTCACCCAGAGGCAACGACGCGGACGTGATAGAAATCTGTCCCCTTTGGGGTGTTTTTTCTCCATGAGTCTCCTTGCTTCTCACGTTTCGGGGTGCTTTCTTCCCGTGAGCTCCCTTGCCTCTCACGTTTCGGGATGCTTTTTTCCCGTTAGACCCCTTACCTCTCACGTTTCGAGGTGTTTTTCCCGTGAATCCCCTGCCTCTCACTCGTATATAACTCCTATCAAATATACGCTATCTTATACATGCTTTCCTGTCCAATAATTGTTGCAAATGCACAAATCACATTCTTCTCAAAAAAGCCTTGTTCTTATTGGACAGTTCCCATTTGAACAGTTATTCAATTTGCCGCTACTAGATCGTATATGAAGTTTCTGCCTTTTTTGTTGACTTTTTCGAATATAATATTGGGCAATCGAAATCGTGAACTCTTCCACCCCAAGTTTTTTGTTCCCATCATGAACAGCATTGAAAATTACAAGTGCATTTGTAATGGATGCCTATATGAGTCTCATAAAAACGACCCATGTCCATTATTTGGAACGTATACTTGGGAATACATTATTGCAGTGTTTATCATGCACGTCAACACCCCCCATTTCATTGTACAGATGAAATGCTTGCAGGAAGGGTATTTCAATTCTAGGTCGAGCCTCTGAACTGTATCTTTTCTGGAGTTCATAGTGGACTCATCCCGCAGCAGTTGAAGCTATTGAAACGCGCTTTGAATCCATGATGGCGATTGAATTTATGCCACTATTCAGATCATGCTTCACAATATAAGTACCTCGTGGAGCCTTCTTATCAAGCACATTCTTTTCCTTGACTCGATTCCCTCCAATAGTACCAGTGCATTTCAAACGTAATTTATGCAAATGTAAAATCAAATCCATATTTGTAAAAAAATCATCAAAATCAAGATCGAACTCGAGGATTTCATTTTAATTCATCATTTAGAAGAAAGGCTGTAATAGATTCAACACTACGCGAGAACCTAAAGCGCATTTCACTGATTTATTCCCAATCTGAGAATTCTTACCGCAATAAAGATCTAAATTCAGTAGGTAGCCATCCGAAGTGCATGAGCTCCGAAATTTTAAACCAAATCTTATTGGTTTTCTCCGTATGAATGGTTTCAATACAGTTTTCGCATAAGACTTGGTCATCATTTCGTCAATAGATGAAACAGTTCTCCATATTTCGAAATTTAGGATGTTGTTTTGGAAAAGTTTCAACGGCGAACGAACACGCCACCCTCTATCATTTCGATCCTGGTCTTCAGCTTTTGAATATTTCAATTTAGACTTGATTTCATCAAACTTATTGCGAGACATTGCAGAAGAAATAATTTCACAAGATGAAAACGGATCAGATGACCAATAATCTCTCTGGGACTTTCTTTTGTTGAATGAATTCAGAATAACTATACCTATGAAAGTATCCAGATCTCGTTATCTCAGATCATAATTATTCTCTTTACACGCATTAATTATGTATTGTTTCATTTCGATGGAAAAAAAGGTTTCAAATAATTGGAAACGCTTGGACGCCCGTATATCCTTCTTCTCAGATTCAGTTGATAATATTTTTTCTTCACAAATATTGTGGTATAACTTTTCACCATCAATCCAGATGAATTCGTGATCTTTCTCAAGTTTATCTTGGTCCTCAGAGTGACTTGCACAAGCTTTTTTATAAGTAACATTGGGTATTCTAATTTCATGCTTAGAATCTGAATCAGAAATCGAATCATTATTGAAATCAGAATCATTGGAACATGAATTGTCTGGATTTGGAATTATTACACCTTCATCATAATCATTTTTTTGAAGAATCTGATTCATACAGAGGATGCGATGAAGCGGAAGATTTTGAATGTTTTCGTGACAAAACGAATGAGGGTAAGGATCAAAAAAGTGAAAAACAATATCATTTTTTATATCCTCTGCTTATAATTCATATACAATTTATATACGTTCTTATGAAAACATGTGTGGTATATCTATCCACATATGAATACACGTGTATACATATATTTATGAAAATATATCTACGCACGTTATCATATGTGAGAGAATATACATGTACGAGTGTGGTAGTATGAATATGTGTTCATTTATGCACATTTATATGGTTGTGGTGGTAGATAGAAACGAAATTTGATGTACAATTTACAATGAGTCTACGGTATTTCAATACCCACTCTATATTGACAACACTTTGCAGTTGATACCAGTGGGTACTAAATTACTGAAGAATACCATAGATAAAAAAATGCCAATTGGCACACAGCTTCCTCGTTTCTGTTGGAAAAAGAATTGCTAAAGGCTTGTCTTTCCGTTTTCTCAACCGATTGGGATGGGGCTTGGATGTGCCAATTGGCAGAGGTTCTGTTTCAATTTAGGTATCCTTCAGTGATTTAGTATCACCTGGAAAGAAGCACCCCGAAACGTGAGAGGCAAGGGCACTCACGAGAAAAACAATCCGGAAAAGTGAGAGGCAAGGGGATTCACGTGAAAAAAAGTACCCCTCCCACATTGATTCTGAAGAAGTTTCAATGAGAAGTTTTTTCATCGAATTACAGTAAGACCTCTCAATAAGAACGCCCGCAATAAGAACGCTTCCCCGCTTTCCGCTCGTGGGCCATCTCTCACTCCAATTACCGGTTCTGAGCTTAAATTACATTTGTGGGTGACCTCTCAATAAGAACGTCCAGTCTTAGAGAGTTGAACAGTCGAAATTTAAATAAAAGCTCAGTATTTTCAAGTTATACATAATTGAATACTTCTCTTTTTCCTTCATTCAAATGAAATTCAATATTATTTGAATATTTATCGAACGAAACTCTTTAATTACCCTTGAAAATAATAATAAATATATGAATATGAATTTTTGATTGATAATCATGAATATGTATATTTCGGTCTTTTTGAAAATCATTTTAAACTGCGATGAGATGAGACAGAAATTCTTAGAGGATCCCTCATAGCAGAATGTGTCTCTAGGACGTTTTCTGAACGTTCAGAAAACCTCCCCTACTTTTTTTAAACCTTCCGTAAACGTTCCAGTGGTACGCTGTGCTGTCCGGGATGTATTCAAGTGAAAAAGAATTGTCTTTATTAGGAGTAACAAGGGTGACTCCTGGAGCTAAAACAAAAAATTTGTGACTCTTCAGATCCCTCTCTCACGAACATATTCAATATTCACACCATTGTTTGATAGTTTCAATAAAAAATTTTGTAATCATTATGTATCGTCAGGTCAGCGCAACAAAGAGTCTTTTCGCGAGTGGAAGCAAGAAAGTGTTTTCTAATGTTTCAGCGCAAACGTTCTTATTAGGAGGTCGCAACCTGAAATGTTAGAGAGAGACAAAAACTCAGTAATTGAGTGCGAATGTAGGGTTGGTAGGGGAACCCTGATTCTTGGAAGAACTCTCCCCCTTGGGGGCTTTTGCGTTCTTATTGAGAGGTCTTACTGTATATGGACAGGAATGGGTTGTGCTTGAAATGTAGGTAATGGATGGGTTCCTCCTGAGTATATTAAATCGGGATAACTGTTGATCTCCAACAGAAATGTGATAGAAGGTAATGGGAAGTTTCCCATATCTCTGGTTGGAAGAATCCGTTCATTCTCACCAAATCACATCGAATCTTGGACTGCCAAAAGGTATGTGACAACAGGAGAAGCTGTCTCAAAAATATTGGTAGCACCGTCACTTTGGGAAATTGGATTAGTTGGGAAGGGGCAAAATCTGAGGCTAAAAGATCAATAAAAAGAACAAAGGAGGAATCATTGAGACTGTAACGTATGCCGAAATTCTCGACATTTCTGAACCCCTAAAGACATACCATATATATATACGTCTTACGACATACATATACAGGGTGAGACATTTATCTTGAGACAACTAAATATCTTAGTGGGATCACTTTTTTTTGGAAAATGTTCCATACAAAAGTTGTTATACGAAGAGGGGGCCAAAAAACTACGATATCAGTTTCATCATAGATGGCGTTATGATTGATTAAAATCGGGTCGACATCATTTTTTTAAACCCGACCCCTCACTTTTCATTGCATATCTTGATTCTACGCAAAAAACTGAGTAACTTGTGCTTGAAACGGGTTTCTAAACTTTGAAGATGGCGCCACAATTGATGAAAAATAAAGTCTATGGAACAATATGCGGATATCTTGTGGAATGCATCCAAGAGCTGAAATATCTCATTCGAATGTTGTTGTTAAGAGAGAGGACGACACAATGGCGATATCAGTTCCATAGTAGATGGTGCTGTGGTCGGTAAAAATGAGGTCAACTTCAATTTTTCAAATGGGAACTCCTACTTTCTATCGCATATCATGATTCTACGCGAAAAAATGAGGAAGTTTTGTTTGAAACATTTTTCCTAAATTCTTGAAGATGGAAATGGTGGAAAATGAGGTTGATGAAAAAGTTCCACTGCATTATGTGTGAAGCAACGCTCAACAAACAAGTCAAAACAATAATAATTTCAGAGAAGAAATCGAACACAAAACACAACAAATGTGATGTCCAAAACATTGTAAATGACTTCAATTCAATGTAACTCTTCTAATGCAGTAGAACTATTTCATCAACCTCACTTTCCACTGTTTGAACTCCAAGAATTTAGGAAAAATGTTTCAAACAAAACTTTCTCATTTTTCGCGTAAAATCATGATATGCGATAAGAAGTAGTAGTTTCCATTTAAAAAATTGAAGTTCACCTCAGTTTCACTGACCACAGCGCCATCTACTATGGAACTGATATCGCCATTGTGTCGTCCCCTCTCCCAACAACAACATTCGAATGAGATATTTCGGCTCTTGGATGCATTCCACAAGATATCCGCATATTGTTTCATAGACTTTATTTTTCATCGATTGTGGCGCCATCTCCAAAAATTTAGAAAAACGTTTCAAGCAAAAGTTACTCAGTTTTTTGCGTAGAATCAAGATGTGCAATAAAAAGTGGGGGTTCTCGTTCAAAAAAATGATGTTGACCCCATTTCAATCGATCATAACGCCATCTATGATGAAACTGATATCGTAGTTTTATGCCCCCCTCTTTATTTAACAACTCTTGTATGAAACATTTTCCAAAAAAAAGTGATCCCACCAAGATATTTAGTCGTCTCAAGATAAATGCCTCACCCTGTATATACACACACCTATACAAGTCCTACTTTTCGTATGTGTACACGCAAACGTAAGCGTACAAAACGTAAGGCCCGATACGTGCGCACATGCGAGTTCCCATGTAGGTAATCGATCAAATGAAAAATCTCTTCACGAACTCTTTCACCCTCATAGGAAATATCGATATCGATATACCAGTTTTCTTTTTCTCTTCCCCTAAAATGACCACTGCGATACCCCACTACGAACCGGTTCCTCTTATGCGCCACCGAAGAACAGACAGAGAAAACATGAGACAGAACGAGTCCACTGAAATAACCGACTTGACGAAAGTTCTTTCATAATCAATACTCACCCACTACGACCATATAATAAACACCAAACATACCTGAGACAGAGTATCTTTTCTCATCAATTTTATCATATAAACGAATCGACAGACGAAAGACGACACGACCTACCATAAACAACCTTACCATGAAGGAACGGTATGGACGCATGGTCAACTCTCCTCACAACCGAAGAACTATGTCTCAATTTCCATACTATGCATAAAAACTTCTGTAAATTTTTCACCACAGATGTTCAGTTTAGTGCACATTCTTATGAAATATTTCAATGTTAATCAACAGCTTCTATCTTATTTCAAATTATATATGTATGAATTTATCTTCTAGGAACATGATGTCTCTCTCTCTCTATCTCTGTCCTTTTCTCTCTCTTGCCGTTCGATAAGTATAATTGAATATAATTTTTTTTTATAAATTCAAATCAACTGTTCATATGAACTCTTTATAAATTCTTTCTGAATTATAGAGGAATCCTTTTCTCTCATCCTTTTCTGATTTCCAATGAATTTTCATAATACTTTCAAACTATGTGAATTCTTTTTCCATCTATGTTCAAATATTATCGAATTTGTATTAATCATCACATACCTCGTGATGGTATATCATTCTCTTGCACAAAATATCGCCGAAGAACTCTTTTTGAGCTCTTTTTCACCGACAACCTTGAATAGAGTTATTGATGAATCAAACAAATGAATCCAATCAAATATTTCAGCCAATGTAGATCTACAAACAAATAACACTATATAAACTATCAACGAATAAGAATTCGATAAATTCAGTAACTGCGAATGTCACTGTCTCTCTCACTCTTTCCTCATTTCACTTACAGAGACCGATGAAATTCTGCTATACTGATTTTTCTTAATTCATTGAATGAATTATGATTTAATAGTCTAGATGAAGACCAAACAGAATACCCTGAACCATCTAATCAAAGAATTCAACGTCATGTTAATACATGCATATATATGTATGTCTCTCTCTCTCACCCTATAAATTGGAACGATTTTACAGAATAGAAAACCTGAAGGAACCTTGGTAAAAGATGATTGAATATACAGGGCGTCCCATTTGAAACAGGACAGCTGAATAACTCTTCAGGGAATGGAGGGGGAAAAAAATTGTTCAGATAAAAGTTGTAGGGTTCGAAGGGGGCCATAAGATGGTGACCTTGAATTTGACCTTGAGGTCAAGTTTGAGCATAATCAGGGTGTCTACTGATGCTGGAAATACTGGAGATACTGGAATCATACTTGAATTTTTTATTTATACTGGAAATACTGGAAATACTGGAATTATACTTGAATTTTTTATCACATTCTGGAAAAATTTCAAAAAATATTTCTAAAAACTGTTTTTATTTTTGGTAGGTATTTCAATGGTACGAAAGGTTTGTTTGCCGGAAAATTTACTGATTGAAAGGGCATCTTATCCATTGGTAGATTCTTATAAAGGCACAAATCTGAATAGTTGATAAAAAAAGTTTCGTGCAAGATTCATTTCCTATACATAAGCTCCGTTCGTGTAAAGGTATTTCAAGTTGCTCCAACTTTCTCCGGATATTCTTGATCGGCTCTTTCAGTTATAAAATGAATTGACTGGTTTGGTGCAGGCTGGGGCAACTTAGCACACCATAGATCGAACGAAGCAGATTGATTATCAAACAAAAATCTTCAAGACGCTCAGTCATGGATTTATCAATTACTTTTTTCATCATAAATCGATATATTTGAGGTATTCATAATGATTATAAGTTTTTCATATGATCATCAATCCATGTATTTGAGGTATTCATAATGATTATAAGTTTTCCATATGATAAACTGAGATGCGATTGTCATAACATGTGTTTCTCATAGATGATTTCGATAACCTGAGGGAATGGAACTTGAATGTTCTGAAAAGAGTTTATGGCATTGACATTCTTGCCCAGACAGCACACAAGAATCCAGAATGAATTTCGGAAGAAGACCTCTTCGAAAACTCTGAGAATATAAAGAGTCCTCAAAGAGTTTCTATCCTTCATTATGATTACGGGTCAAGAAGACATAACAATAGGGCAGTTCGCACTGAGTGCAATCAGTGGAAATCGCTATGAGAATTCCAACAGAACTCGCAAATGTCTGACGAAAGGGATTCTTTTTGAAACTCTTCAAAAACTTGTTGTATTCTAAGAGAGTTCTTGAAGAGTTAATATTCCACAATCCATTTGAGATGTTTGTGTCGGTAGACCCTCACAGTCCCGGAAGTTCATTTACCCGAAGGTGGAAAATCCCGAATTTCAGATGCCCGAAAGTGCAGTAATCCAAAGGTTTGTTGTTCAGAGAGTGCATTATTCCAAATTATAAATCACAAAAAATGATGTGGTTTATCGTTCAGACAACAAACCTTAAGATTAATGCACTTTCGGGCATATGAATTTCGAGACTCTGCAACTTCGGGCAAATTAACTTTCGGGACTATGAGGGTCTACCATTTGTGTCCTGTCTGGGTGCACATTTTTGAACTAACGCCACACGTATTCATCAACCAAGTAAAAGACCTATCAGAAAACCCAGAAAACTTGGAGAGTTTGTGCCAGTACATACGTGAGAAAAAGTTTGTGACTAGAGTACGTATAATAAGAGTAGCGTCAACAGGTGCCGTATTGGGGTATGCGATTGTGTGAGTACTATCGGTGTATCGTAGTGTGTTACTGTCTGCGTGACTCACCCACATCAATCACGGACATACACGAATCACACATGGTACACAATCATATCTCCCAACATGGCGGTAGTCGGTAGCGGCATTTCCCTCACCACTCTCGAGTCTATTGGCGCTACTCTTATTATAGGTACTCTATGTGTGACCGCATGACAGCGCCATCAGTGGAGTGCAACTTGATACAAAATGCACGTAACGATTCTTCACCGCTCGTTATTTCCCAAACTGCTCGCAAGGGACGCTGCTTGTACTATCAGAAGGTCACTGGGTACGAAATATACGAAACCAAACATCACGTGATATGTGATGCACTTCAGCTATAGACAGCATCGTTCACGCATTTCAGAAGAAGTATACTGTGCTAATAAACCGTTTCGCGAAAAATTCGAATTTACTCGAGTAAGGTGCACCCTTCTGCCATAAATAATTTCCAAAACTCCATATTTGAATTGATTTTGATGATTGATGATAGATTCAAACACTATCAGCGTGACTCACAAGATCGCTCACCTCTTGTTCACTTATATATCTTGTTCATGAAAATTCATCAATTGACCGGAAAAACGATTAACGTAATCTACCAATAAAAAAGAACAAATCAAACTGGAATTCACCGATTGGTTGATGAATTAATTACCAGACAACAATTCATCGTTTCAATCGATCAACACCTCAATCGTATAATCTTCCAATGAATTGCTCAGTTTATTATCAAACATCTATGATGACCTTTGTATACCTACAATCGTTTTACAGCTGGTTTCATCTCTTTGGATTCAAGTGTTTGAAGAGTTGAAACATGCAGTTTTAAAGCGCCATATGGATACTATTGTGGGTTCCAGGCAAAACGGATATTTATTGAAAAAAAAAAACTTTTCTAAACTTTTGAGCTATTTTGATCAAGGTTTCATATGAAATATAACCTCTTAATTGTATGTTACATACATTTAATTCATTCCATGTTATGAATGGTTTTCGATCAAAATTATTTGGGTTCAAAATATCGATTCGAGTCCTCTCATTAAATAACACGGTTCTCTTGCTTTGAAAGATTGAAGTAGCATGTGACTGAAGTCCAAATTGTTTATCAAAACGAATTAGCGCGACTTATTAATCGATTGACAGAATACTCAGCTGTTAGAGATCTGAAATCTTGCATTACATTCTTCAAATGATCCAGTTTCAGGGAGCCAATTCGAAGAACTGAATAATAATAATAATTCGTCAGGTTTTGTAAGTTTTGATTTTCATTTCGGTCCGATCAACGAATCAAACTTCAATCGGCTGAAGTAGCTCGAGAATAATTCAGACGTGATATGGATATTATCCCTAAACCCTCAAATGAAACTATTGAATAACGATCTTCTGAACATTCCATAGGATAATATCATAGTCATCATGATTTCTCCTTATGCTGATTGAAAAATATGCTTATGAACCCATTAATGCGTGATGTCTCTGTTGGTGCTTACTAAATTATCTATAAAATAACACTCCTATTAGAATAGTCATCACTACAAAACAGAATCAAATATTGATAACACTGAAGATATTCAGATAAATACCATTCTTGAACTACGTAGTTCATAATAATATTCTCATAAATTTTACTTTAGTTAAATTCCACGTAACAAAACATGTAACAATCAGAAAGATTTTCAAGCATTATTGATATGGGGATTGAAAACATCTCGGAAAACATAAGGATGCATAACTACATGGATCCATGATTATGAATGAAATTGAATCATTTGCACGAAATGATGTTATATCATACATACATGAAAAATAGTACATAAATTGTAAGGGTAGATTTGTTTTATCTAAGATTTAATCGTTTTTTTTATTCAGTAATTTGGATGAATTTACAAAATGAAATTCGAGTCAATTTTCGAATCCAATATGGATGGCGTTATTTCGCTGATAAGTATAACCAAAATACAAGGAAAATATGATTCCATTGACAGTTAAAATAAATCGAAGAAATCTTCAAGTTAAGCAAACTATGAACAACAAAAATTTTTCAGTCTTGAAATAAAAATGCATTCATGGCTTTGCATTTCAATGCATTCGATTTCACTGGTCGGCAACGAAATCCTCCTTTAAATCACTGTTGGAAATTTCTTTGAATCTCATGCATTTTTCAAGTACATTTGTGAATGAAATTCCCAATTCTGGGTGATTGCATTTTCAATTTTTGCTATAATTTATCCCCCACGATAGTATAGTTTGGTGATTGAATTTTCATTCATATGTAATTGAAATTTCAAGAGCTTTTTCAATCACGTGAGTGGAAATTGCTTCCATCACATCCCTAACAGGACACTCCGTTGCATCCCCGTAGTCTCCACGTAGATACGATCTATCTCCGTGGAGACCACGGAGATGTGACGGAGTGTCCTGTTGGGGATGTGATTGCAGCTTCATGCAGAAATTTCTAACAGTGTGAAATCACCATTTTATGAAGTAATGCGCATCGTAGAACTCGAATTTGAAGTCAGAATTGGGCCATCACGTCAGAATTTTGAGATATTTGAGGCCGAATCTTCGAAAAATGGGTTTTTTGGCCACTTTTGAATTTATGTGCTGAGTGCACAACATTCTTTTGGTCTTTCCTTGTAATTGTCTCATCTAGTACTACTTTCACTCTTCAAGATGAGCTATTGATAGGTCATCTACAATTTCTTCTTGTAGAGTTAAGACTATTCGAATTTGTGAAATATATCCTCAAGATTGTATTATTTCCAAGATTTCCTGAGGTTGCTCCCAGGATGAATGGGAATGAAAATTCCAACTTCCTAATATGATATTCTTACTCAGCGACCCCAAAAACTTCCAAGTACACATGTTCAAGGCAGCCTAAGGGGGGATTGAGTTTCACCTAACGCGCCGATTTGTCACAGATGGCGATGATGTTCTCACTAACACATGCATAGTTCCATATCCGTGTTTTTGAGATCCCGCCATGTTTGTTAAATTCCCGCGAAATTTGATTTGTCTGCGTTGTGCCATCAACCGGATTAAAGGTATTTAAAGCTCCGGCAAGAAAAAAATTATTAAACACAAATATGAACAACAAATAATGCTGAAAGTGAGAAGGACGTCCAAAGTGTGAGGAGAAGCAGACATTTGTAGTGCTGCAGAGGAAAATCGCCGTAGAAATAGCAACATTCTTCAATTTTCTTCTCAATTTTCAGGTTGATAAATACTAGCTGTTACACGGAAAAAAATATTCCAGTTAGTTTCACAAAACTACTCCTAAAAGAAAAATTCGGTTACCAAAACAAGAAATCAAGCACTCATTACCGTCGTGTTCTGTAAAGGATACCAGTGACACAGTTATTATAATTATAATAGTATTGTAGTAGTTATTATAGTTATAATTATAAGTAACTGATCAATTATAGTATATATACCAAATTATACAGATACATAAAATTATTCAAAAATATTAGTACATGAATGAAACAATGTTTAACAGCTCTATTCTTTTCCACAGCATGACAGAGGTACAAAGTTATTGGATTTTATGAAAGAATCTATTATCAGGCCAACTTTCGTACACCTCTGATGATTTTTCAATTAGAGTATTTTATGAATGAATGATTTTTCAATGATAGTATTTTCCCAATCAGAGTGGAATAGCCAGCCACTTTGTTGAAATAAATGCTCTGCGAATAAGAAGTAGGTATCCACGGAACTTGAGACGATAGAGAAATTGACTTATATATTGGGAGCGCAGTAAGTTTTCTGCACTCTGATATTACTATGAACTATTGGCACGATAGATACAAAAAAGGGACAGATTGTCAAAAATTACTTAGAATTAACTTCATTGAACTATGCAGGTAGTTATAAATAATTAGATATGAACAAATTATTCAGTCAATTTGTAAGAATGAGAATCAACCGAATATTTCTCATATCGCATGTAATTCATGGTAATAAAAGCAATTCCCTGTGCTTGTAATTTGAGAGATAATTTTTCTAACGGTAAGATTCCTACACTCCATTTATAACTACATGTATCTTTGAATGAAGTTATGTGAAAATATTTTTTGGAATCACATCACAGTCAAGTATCCATCATGCCAATTGTCTAAAAGAATGTACTATCGCTATGACTTTTGTAAATCTCTGATGACTTTTCAAGTGATCAAATGAAATCAAGTGATGCCATCCCTTCAATCCACAATCTGTATGAAGTGGAATGACCAGCCATTTGTTGGAATAAATTCTTTGCGAACAAGAAGTAGGTATCCACAAAACTTGAGACGATAGAGAAATTGACTTTTATATTGGGAGCGCAGTGAGTTTTCTTTACTCTGCCTACCATGAAACATTGGCACAGTAGATACTTATCAGAGATATGGATTGTCAAAAATTACTTGAAAATAACTTGATTGAACTATACATGAATTCATGAATAATTAGATATGAACAAATTATTCAGTCAATTTGTGAGAATGAAAATCAATTGAATATTTCTCATGTCGCACGTTATTTATGGTAATGAAAGGAATTCCCTGTGCTTGTAATTTGAGAGATAATTTTCCTAACGGTAAGATTCTTACACTCCATTTATAACTACATGTATCTTTCAATGGAGTTATGTACAAATATTCCATTGGAACCTATACATTTTCCCATTCGTCACTGGGATTTTATGGAGTATTTGTAACAGGGAAACGAATAAATTAGGAAAGAATCCATGTTATTTTTTTCCGCATTTATCCGAATCTATGCATAATAAATTCGTATTCCTTGATTTCTCAGTCGTGGCATATCAATTTATTCATGATACATTGCTAATTAATTAATCATTTGATGAATTATTCATGAATTGATTCCCATAATTTATTAATGTATTCTTCATCATTGTACACTTTATTTTTCAGAAGAAAAAAAATTTCGTATCCCAGGGTTCCAATATTTATAAGTTTGATCCTGACTTAGAATCTGACGTCATCACCTATCATCGTCGTGCATCCCCTCTCTTCTTTTTGCATTAGACTTGCTCCTTATTTACGTTCTATCGTACCCGGATTTTATAGGTCGGTTCAGCTCATGCGGTTAGGGCGTTAGGTTAGGTTGAATAGGTTCCCCATAGGTAAGCAAGGTATCTTGAAGTTCAAATCTTGGAATAGCATATAAATTTTTTTAATGATTGAATTTCTCTAAAACTTGGAATTACGATTCCGTTGGATCCGTATGTGGAATTGTTGTAATGAACTAAAATTCCACAACACAAGTTTGAGAAGGGAAATTAATTTTTTTATGTTCTCGGGTAGTTAAAAAAATTGATTTTTAATGCCTTGAAGTGTGCGGAATAAATTTTTGTTGAATAATGAATACACTTTCTTGTATTCTTTTCAAAACGACTTCAACCATTAAAATCTGTGTATTTATATGCTCACTTTCAATGCAATTTCAATTATTTTATACAAGATATATTTATTTCTCCAATATCGTTAATTGCATTCTACTTTTACTGTCATCAATCATGCTTATGAGTAAAAAATATTACTTTTACGTATTTTCTAAAAAATACGTATATAGATATATATATGCGAGAAAATTTGGCTCACCTACAAGTCAGGAGCGCTATTGGTATGAGTCAGCACGAGGATATAAGGTATCATTGTGTAGGTGAACTATAGTTCGCAGACTTGTGGTAGGCGGCGCTAGAACTCGTGTTTTAGTTCCTACATCATCGTACCCTGGTTCAAGGCAACTTTCCACAAAAAAAAAAACGCTGCCCAACTGGCACATGGCTTCCTCGTTTTTATTGGAAAACAGTGTGGATTCCTAAAGATTCTTCTCCTGAATTTTCCAACCCACTGGGATGAAACTTTTATGGGACCACTATCACCTCGGTTAGGGTGGCCCTTATTTTATATATAAAAAGTGTGTTCTCATTTTTTGTCGTAGACAAAAAAGTTTTCTGTATGTCCCATCCTTTCATTTTGTGTTACATCATGAGGGAGTGATACGCTATTTTTTACATAATTTCCTAAAGAGATTAGGACGGCCCTCACGGGGCTTTAAGTTTTGAACTTGAAACGCCACGAGGGCCGTCTTAATCTCTTTAAGAAATTCTTTAAAAAATACTGTAGCACTCCCTCATAATGTACAACACAATGAAAGAGTGGGAAATACAGAAAACTTTTCTTGTCGACAAAGAAAAATGGAAATAAATTTTTCATATATAAAATGAGGGCCACCCTGACCTCGGTCCACAACTGTGATAAAAATATGACGAGTCTCGAGGAACATTTTGGTCTAAGAGATTTTGAGTTTGGAGACAAAAAAATTTTCGGTCCTCGGTAACGATCACAAAGCTTCGCTCTACGAGGAAGCAATATATCCCTCAGAGGGGTGATAATGTGAATGCTCAATCTGTTGGGACAGATTTCATAACTTACCAGAACATATATAAAATATTATATAACGTATATGAAAATTTCACAAGATCTAGATGTGATAACAAAAAACTGACAACGCATTTAGAGAACGACTTGGTTGACACCACAAAATCCTATTGATGAATACGAGCTGACTCAATACTTTTTCAACATATCAAAATAATATGAATGAAACAAGCAAAACAAATTCATCAAAATAATTTCTTCCTTCCAGCAAAATAATAATGGTTGTCGCAGTAAAATAATTTTGTCATAAGGGCAAAATTATATGAATGAATTCTCTTGAGCTGTTGTATTGATATTATTCTCATGTGCACGGGAAAAATTATGTGGTTCATATTTTGATAGCTGAAAATTAGCTACCATAGCGAAAAATATCAAATACACGAAACACCACACCTAATACCACAGCTAATTTTTAGCTATCACAGTGAAATATTTTTTCCCGTGTGCCAACAATATATTGAGCCGGCTTGTATTTATTAATAGATTGTGTTGTATTATCAAAACACTCCTCTGGGTCCAAGAGGAGATTCGAGGCGTTGAAATCTTCATACTTATGATAATTTTGTTTGAGGGAGGGTTTGCTTGCCAACCAGTGTAACTGTTTGATAACTCATTCTAAAGGGGAAAAGTGGTATAAAATGATGTAGTTGGAGAGAAAGATCGAGGAAATTTTGTGCATCCTGTACATATGACTTTAAAAGTAGCAAAAAATGCATTTTTCGAGTAAATGTCCTTAAATATCTCTAAATCCTAACCTAATGGCCCAATTTTGAAGATATTATCACGACTTTTATACATTCGGAGAAATCGCATAGTTGAATATTAGACAGCTAGGAAATATAGTACCCCTAAATAAAGAATTCAGTTGCGGTAAATAAATCTTATTTGTCACAGCTAAAGATTTCATTTCCATTGGATAAACTTTTTTATTTGTCAGAATACAAAAATGTAGTCGTGGTAAATAAAATATTTAGCTGTGACAAAAAAAATTTATTTACCGCAACTGACTTTTTTATTTAGGGTGACTATATTTCCTAGCTGTCTAATATTCAACTATGCGATTCCTCTCAGTGTACGTGGAAATCATGATTCTTGTTATTGCTTTTATAAATATGCAGCAATTACTACTAAATATCCACTAGAAGTGTCCAAGACCCTCGAAGAAATGAAAATGATTGAATTAACAATGACTTATATTTTGATACTGGAATTTTGTCAGGATTCATACTGGAAATGCTGGAAATATACTGGAATTTTGAACTGCAAAGTCAGTAGACACCCTGATAATTGATGGTCAAAGTATGTTTTCTCAAATGGAAAACCCTACGTTCGACCTCAGAAATGGAAAGAGCGGAAAATTTTACTCCCGAATATGTTAACATATCAGGTCATTTAGAGGTCATTTGAAGGTCGGAAAACCATTTTCTATGGATTTTCACGGAGAAGCCTCAAACGAGTTGTTTCTCTGACCAAAGTTATCAGAGTTAAAGTGAAACCCCACGTTTCGACCTTGAATTCGACCTTGAGAACGATAATGAATGCCAAATTTGAAACAATAATTGAAAAATTATCTATTTTTCCAGTTCGTCGTTTTATAATCACACATGGCACAAATCCGTTGACGGGTGAGACACACTTATTGCAGGAGATGTTCGAATTGACCGCCATTTACTTCAATACATAACTCCAGCCGGCGTCGAAAGTTTCCAAGAACAGACTGAAAAACTTCTGCACGAATATTCGCAATTGCGTATCTGATGCGTTGTTGTAGATCCACAGGTGTTGTTGGTCGGTTGGTATAAACGACATTGTTTACGTAACCCCACAAATAAAAATCTAGAGGGGTGAGATCAGGAGATCTTGCCGGCCACAGTACAAATCCACCTCGACCAATCCAACGATTGGGGGAAAGGATATTTAGATAATCCCTCACACATCGAGCAAAGTGTGGTGGTGCACCGTCTTGCTGATACCACATCCTCTGCCTAGTTGCTAATGTCACATCTTCCATGAGAACTGGTAATTCATTCTGTAAAAACTGTTGATAAGTAGGACCGTTAACAGTTCCATCAAAAAAATACGGCCCAATAACTTGATTGTCTAGAATTCCACACCAAACATTTATACTCCACCGATGCTGATGATCAACTTGCTGAGTCCAGTGCGGGTTTTGCGCTGACCAATAGTGGCTATTGTGACGATTTAACAAGCCAGTACTTTGAAACGTTGATTCATCACTGAAAAGAACATATCGAAAGAAATCGGGCGCTTCGTTCAACCTCTGTAAAGCCCAATGGCAAAAGTTAACCCGATTCTGCATATCTTGTTGAGATAATTCTTGGGTCAGTGTGATGTGGTACGGATGATATTGAGCAGCTTGTAGAATTCTGTGTGCCGTACTGCGTGGAATACCCAAATCGCGTTCAATATCACGTGAACTAACATGAGGATTCATGTGTATTATTGCTAAAACAGCAACGCATCGAGGGTCGTTAAAGTTGAAACCTTGATTGTTTCGGCGTTGACCAATCCTTCCTTGTCGACAATTTCTTTCAACTTGGCGAATGACTTCTGGAGAAGGATGATGCTGCCGATCTCCAAACCACTCTCTGTACAATCGTGACACTCTTTGATACACTCCGCGACACACACCCAAGATCATTAAAATATCAACACATTCGTTAGGTGAATAAACCATTTTGAACCCGCAATTACACCGTAAACGATGAAAACTTCTTAATGATCATTTTCGTACTGATATGAAGAATAAACTCTGAAGGTTAGTTCTGTTTACTTTCAATTCAAGGTCGAAACGTGGGGTTCCACTTCAACTTTAATAACTTTGGTCAGAGAAACAACTCGTTTGAGGCTTTTCCGTGAAAATCCATAGAAAATGGTTTTTTGACCTTCAAATGACCTCTAAATGACCTGATATGTTAACATATTCGGACGTAAAATTTCCCGCTCTCTCCATTTCTGAGGTCGAACGTAGGGTTTTCCATTTGAAAAAACATACTTTGACCATCAATTATGCTCAAAATTGACCTCAAGGTCAAATTCGAGGTCATCATCTTATGGCCCCCTTCGAACCCTACAACTTTTATCTGAACAATTTTTTCCCCCTTCATTTCCTGAAGAGTTATTCAGCTGTCCTGTTTCAAATGGGACGCGCTGTTTAATAAATACTCGTAATAATAAGATCTAACATCCATGGAATCACCCTAGTGAATATATATATGTAAATGTAGATTCTCATATGAAAAAATCAGTTCAAACTAACGATTTACAAAAATATTCCCATGTTCCAAATAATTATACCAATTGCTCTCACCACAACATAAAAACAAACTCTCATCGTGAATTCCAATTCAAATCAATTGTCCTATGAAAAATTACAGCCACATATATATATATTTTCAAAATACATGGAAATCAGAAAATTCATCTGAGTCCAACTCTCCGAACGCTCAACGTAAAGCAAGGGAGGAACGTAGCACGTCGAGGATTTGAACATCAGATAAAATAGTAGATAATTTTCTCGATACCCGAAATATTATGGAGCAGAAAATCTTTGATTTTCAGTACCACTGAGAGCAAGCTTCTTGAACTCTCATTGGTACAAACTAAGAACTATTCCCACCGCGCGACCTTCGACCAATCATTGTCCTTGAAGGAAAATCGAGCCCTTTAAATACCGCATGATTCCTTCATTTTTCACCACTCTTTTCTCAACTTCTTCGAGACAACCACTCTTTTCTCAACTACCCGTCACATTCGCTCAAACATCAGTCCTTCTCAGGACTTTGAAGACTTCAAGTACCACTACTACTACTACTACGACTTTTACTGCAACCACCGTTACCAGACGCCACCAACCATCAACACCAAGCGATTGAACCAGGGATATCTTTGTCTCTCTTTCCCTCAACGCGGGTCATCCTCACCGACAGCCTACGGACGCACGGTTGTGTCGCCTCACCTGGGTTAGTATTTCTTAAGGTACCATTTCATGGGAGCTTCTGCATCAAGCGTCAACATTGGAAGAAACGAGTGGGCCAACAGGTTCTCTCTGTTCTTCCAATGTTGACGCTTGATGCTGAAGCTGCAATGGAAAAGGCCCTTTAGGAAATACAAATAATCAATCAAAACTGCGGTCCTGCGTTAATCAACCGGGACCATTGAACACTATACACAAACGCAAGGACAAGGTAGTATCTCCGGGAAGGGAAAACACTTACCAAAAGTGAGTGGAATTTTCCACAATTCGGGTGGGAAAAGGAACTGAGCTCCTTTTCAAAATTTTAAATTCAGTGTCACGTGTTGTGTTTGTTTTCCCTCAAGTTTTTTTTTATCGTTGTTTGTTCGGAATTTCTCAATTCTTCAATACGGTTACCAATTCTAGAAGAATAAAATTTACAATCACTGCTCCTGGCCCTCATGTCAATTATCAAATTTGAATTCCAATGATTTCAATTTCCCATCTTCATGATGATTTGTATCATTCGTGCTTATCTCATGAGACTCTTTTCAGGGGAATTATCCTCTCTCCATTACCACTCTCAATTATTTGGCTTTCACTAGAACCTTCTCCAAATTTCCTTCCGATGGCAATGAAGCCAACTGAGTCGTCATCTTTCCTCTTCCTAATTCCCTTTTCTCGATCATATCAACATCTCGTACACACACTAAAAACGTACCTGGACAGCGAAAGCGATCAAATCTATTCATGCTTACAGATAAACGGACTTCTCTTTCTAATATACCTCTCCATCCTCACTTTCTCTATACAATGCCGGTAGGGGGTCTTTTTGCCGAATAAACTGTAATTTGAAAATCGATAGTCACCTCTAGAAATCACTAGGAGATTTCGTAGTGATCTCTCAAAATGACTAGCGATTGTCGAATTAGGTTTATTCGACGAAAAACTTTTTTGGCAAAAAGACCCCCCTACCTACAATGCCGTATACGTGGGTATACCCCTCTCCTTCTATATTACTATGTCTCCACCTGAATATCTCTCTTTCTAAGCACTCATGTTTCTCTCTCCCTATAATATGAGAGACATATATCTTTCTCTATCAATCTTTCGCCCTTTTTGTATAATTATACCTTCATTGAAGAGTTCGATTTCCTCCAATGAAACGATTTGAAGGTCGAAACTCAATGAAAAGAGAAAATATATCAAATGAATAAGTCAATCTTAATGACTGAATAACCCTCAAAGTTGAGAGGATTTTTCCTTTCGATTATTTTTGAAGAACGAAATCAACGAATTATCTCCTATTATCGAGTCACCTTCGGAATTCGGAGATATTGTTCAATTTGTGTTTCTCTTTCTCTAATCAATATCAAATTGAATATTCACTCAGTAAACTTCGGAAATGTCTCAATAATTATTGCCGAATTTGGAATTACATTAACCAAAGATTCAATCAGATATTTTGTAGTCTTTTCAATTTAAAATGCTATGTTAACTGTATCAACGAATTATTATCCAATGAATCATTCAATATATATATATATATATACAGGGTGTCCCATTTTGATCTGTCACTTGGAATATCTCGAAAACGAATAGACTCAGAAGAAAATGTTCCGGGAAAAAATGTAAGAATCTGAGGGGGACATCCGATGGTGAACTTGGCTCTGACCTCAGATCCCACTTTCAAGGTCATTCTGAGGTCAACTCATGTTTTTTAAATGGAATCCCCTTTTTCTACTACCGGTTTAGATTCTACGCTAAAAACCAAGGAACTTTTGTCTCAAACGTTTCTTCGAAATCCCCATAAATGGCGCTCTAATTGATCAGGAAATGAGAATTCTCAAACCCTCGGATTGTATTCTGTCTAACATAATGCTCAACTCTCGAGTGTTCCTCATCTCCCGGAAATTACCGCCGGCATCAGCGTTACCCAATGTGCGCCGTTTTGCCTTTGACAAAGCGCAATTCTTTTATGACAGTTTCCTACAGTTGGTTGCAACGTAGCAGATGTTATTGCTGTGCATGCTCTTCTTATCCGATCTTTCATGTCATCGCGTGTTGTTGGAGATTCACGGAAGACAACATTTTTTATGTAACCCCACGAGGAAAAATGAGGCGACGTCAGATCTGGCGACCTAGGTGGCCATCGCACAGGTCCTCCACGGCCAATCCACTTTCTGGGAAACTTCTCGTCCAGAAATTTTCGAACAATTCGCATGTAATGAGGAGGTGCTCCATCCTGTTGGAACCACATCCTTGATCTCACGTCAAGACTTACGTCTTCCATAACAGCAGGGAGTTCAAAATGCAGAAAACGAAGATACTCCGCGCCAGTTGGGTTTCCTTGACAAAAATACGGCCCTATGATCCTGGAATCTACAATTCCGCACCAAACGTTCACACTCCAACGGTGTTGATGATTAATTGTACGGACCCAGTGGGGATTCTGAGCACTCCAATAATGGCAATTGTGCCTATTGAGAATTCCAACATTGTGAAATATTGCCTCATCAGAGAACATAACGTGATGAGAGAAAGTAGGATCTTCTTCAGTTCTCCGTTGGGCCCACGTGCAGAAGTCCAATCTTGTTATGGAATCCTCAGCTGTTAGAGATTGCACCAAAGTGATATGGTACGGATGATAATCCAACGATTTCAAGATACGCTGAGCTGTGGATCGAGGAATCCTGGTCATTTCCTCAATATCCCGGAAACTGATATGGGGATTAATATGAATTAATGCTAGCACAGCCAGCGATCTCACATCAGGATCATTGTCATCCGCATAAACTTTCTTGTTCCCCTGTCGTTTGAAGAGACCTTGACGAGCACGTTGTTCAAGAAATCGGATCTTCATGCGATTTGGACACCTCCGATCCGGAAAACGACGTTGGAACGTTCTCACAGCTTCAACATAATTTTCCCACGCTTCACCAAGACACAACAAAACGCCAACAATATCGTTTGGTGCGTAATCAGACCTGATATTCAGAAATGTGTTTCCTCCAAATGATAACAGAGAACTGAGCAGTTCGGGAATGCTAAATTTCTAAGGTATTCACACGTGAATCAAAACAATAACAATTTCCAAGAACAAAACCAAAACAAAACACAACTGACGGCAATTTCCGGGAGATGAGAAACACTCAAGAGTTGAGCAATATGTTAGACAGAATACAATCCGAGGGTTTGAGAATTCTCATTTTCTCATCAATTAGAGCGCCATCTATGGGGATTTCGAAAAACGTTTAAAAAACATGAGTTGACCTCAGAATGACCTTGAAAGTTGGATCTGAGGTCAAAGCCAAGTTCACCATCGGATGTCCCCCTCAGATTCTCACATTTTTTTCCCGGAACATTCCCTTCTGGATCTATTCGTTTTCGAGATATTCTAAGTGACAGATTAAAATGGGACACCCTGTATACATATTTTAATTTTTATATCGGAATAACTCAAAAACGAGGAGTTTTGGAGGGAAATGTCTCCAACAAAAGTTGTGAGATTCCGAAGGGGACATCTGATGGTGACCTTGACTTTGCCCTCGGATCTTAACTTCAAGGTCATTCAGAGGTCAACTTTTGTTTCTCGAAAGAAATCCCCTATTCTTGACTGCAGATTCAGATTTGACGTTGGAAAACGAGACATATTTGCCTGGATCATTTTTCCGAATTCCGGACAGATGGTGCTCTAATCGATGAAATATGAGTTTTATGAAACACTCGTATTGCTCTCTGTGTGAAACGGCATTTAACTCTCCAGTGTTTTTTTTCAGCTTCTGAGGATCACCGTTGCCATCAGAGTCACCCAATGTGCACCACGAGGAGGTTGAGCGATCGGATTTCACACATCTATGTGGCCCTGAAAAGGCCCGATTGTCTGGACTGTAGAGGTGTGTAATCTTTCACGACAAACGCTCTGCAATATGTATGAAAATTCACCGTGTCAAATGTTCGATATTTGCACCGTTGACCTGTTGGCATAACCTAATTCGTCTCTGAAGATGTGGTTCTAACGGCAACAGTACATGACGTGGAATTGTTCGGCAGACAGTTCGTATTCGGCGTTTCATGTCATCTCTGGTCGTTGGTGGTCTTTCATAAACTACATCTTTGATGAAACCCCATAAGTAAAAATCCGAAGGGGTAAGATGCGGAGACCTAGCCGGCCAGGCAATGTATCCACCGCGACCAATCCATCTGTGTGGGTAAGATGTGTTCAAGAAATTTCCGACAATTGCAGCGTTATGAAGTGGTGCTCCATCATGTTGAAGGCACATCCTGTCCCGTGTGTAGAGATCAACATCTCCCAACATCCTTGGTAATTTGTCCCGAATCAATTGCAGATAATTTTCCTTCCTAACAGTATGTTGGAGGAAATAAGGACCAATGATTTGACCATTCAAAATCCCACACCACACATTCAGAGTCCAGCGATGTTGATTGTGAACTTGTCGATGCCATCTGGGATTTTCAATTCACCAATAATGACAATTATGTCTGTTCTTAACACTGTCACTGCGGAATGTTGCCTCATCACTAAACATCACGTAATTGACAAAACCAGGTGGTTGCTCCGAGGCCCATTGACCGGATTCAACCCTACGTCTGAAATCATCTTCACTCAATGCTTGCACCAATTTAATGTGGTAAGGATGATATTTACCAGATCTTAGTATGCGGTGTGCCGTTGATCTTGGGATACCTAATTGGTGCTGGATTTCTATGGTACTATCGTGAGGATTCAGGTGCACCATTCCTAAAACGGCTACTGACCGTGCATCCATACGATTTCCATCATAACGCCTTCTGACTCATGGGATATTCATTCTTCTCACTCGTCTCTCCATTGAGCGTATCGCCTGAAATGAAGGCTGGCGTCTATTTGGATACCTCTCTCCATACAATGTTGATGCTGCAGCGTCATTACGTCGGCATTCTCCTAGTATCAGGAGAATATCAAGTATTTCACCCCAAGGATGATCCATGGTATTGAGACCTTAACAACACTGATCAAAGATCTTCTTCAAGTTTGAATCGTATATCGAAGAGAATTTGTGAATGAATGAAGGATATCAAACATTCCGTTTAACCTATGTTTGTAAACAATGCTCTAGTATGAACTTCCTTGTTCATGATAAACACAAGTATTGTTGTGTACCTGTGTTTGGCAACAATTCACAGTAACGGTACTACGAACAGACATAATTGTCAATATTGGTCGATGGAAAATCCCAGCTAGGTCTCCGGATCTTACCACTTTGGATTTTTACTTATGGTGTTTCATCAAATTTTCAGGGCCACAAAGATGTGCAAGATCCGATCGCTCAACCTCCTCGTGGTGCACATTGGGTACCTCTAATGGCGACGGTAATCCTCAGAAGCTGGAAAAAAAAACACTGGAGAGTTAAATGTCGTTTTACACAGAAAGCAGTACGAGTGTTTCATAAAACTCATTTTTTATCGCTTAGAGCGCCATCTGTGCGGCATTCGGAAAAATGATTCAGACAGAAGTTTCTTGTTTTTCAACGTCAAATCTGAATCTGCAGTCAAAAATAGGGATTTCCATTCAAGAAACAAAAGTTGACCTCTGAATGACCTTGAAGTTGAGATCCGCAGCCAAAATCAAGGTCACCATCAAATGTTCCCCCCGGAATCTCACAACTTTTGTTTGAAAAATTTTCCTCCGAAACTCCTCGTTTTTGAGTTTTTCCGATATAAAAATTAAAATGGGACACCCTGTATATATACACAGGGTGGGGCATTTAAAGTGTCGCGGGCGTTTTTTCCAAAAATAAAGTGAGATACGAGAAAATTTTTCGGACAAAAGTTGTAGGGTACCGAGGGGGACATCCGATGGTGGCCTTGGCTTTGACCTCAAATCTCATCTTCAAGGGCATTCTGAGATCAACTCTTGTTTTTTAAATAGCATCTCATATTTTTTACTGCAGATTTGGATTCTAGGTCAAAAACCAAGAAACTTTTGTCTGAACCATTCTCCTGAAATCCGCGAAAATGGCGCTCTAATCGATATTGTTCCATTTTGAATCTGACATTCGAATAACTCAGAAACGGAGGGTCTTGCAAGAGAATGTTTCGTACAAAAGTTGTCAATACACAACACATTTCAATCGTCTACATTACCACCATTCAGAGCTCACGCGATGTAAACAAACGACGGGGTTCAGTGAAAATTCACGATTTTGAAAGTCAGTTTGTCAGTTACATTCGATTATTACTTGGTTTATGACAAATTGAAAATCATGGATATCCGATACACGGTTTCTGAAAAGATCGATATGATCTACATTCACGGTGAAGTGCATAAGAACCCCAGACAAGCATATGACTTGTATGCAGAACGATTTCCTGAAAGAACAACGCCATCCATTAGGTATTTTCAACGCATTACAAAATTATTCTCAGAAACGGGAAGTGTTACAAGGGAAAAACGACATCGAATGAGAACTGTTAGCGGAGAAAATGCGGAAGTTAATGTACTAGCTGCAGTAGCCAATAATCCACACGTGAGCTCTCGTGAAATTGAACTCCATTCGGGAATTTCTCGAAGAAGTGTTCTTCGAATACTGAAACGTCACAAATTCCATCCGTATCACATTTGTTTGCATCAAGACCTTCACAGTGATGATTTCGAAAATCGTGTACAGTTTTGTCGATGGGGTCTAGCGCTAATGCACAATAACAACTTCATCAACATATTATTTTCTGATGAGTCGACGTTCACCAATCATGGTCAAGTAAATCGACATAATATGCATTACTGGGCGACAGAAAATCCAAGATGGTTACGTCAAGTAGAGCATCAAAGACAATGGGCTGTGAATGTTTGGTGTGGTATTTTTCGATCTCGAGTAATTGGACCGTACTCCATTGCAGATACGCTAAATGGAGAGAAGTACAGACATTTCTCAGATCAAGTACTTCCAACATTACTTGAAGACATACCTATTCAAGAACGATTGAATATGTGGTATCAACACGATGGTTGTCCATCCCATTATGCAGCCACAGCTCGAGAAATATTGGACAGAGATTATCCTGGACGATGGATAGGACGTCGTGGACCAGTTCATTGGCCTGCCCGTTCTCCGGATCTTACTTCTCCAGATTTTTTTTTATGGGGATACATGAAAGATACAGTTTATCAACAAGCACCGACTACACCTGAGAATATGCGTCAACGAATCATCAATGCATGCGCGAGCATCAATGAAGATATTTTAGCACGAGTTCAGCAATCTTTTGTAAAACGTTTTGAAATGTGTATTGAAGTCGAAGGCCATCATTTTGAGCATCTACTGCATTAAAATTATCCAAGTGATGTAGACGATTGAAATGTGTTGTGTTTTGTCTGTTATACCCCATCACCTCCGTTTCAGTTCAAGGGGTCCCCCTTGGAATCAGACAACTTTTGTCCGAAACATTCTCCTCCAAGACCCTTCGTTTTCGAGTTATTCTAATGTCAGATTCGAAATGGAACAATATCGATTAGAGCGCCATTTTTGCGGATTTCAGGAAAATGGTTCAGACAAAAGTTTCTTGGTTTTTGACCTAGAATCCAAATCTGCAGTAAAAAATATGAGATGCTATTTAAAAAACAAGAGTTGATCTCAGAATGCCCTTGAAGATGAGATTTGAGGTCAAAGCCAAGGCCACCATCGGATGTCCCCTTCGATACCCTACAATTTTTGTCCGAAAAATTTTCTCGTATCTCATTCTATTTTTGGAAAAAACGCCCGCGACACTTTAAATGCCCCACCCTGTATATATATATATACATGAGACAATTCATTTCAGCATCCTTACCCTGGTTCTTGTCTAGGCACATCCCTACCTAAAGCGGGGTTATCAAAGGGGTTGTCAGACTCTGATTCAGCGATTCCCAGTTCTCCGCTCGTTTTAGATGAATCTTAAAGATTTTGACGTAACAAGACAATTTTGCGGGAGCCTCAATTGAAGATCTAGTCTGGGAAAAAACATGGAAGATTGTTGAGGAATATAACAATAGTAATTATACACTGAGAAAAATCACATAGTTTCCGTAACTATATGCTAGCCACAGCAGCAAAATAATCCATTCGTATATTAGACAGCTAGACTTTTATTCAAATCAACGCGGTTTGTTTAGTTAATTCAATTAGTTGGATTGAGTAAAACTTTCACTTCCCACAAATGAATATTTTGACGTTGTGCTAACCAAATGTTTCGAGTAAATCAAAATGTTATTTCAATGAAATCATTTAGTCGATAAAATATGATTGTACTGAAATATTGTTGGTTATTGAAAATCTAGAAATTACTCCAGTGATCTTATAGGTTATTACAAGGCCTTGCTAGGCCTTGAAAGTCCCACGCAAGGGCATCGTCAGGTCTTGCAAGACCTGGAGAATGACTAGAATGAATCTTGCTAAGGATATTTAGTCGGGAGGGATTCTGGAAAATTCTTTGCATTTCCACTTGCCCCATATTTCAGCACGATTTCACTACATGAAAAAAAATTGTGGACGAATATTCTTCAGACAAAACGTTTCAAAAACTTCTGCTATGGAGTAATCTATTCTTCCGAAAATAAAATCCAAAATTCCGTATCGCTGTTGCACGCGATTGTGGGGGTGTCGTTGAAAAATGTACATGGGTGCAGTGGTCTCAGATTTGACTCACAAACGTTACGCACACAGATGCAACTGTGGGTCGGTGTATAAAAAGAGAGGGTATGGTCGCGCGCGCAACCTAGCATGCGTTTTCCATTGTTCATCGAATAGTTGACGGGAGAGCAAAACAGAAAGCATGCTGGGTTATACCATAACCATTGGTCATGGACAACCATACCCTCTCTTTTTTCACACTGATGTACAGTTGCATCTGTGTGCGTAACGTTTGCGAGCACAAGCTGATACCACTGCATGGGTGCCGGTTAAACAATTGAGGATGATGATTCTATTTGCCAAGGAACTTGAATTGTTATTAGTCACAAATAAATTCCTTATGCTACTATCAACTGAATTCTTTTATTCAAAATGAATGGACGTCAAATCATTGTTTTTGCTACGGCAAAGAAATTTTCATTTATATCAGATGAAGATTCATTCAAATCACCTAAAAGATTACTAACTAAAGTATTTTTGCTCACGCAACTGAGCGATTTCTATCAGTGTAGCAGCACTGGTCAATTCAATTATATAAGCGCGGAAGAAAAAATATATTCATAATTGAAGGAGCTGGGATTTAGATCCTGATTCGAGGAGATGATGTTTAAGGAAAAGATTCGATGGGGGAATTTGAAAATGATTCACACGTGAACTTTGTCTTCAACAATAGGTAACTTTACTGCCTTTCCAATATGAATTTGAGGCGAGCGATAAAACAAAAAGTCACACGCGATCAGCGTCTGTAGGAATATTATATACGAAACCGAGGGTTCTCTTGAACCTTTCGAAAACTAGGGACTAAAAGAGATACACGGTTTCTCCTGAAAACCGGTGTGCTCTATCGAAACGAGAGCGGTATACGTGCAGCCGCTATGTCTATGCAAAACGATGTGAACCGGAAGAGAAAGGGTCTAGATCGTTCAGCGATATACCCAATCGATATTAGGCTGGTAAACGATTATATTGCAGTACCTTCACGCGCATACTTCCAAATGTGAATAATAGCACGGTTCATTTCGCTACAACGATTGTATTAGGAAATTGACGAACCCCCCGGATAAAGGAAGTTTTGATTTTGAAACTCTGGATCTATCCCTAGACCACTCCTGTGATGCACCATTCAACACATACGAATTCAACATTGCACTGAGTCCGTGGAGAGACAAGCCAGCTTTGGATAGAGATCGTATTGATTACGCCATGATGAACAATTGACCAAACGAATTTCAGAACGCATCGTGAGTACCCGTTGTTTTTTTTGTTTTCTTTTCCCCCTGGAAATGTGCATTTTGAAACGTTCCCATACATTTAGTTAACAAGTGTCTCATATTATTATCATGATTCATAATTCCACCACATGCGCACTAATGTATAGTGGCGCAAGGCCCAACTACAACCCCCACGACTCAAGCGAACACGTGGATAATACAGAGTTCCATTCATTTTCACACCTGAGGGTAAATACATAAACACCTGAATGAGGTAAGGAAGATTTCTGCTCATTCCACTGATACCCTCATTGTTTAACAAATTGAAGAAAAGGTAATTCTAAGTGAGAACGAATTAAAAGCTACCGTTATCTTCATTCATTCAAAAAGTAACCGTACACGCTAATAGATCGGAAAGACCAAAGACCCCTTCTTCACTTCTATTTGACCACTTTATTGAGCAGATGCACGTCCGCAAATAACCCT
Organism: Gonatopus flavifemur; assembly: GCA_018340375.1. NCBI lineage: Eukaryota > Metazoa > Arthropoda > Insecta > Hymenoptera > Dryinidae > Gonatopus > Gonatopus flavifemur. The sequence continues at coordinate 363,728 of JAFFJZ010000075.1, read as the reverse complement.
ACCATAAAAACCTCATTGAGGCATAGACTATTGGAAATACTGCGAAGAACTGTGTCGCCAGTTCCCAGATATAATCCTTCCATTTTATATATTCTAAATGTGTAAAAACTTATGAACGATGAAGAATGAGTATGAACAATGAATTTCATACATAATGACATCATTTTTTCTTTTCAGCAAAATTTGAACGAAACTCGGATCTCAATTAGTTCTTTTTTTTCCATACCATAGCCAGTCTAGGAACATTAGGAAAGAACAACAAAAAGAAACAATATTCTAAGAGAATATTAATTTGAAAATAGTGTGTGAATTGAAATTGCGAATAAACAGTTTCTATAAACTAACAGCACAAACTCTGAAATCAGCTAAAATGATGAAACGTTCATGTAAGAGAAATACAGACAAACGATATTCTGTATATTTCAATACTGAATAACTAATGAGTGCCACATTCAAATAACTTTCGAATTCCCTAAATGAACCCCCTCAATTCTAAACACAAGCTAAGAAGCTTTCTCAAGAAGAGATAACTTTCTCAAATCCACACAAGTCGTAAATTTCATGGAAAATTATATAAACTCTAAAATAAATTCAATGAAGAATACTATAAAAATATTCCCACAAATTCTGTATTCCAACAGAATTCCATTTCACTAGAACCATTGAAAATCTACTGAACTCTTACGAAGATTTTTCCCATTCTTATAAGTGTTCACAAGATCTAAGGTAATCGGGTTTCTGTGGAAATGCATTCCTATGAATATCACGAGATTTTCCCATGAAACCGCAGACAGTCTCATTCATTCAGAATCAAATCAACGAATCAACAGTCCTCATCGATCTCGAAATTCAACAAATCTCTACAACAGTCCTTCTCAGGGATTACCGAACATCGCTGCTCACGAGAGTTGGTTACATTCGACGAAATTCAACAAATCTCTACAACAGTCCTTCTCAGGACTGACCGAACATCGCTGCTCACGAGAGTTGGTTACATTCAACGAAAATCAACAAATCTCTACAATAGTCCTGCTGAGGACTCACAAACATCGCTGTTCAAGAGAGCTTGGTCACATTCGACGACTGTCAACAAACTCGACCAAGGAATACTCACTCAGGAGAGCTCGAGTAAGATTCGCTCTGGAGAGCAAATCAGGACCACAAATTCACGTGGAGATTTCTTTCATCGATTTCACCCGAAATCGCAACAGGCGGTACTGCGGTCCTGAGTTACAACAACCAGGACCATCAAGCGGTTGAAACAAGTCACAAGTACGAGAGACGAGTTGCCAAGGCACTCGTAGGGAAAATCTTTACCACAAAAGTAAGTGCATTTCTGCAAGTTTGGGTGGGCGAAGGAACATTGTTTTCTTCCTCGAACAAACTAACTCTACTCACTTGATAAATTTCATTTCAACAAATTTGCAAAGAATCATTAACGTAAAAATCTAATTCACATTTGTTTTAGAAGTCATCATTTAGAAGATTTTTGAATAATCTTTTCTTTTTTTTTCTTCTCTCTACAAAACAAGGGTTTTTTCCTGAACCATTTTTCCATGAAATTAATCGAAATGTCTCTTTCTTGTTTTTCGTTCCTATAGTGAAAGCGAGGACTTTAGAAAGAATGGAATATTCAGAAAAACGTCTCAAAGGAATTAAGATTAGGATCAAGCAACATCAGGAAGATGTGAGGAATCAGAAACTTCCTCCACCGGGAAAGAAAAGAAGAATATTTGAGAAAAACTTGAAAACGGATGGAAATAATCTCGTTCGCTTCACACGAGAATTAGATTCATTGAAGATATATCATGCTTCTCTCCTAATTCGAGGACATCTAACTCCCAGAGAGGAAAGATGAGAAAATGAAGATATTTCAGTTTGTAAAGACATGAGTCATATAAGAAAGGACATCAATGTCCAAATTGTAAAAATTAGAATTTTGAATCTAAAACCCATCACTTTTATAAATATTATATCATTGACCACCATTCCATTGAATGAACCACATTGTTAATACCTCTCAAATATTTGAAACAAATTCATTCAAAACATCCTTACCCGGTCCATGTTCAGGGTTTCCCTAACTAAAGCGGGTGATCAAAGGGGTTGTCAGACTCTGATTTGGCAATTCCTAGAGACAAATCGCCAGTTAAAGAAAAACCTCTAGATTCTGAGTTTTGACGTGACAGCCTTGATAGATCCCTTCAATAAAATGATTAGAGGAGGTAACTCATTGAGTGAGTGGGAAGAATATCAGATATCATTCTTCACCAATGCAGACGGAATAGGGGTTCGACCGATCTCGCAAGCCTCAAGCATGGAAAAATTATTTGAAAAGATGTTGAACCAAAGAATAAGTTGGTGGATAGGGCATGATAGTCTGATTGACAAATCTCAAGTGGGATTCCGCAGGAGTGAAGGGTGCCTAGATAATCGGGGCATCCTCACAACCCAAATAGCAAATGGTTTGTTGTCTGATGGGGACACTCTTGCACTGTTTTTATACATGAGCGTGACCTATGATGGAGTAGTGCCAGACATCCTAATCAATAAAATGTACGATTTAGGATTCTCGCGATCAATGCTTAGATGCATTAATTGTTGTATGAAAGATGGAAACGTAGGATTTATTATCACTGAAGATCAGTTGGAAATGATTGTGGTCAATAAGGGTCTTCCGTGAGGAGAAGTACTTAGCTTAATCATGCATAATATATCATCATCATCCATCGTCATTATCATCATCATCATCATAATATATACACGAATAATATTCTATCCAATATCTCGAAAGAGGTAAAGGGACTGAAGTTTGTGAATGATACGGTCATTTCTTGTGATGTGAATGATGACGACCAATTGAAACAGAATAAATTGGCAAAAGGAGTGTGTTCGCGCTTTCGACGCTTTTGAATTTCCCTCTTGCGCTTTTGGGTGGACCGAGTAGCTTAGGAGCGTAGGAGGGATTTTCTCTGGCCTCTCGCGCCCTTTCTTTCCTTATAAGGCTCTCATAGGAGAGGATTGGCGGGAAAGAAGAGGCACTACTTCGAGGTTTTTCTCACCTCTGAACTCGCACCACATAATTGCGTGGTGGGAGTTAGTTACTCTCGTGACTTGGCGGCAAACTGTCTCTAAGAGCGTACCTCGACGCTTCCGTCTCTCCCCCCGCGACGCGAATTTGAGCTCTTCTCTAGACCCTTTTTAAGATAATTTTACACTTTACTGTATTTTGTACACTTATTTCCGACGAGGAATTATTACACCTTTTATTGTATTTACAAGTGTGGTGATTAACGTTAATTATATCATCGTTGACCTGAACGTGTGTGCAGTGATTTCTATCTGTTCTCACCTTCTTTTCCTATCTCTAAAACCTATGGATTTCAGTATCCTCTCCTCTTTCTTTATCTCCTAAACAGAGTGCAAGTATTATCAAATGAGTTGGCCGAGTTAGGGCTTGAAATATCCGACCATAAAACTGATTCTTTTCTAATAACTACGTGCTATACGGTATCGAGCGGAGTACTTGGGTAGTCGGCACATTTTGAACTGGATGAGTATAGAGAAAGATAACTTAATAGAGACGCTTAATGTATATGAAGGAAGCTTGGATGAAATACCATCTAGTGATTTGAATAAGAAACAGACCATGTTAGTGAGTTTGTATCGTGGTTCATCAGGTGTACAAATAAGTCTTAGGACACTTCGATTTTGTATCATAACAGCTATACTAAATCAATTCAAAGGTCCCCCTCACTTATAATATATGGCACTTGATATGTAGTATCGAAACGTGAAGGAATCATGAACATAACCTAGAACCTCTGTGAATCAAACATGCAGACCGATGAGCTATTTTTTTTGAACACTGCATTCTTATTTATTAGACACTGCAGTTGCTATGAATTCCATCAAGGAAAAAGGGTTAGAAAAGCGTGTGAATCGATATGTTCTGTTCTTGGAGACAACGTTGTATCTAAGAGGACATGTGAGTATTGGTATAAAAGATTCGAAGAGGGTGATTTCGACGTTGATGACCGTGAACGCACCGGGTCTCCTGTAAAGGTGGACAATCAGAAACTGCAAGCGTTGCTGGATGAAAACTCTTGTCAGACGGAGAAACAACTTTCGAGACAGCTTGGATTAACTCAACAAACTGTTTCTTATCGTTCGAAAACAATGGGCAAGATTTGGAAGGGAACAAAGTGGGTACCACACTTTCTGACTCAATAAAATGGAAACAGTCGTCTCAACATTTGTGTGAGTCTCTACAACAAGCAACGTAGATAGTTTTTCTTGTGGACAATTGTGACCGGCGATGAGAGGTGGATCTATTTTGATAATCCGAAACGCAAATATCTTTGGGTTGACCCCGGCGAGCCGGCAACATCTACGGCAGAGCGCAATGTAGTTCATTGTAACAAAGTCATGCTGTGTATGTGGTGAGATATGAAAGGCGTACTGTATTATGAACTCCTCAAACCTAGTCCAACCGTTACTGCCGATCGCTATTGTCATCAATTGATGCAAGTGAGTCAATAAATTGAGGAGAAACGTTCATTCTCTGGCAAAGGAAAACGTCCAGTCAAACTGCTCCATGACAATGCGTGGACTCATCTGGGTCAACCGGTCAAGGATAGGTTACTAGCGTTTGAATGGGAAGCTGTACCACACCTGGCGTATTCACCAGACTTAGCCCCATCCGATTATCATGAGACGCGGTAGCGCCGCGACGCCAAGTACATGAAAACCCCTGAAGGAAAAAATGAAAAAGCAGAAGTCGTGCGCTACCGTGTATCTATACACGTAAATCGAGATTTGATATGGTCAAAAAATCTTCAACCCTGTAACGAGGACTCAAATTTTTCAAATTCCTCTCTCTCTCTCGTTTTCTTCCGTCTTTCTTTTCTTTTTCCTCTGTATTCTATGTTTCTGGCCCTGCATAATGACAAACCCCCATACATATATCGAATATATATATATATTCACCAATGCGGATTTCAACCACCCACGCAGTGATGTGAAGTGGCATAAGGCCCGATCATCACCCCCACGACGTGAGCATGCGTGTAGATAGAATGGAAATTCATTACCTACACCGTAGGGTAAAAATTTTCTTAACCCTACGACATGCTCGCCTATGGTAAGAAAGATTTTCTTCCTTATCATCAACACCCACGCGGTAGTGAACAAGACAGAACCTTTCAAGTTGAGAACAACTTCAGACCACCGCTACGGTCCACCTAGGGGTGCACACGAGACTCGCGTCAAGAACTTGGAAAATGATCTATATTCATCATTCTACTGTTTATAAGACATGGTTTACTAAACTCAATTGAAGCTTCGCATTAGACGGAACAAATTCGTGACAGGTTTTGATCTTGCAAATGAAAATGATCAAGATCTATATCGAGATCTGCATTGAGCGTTGCACCGAGACGAGACGAGACTGACAAACGATACCGGAAGCATATCTTGGTTGATCTTGTTTATGAAATCGGAATGATCGATTATTCCGTTTCATTAGATACGAATTAGGAATTCTGTGCGGTGGATACCTCATTGGAACACGTTTAAATTAAGATGATCGATTCTTTTTCAGTCTCGACGAGAATATCGTGTGCACCCCTAGGTCCACCATCTTCAAAGAATAACAATAAACGGGCATGTGAAACTGGAAACTGAAGGTCTTTGTCTTCTGGATTATCGAATTTTTTTTCCATATATCAGCCAGATGTCTCGTAGAGAATAGCCCTGTCATAAGATTTGCCTGAGGGTTAGAGCGAAGAATCGTGTCACCAACCTTATGACCCTTTCTCCTCTTTCCCTCATACAATTTCTGAATGTTCAAAATCCATGAATGGTAAACAATAATCATGAACAATGAATTGAAATTTCTCTTTCCAGGAAAATTTGAACAAATCTTCTACCTCAATTCATTCTCGTTCCACAAAACTAAAACCTTTCTACCTAAATAATAATGAACTTCAACTTTAAAAAACTCGAACTTCATGAAATATTAGTATAAACCCCATAAACATTTCTATATAAAATCTATAGAAAATTCCATGTTTAATTCTCATAACCAATTGCTGTTATATAAATTATAAACAAATTGTTAACCTCACAGTCTTACCATAGTCTCTCCTAATAACCCTACGGAAAACTACAAAATCTCTGATCAAACTAATGAACATGGTCCAATATGACCCAACCCTATGTAACTCTCTTCCCAATCATTAACAATACCTTGCTTTCTATGTCTCTCGACTCTAACGAACGTATCTTGGAAAAGTTGAAATACAAGTACACTCTGACACTTTACAGATGAGCAATTTCATATTTTTATAAACAAAAATCAAATATTATCACCAAATACTTATATGTAACCGAAGATTAGATTTAAGAATATAATCAAAACTCATTAGAAATTAAATGAAACCTAACATCTGGGAATAAAATCCAAGAAGAAGCTTTTTCTATTGTTATAAACAAACAAAATTTTCAATAAATTCCCAATAAACTCAACACTATTCAATAGTCAACATTTCATAAACCAACTCTCAATGAAATAGAATTTTCAAATATCAATACGGGAAGTGACTACTTTAATGACTCAATCTTGATCGATTTTTATCATTCATTTTTCATGAATATTTCACTTTGATCTCAAGATTTTTCCAATACATTTCAATAATTGGAATCAACAACGAAATAGTTAGTTTTAACCTCATTTGAAAATATTTGAATAGTTATGATTGTCAACACAAGTAGAAAGAGACTTACTCTCGAGACAGAGACATAGATATTTTTGAGGAGAAGGAGAGGTAGGCCGAAACCAATGAAAAGAAAATGAAGTTTTCCTTCAGGCACCACCCTTCTTCTGCATGAACTAAAAATCCTCTATTCAGGAAAACATAAGACCACCCATTATGCATGCTCTTCACCAATCCTTCATCTGTCCATACCCACTGATTGAATTTCCGTTAACCCTGACCTCCACCACTGTGCTTTTCTCCCAATTTTCACCCGAACCGAGGTTTCTTCCATTCTCAATTTTGCCTAAAAATCACTTCTCCCGAGACGGTCGAACTCAACAGATATCGAAATTCTCAGGAAGCCAATAATATCATCCTTGTCAGTAACTCTAAATGCTTTGCTACTACACAGGCAGTGGACCTTAATGGGGCAACGAAATTCAAAAGAAAACTCTCTCATATCACTATTCAAAAAAAAATAATAATAATAATTTTCAAAAGCGAAACACTATCGATAATCGAAAGATTTAATATCATTTTAAAATTAAGAGGCGATTCGTTTCTTTTTTGTGTTGTCAAATATCTCTTCAGCAGGAATTATTTTCTCTCCGAAATCAAGCGAATTTCATATTAAATATTCCATAAATTCAAAATTCCTTGAAGACTGATCATTGATTTGTGATACTTCATACTAAAATCCTTATTCTTATCATTTTTCAGTGGAGAGCAAGCTCAAATCGAAGATTTTTCATTTAAACAATAGAATCAACGCTATTGAAGAGCGAATTAAAGATAAAAACCAGCATATACGAGCAGGTACAGTCTCTTTGACTGGCCGTAAGCTCTATGCTTTCAAGAGAAATTTAAAAAAGGATCAAACTCAATTGATAGAATTCAGCGGAAAATTGAAAGAATTGAATTACTCCTCCAGTCTTTGCCAGTCAGATACAATGTGGAATCATATAGAGAACCCGAAGAAAATGGAGTCACCCCTCGTGAGCTTTTATATAAAAATAAAATGAAGTATACCCCTCGCAAAAATAAATTCTCCCCATATCAAAATCATCCCCAAACTCAATTACCTACACAATTCCAAATCCACTTTCCTATCTGATCATGATGATGTAAAGCGAATTTAACAAATCTCACTTATGTTGAGAGAATTTTTCGTGGTACTGAATGATCTTTTTCCTTCCCTAAATCCTTTTCGATGATCAAAATCAGAAAGAATTAGTCGAATGATTACTTTCCTTCCCAAACCCCCTTCGACAACGAAGGAAATCGTCAAGAACCAGTCAGATCGACTAAGGAATTGAATGTTTCTTTCCTTCCTTCTTTTCCTTTTTTTTTAGGAACCCTATTCATTGAAAGAACCCAGAAATATAGTTACTAAGAAACCCTCAGAGCTCATTTTTCTCCCTTTCTTATTCATATTGATGTCTCTTTTTTTTTATTTTTCCTTGCACGATTCTGATCGAACCTGCATCGTATTGCTACTGAGCAACCCTCAGAGAATATGTATGTAGAATCCCTCTCTCTCTTCTTCTTTTCTTCTTCAAACTTCCATATCTTCACTCCAACAAATAAAATATCTCTTTAGAATATTCACAAATTCACATCTTTCGTTGAAATAAACCATTCAAGTTAAAATTCTCCTTCTCCGAGAGGGTGATAACTTGTCAAGGCCTTTCCTGGCCATATTTCTGAAATGTATGAGTAGTTTTATGTGAATAAATGGTTGTCTCATGTTTTTAAATGATATTTTAGAAGAAATTTGAAAGGATTAAACGTCAAATCCCTTCTGATGTAATACCTAATATTTAGAATGAATTTTCGTACGTTTCAGCATTAAAACGAAGAGATATTTATTTGACGATATCCTTACCCCAGTCCTTGTCTGGATAATTTCTCTAGGTAAAGTGGGTTTCGCTAGGGAGTATCAGACTCGATGATCTGATATCTTCCTAAAGTACTTATTGGATGTTGTGGAAAAAGTAATATAAATACTCTTGACGTAACAACCCACAATAACTCATCACACATTGAATTTCACGAAGAAATAATTACACTTCTATTATATGATTCGAATACACACTTCCGATCAAATACACTACGAAATTTATCAGTTCGCGCGATACTGAATTATGAACGTCTCAAATTTTCATGCGATCAAAACATCAGGGTTTTTCTTCATCATCATCGCCACTTTCGATTTATTCTAATCAGGGTAGCGACGATGGTTCTTCGTCATCGGAATTCGAGAGGGTTTCTTCCATTGGCATAGAGATATTCTGTCTCTCCCCTTCTTGGGACATCCAATATTCTGTCCTCCCTCCTTCCTTCCAATATCCAATAGCATTCACTTCAGTTAATGTATATCATAATCCAAACATCCAATAGCGTTGATTTATTATCTGTATGTATAATCTGGTATATTGTATTGTTATACATTGTATCGATAATCGATTTATTAGGAACGTGAATAATCTCTCAATGAAGCGATGCGTTGACAGGTTATTATTGACAGGTTATTGTTATATTAAGAGGATGATTCAATAAATGGATGAGTTGCAGGTGGTTAAGGTTTATGTAATCAGGACCACAATAAACAATAAAATATAAATAATTCGAAGTGTATTTCACACAAAGAAATCAATGGAAAATCAATGAATGATGAGGTTATCTATAGAAAAAAACATTGAAAAAGTTTCAAGAAGCTATAGATCTGTTTGTTACTTTTGCAAAATTGGAAAATATGAGAAGGTATGCTCTGTATGATGTATTATTCATAAAATACAATATTCCTTTACAGACAAATGCTTGACAGATATACTGTAATCCCTGATGAACAGTCTGCTACTGTTGGTTCTTCCCAACAGAACCACAGACTCATGATCAAATAAATCGTACAAAGTCTAGTCGGAAAGAATGATTCAAATTTATACATTACTTTTTAGGTGAAATCTTATCGGATATACCATAACCCATAACCCCCTCACAAAAAATCTACTATCAGGTTCTCCTGCTAGAGTCGTTGGAAAATGATCAAATGGATCACATCGAGCATGCTCAAGGGAGAAGATTCAAGTTTATTTGCGATTCCTCCACATACCAGAAAGTCAGGGATATATCATAAGTTCTGACAGACAGTCAACTACTGGAGCTTTCCGAAGTAGCCGATCAAAACCAGATGACCAGCTACTTCGGAAGGCTCCACTGTCGATTTCTCTAATTAGGATCGTAGGAAATCCATGGAAAAGATCATACCGAGCCTGCTCAAGGCTGATTATTGAAGTTTATTTGCTATTTTTTTATAGGCAAAAGTATGATGGATATACCATAATCTCTAATGAACAGTCTGCTAGTATCCACTGTTCTTCAATCAGAATCGTGGACAAATAATGAAATAGAATAGTGAATAGGTGATGAATGTAAATTCAATTACAGCAAGTTTGAAAAACATTCGAAAATAAGGTTAGGCACCGAGCACTTCAGGTATACTCAAATATGACATCCTGAATCAAAATTATGAACTATGTACAAAACGGTTCCCGTAGATTCTTTGAGTAAAATTACAGGTGGATCAAGAACGAGTAGAAAGGATGCAGGCATACTGTACATCTGTATGTTACTCACCACCGCGATCAACATCATCAGGTAGCGTAGAAGCAAAATGAAGAAGAGGCAGGAGTGCAGTGGATATACCACAGGTCCTTGCGTTCGGCACACTATTATCAGATTCTTCCAAAAGAATTACGGGTACATGAAGGAAAAGCAAGAAGGATGCATATGTACCATACATCTTTATGTTAAGTACCACAATGATCAATGTCATTAGGTAGCGTCATAGGAAAATGAAGAAAAGGCAGAAGTCCAGTGAATATACAAGTCCTTGCGTTGAATAATACCACTATCAGATTCTTCCAACAGAATCATAGGTGGGTGAAGAAGAAGCAAAAAGGATGTACCATGATCATGAGGTAGCGTTGAGAAAAATGCAAAAAAGATAGGAGTGCAGTGGATATACCACAAACCTTTGCATCGGGTGCAGTCTACTGACGAAAATTGAGCAGATACAATATTCTGACTCTAGAAATTGTTGCAGAACAACTACCGGTCAACTCGACTGATGTGACTGGATGTGACAATTCATTCTGAATGTTTCCTTCTAAAGTTTCATCTTTTCAGTTGTTCCATTCAAGCTGAATTATATTTGTGTTCTTACAAACCATCATTTTTATCTTCACTTATCTTAGTTTTGGAATGATTCAATTCTCAAATATCATGAATATTAAATGGTTTGGATATTTGATACAATATTGCTTTTTGATAATCATGACTCACTTTGAATACATTATGAACATTCCATTGACCCTGGAGTTACTAAATCTTTCAACCCAAAATACTCTATGACAATTTGATAAAATTCATGATATTTGAGAATTGAATCATCCCAAAACCAAGATAAGTGAAGATAAAAATGATGGTTTGTGAGAACACAAAAATAATCCAGCTTGAATGGAACTTTGGAAGAAAACATTCAGAATGAATTGTCACATCCAGTCACATTAGTCAAGTTGACCTGTAGTTGTTCTGCAACAATTTCTATAATCAGAATATTGTTTTTGCTCAATTTTCGTCGAGTTGATCCTAAACAGTCTCTCTAATCATTCATCAATTGGTCAGTGGAATGCACCCAATGCAAAGATTTGTGGTATATGCACTGCGCTCCTATCTTTTCTGCATTTTCCTTCTACGCTACCTAATGAACATGGTGGGATTTAACGTACAGATGTATGGTACATCCACATCCTTTTTGCTTTTCCTTCATCCACCTCTCATTCTGTTGGAAGCATCTGAGAGTGGTATTATTCAACGCAAGGACTTGCATATCCACTGCACTCCTGCCTTTTCTTCATTTTCCTTCTACGCTACCTGATGATATTGATCGTGGTTGTAAGTAACATACAAATGTATAGTATACCTGCATCCTTTCTACTTTTTCTCGATCCACCTGTAATTTTACTCAAAGAATTTACTCACTGAAGAAACTTTTTCACCTGGGTACTCAGAAATAAGGATATTGGATAATATATAATCCAGGGGCCAAAATATTGATGAAAAATTAACAGAAACTCACGCGTTGAACGTGATGGGTCTTCCTAATCTTGACGGTGTTTTTTCTTATTTGAATGCAGCAATGCAGTGTATGTTGTACTGTGCTTCTGAGACAAAACAATTACTTCTATCTGACCCCAATGACATCATAAATATTTCAATTCAGAACTACAATCCGCAAAAAAGACTTGATATCATAGCTTTAAAACAGCTTGCAGATCCACAATACTCGCATAATCACTCACAAGATGCAGGAGAATTCATCGCTTCTATTTGCGAAAATTCAATGGCTATTAAAAATTTAGTGGAGCACCAAATAACTACCATAACGGAATGTACGAAATGTGAATATACCGATAATATTGTTGGTACAAATTGTGTTATACGTCTTGCGCTACCTCCAATTTCACGAAAATCATTTGAGTTTCAAGAAATATTCAAAATAAGTTCAATATATAAGTTCAATTTTTCAACATGGAAAATTTTTGAAGATTCTTGTGACAATTGTAATAACTTGCATGAAACTGAAAGATCAGTTATAACAGCGTCAGAACAATATGGAATTGTGCAATTGATGATATTCAATCACAATAATGTTGAAGCAACGAAGGTAGAGAATATAAACATTAAAGCAATACCAACTTCAAAAATTAAAATTGCACAACACTCTTATAAAGTTATAGCTATTGTTTCTCATCAGGGTCAAAATATTTCTGAAGGTAATTTCACATGCATGTTACGAAGTCTAGGTACAAAGTGGATATTTATTCATGATCTGCAAGTTGGAGAGCGACATTGGCCACGTAATGCTAAAGACTCGTATATATATTTCTTCAAAAAGCAATAATTTCGCTTCATCATAGAATTAGGATTGAATTACTGTAATATTGTACAGTTTTTGAGAATAGAGAATATCTTTATAATACCATAACGAACCAAATATTCTTCAAGAATTTTCTCGAATGATTCCGATGTATATTCTACAGGATTCTGAAAAATGTTTGTTACAGTACTAGAAAATGTCTTCAATCTGATATCTTGACGATATATCTTTTTGTTGCATGATAAATATTTGACATCTCTCCACCCAGATATCAAAAGTTCCAAAAACTAAATCCCATTGAATCCTTCTGGAACCACAAAATGCATCACTGAAATGTCAGTAGAATGGAGTTCTTGGAGAATTCAAATCGCCTTTTGTCATCCTATATACAGTACAATATACAGTATGACAAAAGGCGATTTGAATTCTCCAAGGACTCTATTCTGCTGACATTTCAGTAGTTCGTTTTGTGGTTACGAAAGAATTCAATGAGATCTGATTTTTGGAACTTTTGCTATCTACTACTTTTCACAACGATTCAAAAGAGTGCCCGAAAAATTTTTGCTGGAAAGCTATTTTCAGCTTAATACTAAACAGTACAAATTCTATCTTGCAAAAAAAATTTCTGTTGCATACCTTGGACATATTGTACGCAAGTTTCCTCTGTCTGTGAGATCTATGTTGTCTCGATTTTTTTACCATGATTTCTTGAAAACACTGGAAATTCCCGCACAAGGCATGTTCAGCACAATGTCGTGGGCTGTTTTGAGCGGCGTGAGCTACTTTGAGCGCTGTGAGCTGCTTTGAGCGCTTTGAGCTGCTTTGAGCGCCAACTTATCAGTCAAGGAAAATTTAGTTTTCGGAATCCTTCACACGTATATTTGTTTATGAGAATTCGCTTTTCTTCCCTTCTTTCCTTCATTCTTCATTTCGATAATCCATTGCCGTCCAACGATAAGATAACTGATGGAAATCCAAGTGGATTTTCATATCACAGATGGAAGCATATCCAGAAAAAGAAGTGAAATCCCCCCAAAAAAACCCCGAAAAAGTAAAAAAAACGCCAAAGACATGAAAATCCCAAAAACAGAGGATTGAAAAATCTAAAGACACATTCTAAAGGAAAATCTCACTGCATTCAGAATTCCAAGCGGATATAAAAGAGTATGCTCCATTTGAGAAAAAAATACATGAAATCAATATGAGCGACCAAGTACAATGGTTATCCAAAGGATATGTGAAAGGTTTTGGTATATTGTAACTTCAGTTTGTTCAAACCACGGTGTAAGGAGAATAGGTGATGCAACTTCAATTCAGCGGTGTGATTATTTTATCCGGTTTATTCATTCCGCCAGACACAGCGGTACCATCACTGGTAGGTAAATGTAAACAAAAATGGCTACCCCCATACACAAACATAACCCAAACTGTTTCAGGAGTTTTTAATTTAATAATACATTCAAAATTGTATTCATTCAGATCTGAACCACTATGGAAGTTGTATTTCAAAATCTTCTAATCTTGTGTACATTATTGCGCAATGTGTAAGAAAGAATATTTTTGTGAACGTGTTGTTGAATGGTTTATTCAAATAATTCTTGAATAGAATAAAGAAACATTGCAAAATGAGTATTCACGCTTTGTTTATGCAGTGCATCATCCGTATTTTTAATTCTTAAGCATTAAATTTTTGTATATTCCATTAGATTTGAATTCCTCCATATTCATTTTGAAATATATTTTGAAGAAACCTTCCAACTTCGAATTCAATTTATAATTTTCATGTATTAACTGACTTAGATAATTTTTTCTTCTCTTTATTTTGTTTTGTGATATCTTATTGGTTGAATGTTTTAATATATTGACGCATATATATGCAATAAGGAATCACATTTCTTATTATATGATAGAGGAGCAAAATATTTGGAATGGTTGAGGTTATCAATATGTATAAACATGCCGCCATTACTGTTTACAAAAACCTTTGTCCTACATAAACGACATCTGAGAACGAGAACTGTCAACCGGATCAAATAATCACATCCCCACCACTGCAATTCGACGAACTTCGATCACCTATTCTTCTTACACCGTGGTTCAAACTGTATTGAAGGTAATTGATGATTTTCAAAAAAGCATTATTGTATTAGAAAAATAAATAAAACAAGCGTATCGTTTTGCCCGTATATAGATACCAAAAAGTGAAAAAAAAAGTAGAATTCCACAAAACATATGAATGTCTCACAAAAACCCCTAAAAACTCCAACACAGTAAAAAATAACGTCAAATCCCAAAAACCATACATACGTTTTACAATAACACTTGAAAAACAATCCTTGAAAAAAATACTTCACTCTTTCCGGAAGATGACTTGATATAACAAATATACCATTAAAAAAAAAAATGTGAGGGGCTACCCTGTTTCGGAATTCGCATCAACCAGGAACACTTGGCGTGGCCGATGGTAGAAGTTTTGAGCCTCTATTATATACAAATGAATTTCTATAGAACATTAAACAAGAAATTTAAGTGATATAATTTCATAAAATCTTCTTCCGCCACGCTAAGTGTTCCTGGTTAATGCGAATTCCGAAACAGGGTTGCCTTTTACATCTTTCTTTCCAATGGTATACTTGTCATATCAAGTAATCTTCCGGAAAGAGTGAAATATTCTCTTCCAGGATTCTTTCCAAGTGTTATTGTAAAACATTTGTATGGTTTTTGGGATTTGACGTTATTTTTCACTGTGCTGGAGTTTTGAGGGGTTTTTGTGAGACATTTGTATGTTTTGTGAAATTCTACTTTTTTCTCACTTTTTCGTATCTATATACGGGCAGAACGATACGCTTGTTTCATTTATTCTTTTAGTACAATAATGCGTTTTTGGAAATCATATCATCATCATCATGAAGTAATCAGTCTCATGACTGGTTTGATGGAATCCTCCAACCCTGTCCATTATCCGCTAACCGCTTAACTTCTGCATATCTACGACAGCCCTTATCTTGTATAATTTGCTTCATATAACTCAATCTAGGTCTACCTCTTCGAGTTTTCCCATTCATTTTTCCTTCCAATATTGTTTTCAACAGGTTATCATGCCTTCATGTGTGTCCTATCAGATTACTTCTTCTTTTCACGACCTGTCTCAAGAGACTTCTTTCTCCATTTACCTTCTCAAGTACTCCTCCATTTCTTACCTTCTCTATCCACTTTATTCTAAGCATCTTCCTATAACACCACATTTCAAAAGCTTCAAGTCTTCGTTGGTCCGTTTTTCCAATTGTCCAAGTTTCGCAACCATACAATGCCATGCTCCAAATGTAACTCGTCAAGAATTTCTTCCTTACTGCTGAGCTAATATTCTTCGAACATAGTAACTGTTCCTTTTGGTGGAAAGCCTGTTTTCCTTGTGCTATTCTTGCTCTTATATCTCTTCCGCTTT
Organism: Gonatopus flavifemur; assembly: GCA_018340375.1. Lineage (NCBI taxonomy): Eukaryota > Metazoa > Arthropoda > Insecta > Hymenoptera > Dryinidae > Gonatopus > Gonatopus flavifemur. The sequence continues at coordinate 347,584 of JAFFJZ010000075.1, read as the reverse complement.
TACCGTTTTCTGTAATTATGCTTCCTAGACATTGAAATTCCTTGACTTGCTGAATTGTCTCTGCATCTATTTTGATTTTCGTTCTTCTTGATGTTTTCACTGTTGTACAAATCATGAATTTTGTTTTGTCATTATTTATATTCATACAATATTCGTCAAGTAATATTTTTTTCTTAGTTTTGAGAGTATTTTCTGACTCAGCACCACTCGTAGCTAATATAGCTATGTCATCCACAAATCTCAACATGCTTACATTTTCACCTTGAATCTGTAATTTTTATGGCACTTGCTCCTTCACTTCGTTCATTGCTTCTTCTTTATACAAATTGAAAATCAGTGGCGATAGTGAGCATCCTTGTCTCACCCCTCTTCCACTTCGTGCTTCTCCTTTCTGACCTTCTATTTCCATTATTGCGGTTTGATTCTTATATAATTCATATATTATTCTCCTATCCCTGAAATTGATTCCTACCTTTTTCAAAATCGTAAACATCTTCTCCCAATCAACATTCTCGAATGCTTTTCGTATATCTACAAAACCTATATACACAGACTTTTTCAACTCTAGACTTTTCTCTACTACTGTCCTCAGTACTAATATTGCTTCCCGCGTTCCCCTATTTTTCTTGAAACCGAACTGATCCTCTGCCAATCTACTCTCTATTTCATTCTCTATTCTTCTGTATATGATTTTGGTCAGTATTTTCGAGGCATGTGAAGTTAAACTAATCGTTCTGTAGTTCTCGCATTTGTCTGCTCCTTGTTTTTTTGGAATGATGACAATTTTATTCTTCTGGAAATCCTTCGGTACTTCACCTATTTCGTACATATCTCTGACCAAATCAAACAGTGTGTCACGAGTTCAACTGGAGCATACTCTCATATCCCCTCGAAATTCTGAATGCAGTGAAATTTTCCTTTGGAACGTGTTCTTAGATTTTTTAATTCTCTGTTTTCGGGATCTTCATGTCCTTGGCGTGATTTCCTTCACTTTTTTGGAGTTTCACTCATTCCGAAAAATGTGAAACGATTTGTCTGACGTGCGATTCATAATATTCAAAGAAGTGGAGAAATGGGTCGCTAAATTTCTCCTCCTGCAAGGCGAAAGTTTTTTTGCGAAAGGCATCCGCAAGTTACCTGAGAGATGGCTGAAGGTTATTCAGTGCGATGGAGATTATTTCGATGAGTGACCTCGTTTCACTCCCTTTTCAATGAATCTTGAATTTTTTGAAAACTGTCTCAAAACTTATTTGTACACCCAATAATAAGATACGAACCTTTAATTGGAAAAGAAGTAAATCCCCTGTGCTTCATGTACGACGATAGTGAATGAATGGGGAATGTCGATTCGGACATAAAATGACGATTTCCTATCAACGATTAGGAAGGAAAAGCTGATGAGAACTCTAATACACCTTGCTGGAGCACAACAAAGAATGGTGAGAAACGATGGACTTTTTTCATCGTTGTGGATGAGGTTTCTGAATACGAGATTCACAGTGATATGTCGTTATCAATCGAAAGAACTATGATATTCTGCGATGTGTCGTACTATATATGTAGAGTTTCGATGAAAACAGTCCCCGTTATTCTGGAACACACGACAATGCTTCTTCATCTTTCAAGTGGCACATACTCATATATTATGAGATTCCACATTGATCCATCATGGGAACGTTTCATTCAAACACTGGTCACGGAGCGAATTGTTCATGACCTGATCAGAATTCATCTATTAAACAGAGAGTGTTCCGAAGCGTGTCGTCTTGGTTGCCACACAGTGGGTAATGAGCGGAAAAACCCCATTCTTCCAAATTTTATTACCACGGAAGTTAATAAACATTTTCGATAGGAAACTGTCCGCAGATTCACGTTGCTATATCAAAATTTTCATATCATTGATATTTATTGAGTAATACGCGATTGAACATACCGCATATCGACAACCTTCAAAGTCAGACGAGTTTACGCCTGCATTCAAAATTTTCTCTCATGTTTGGATGGGTATCCTGACATTTATTTGATTGTATATAATTGTTGTATAGTTGTATCACTATGTCGAAGTGAAGAACATTATTCCGGAAAGGGAGTATAAATGACCGTCTTGGCGGCTCATTGAAACGTGTCCTTCGATGTCATCACTTTGTTGCTTTTTTATGTACATAAAAAAAACTCCACGTACCTCCACTTAGTTTGATGAATTTTCGCAATCTAGACACATTAGTCTAGCTGAGGCATAAATATTATAATCGTCCAATACCGGCTGAATTTGTTATCAGCATAAATTTCTGTAAAACTGCCGTGTTCAATTTCTACATCTGACTCAGATTGATTTGATTTCTGCATCATCATAAGAATTTTTGGAATCGTTTGGAAGCTGATATACAGTGCGATCTCTTTGACTGTCTTCTGACTTCTCTGTCCACCGTTCGTGCTTATTCGTAAGTATAAAGGAGAGATCGGAGAACAGTTGAAGAGATTTTGGCAATCTTGTTATATGCGATCTACCGGAATTTTGAATTTTGCTGTAGGAAAACATACAGGGTTTTTTTTTGGGGGGGGGGGTCAAATCTAGGGGAGCACGACCCCCCCCCCAATCCCGTGGGTTCTCCTACAGCAAAATTCGAAATTCCGGTAGACCGCATATAAGAAGAATCCCGAGATTCTACTGTAGTTCAAAATACAAATCTTCAGAAGAATTATGTAATTCACGTTTAATATTTTAATATTTTATGAGTATAAGCGTTATTCAGCAAACCTTTTAATATGCTCCAACGAGGTTCAAACAAGATTATAATTATATGTTTTTTCACAGAGAAAGTATTGTATCACAAATTATTATGACAAAATTGTAACAGAGGACCATACCGCGCAAGATGCAAATGAACGTGAAGTTAGCTATACAATACCTTGATCATATGTTTTAGTTCTAAGACTGGTGCTCTTTTCAAAATTTTTCATAGTCAATTGAATTCAGATTGTACGATTTCGTCTTGTGTACTAAGTTTGTAACCTCGTTGGTGTTTTTTCGTAGTAATTTCAACTATAATATTTTCTCCGTGTTTGGATACATTTTTTATCCTCCTATGCATTCATTGTCGTCAACGATGCATAGTTGATAACGTATTATATTTGAAATAGAATTCCGTTGATTAGTTAAAATGAAAATCAAGCGATTAAGGTTCTTCGCGCAAGCAGAACAAACATTACGCGTTAGTATGCATAAGTGACAGTTTGGATTACAACGAATTTCTTTAAAATGGCAACATATCAAAACTTCTGATTTATTGTATCATATCAGTGTTGTTAGTCAATCAAACATGACTTCGTTTAGAATTCCCCGCACACGTCTATGTGAAATTCTTCTAAATAAAACGCAGAGTGTTGAGCAATATCTATCCAAAAACTTTTCACATCTCCAGGATGATCAAATTTCTAGAATTAGTTCGGAAATTCATAAGCGGTTCTTACCCCATTTCAGTGAGCGATATAAGTCAGTGTATCAAAATAAAAAGAAATTCATGACAAAATACAAACAGTGGTTGGAAGGCGAGTTTTCAGTTGATATTGTAAGTTGTGCTTCGCAGTCTTCTAGTAGTGAACAAGTGTACAATGTTGGAGGCAGACCCGTGAAATCCTTCGGAGATTGCACTGATACGGCAAAACGGTATGAGGAGCAAACTCTCAGAGATTCATACTGTCAGAACCTAATCGATGCTGCTCCTACCCCGCACAAATATGAAAATCAAACTCAATTCGACCCCGACTCTGCGTTAGTTCTTATTACCCTGGCCAAACTATCTAAATATCAATATGAAGTGATCAGAAAAGCGACGAAGGAAATTGGTTATGATATTTTTCCGAATTATCAACAAGTATTAGAAAGTAAGAAAACATGTTATCCAGATAACATCAACATCACCGAGTCCTCTGCTACAGTTCCTTTACAAGACTTGCTGGACCATACGACGAAACGAATTTATCAAACCCTTTCCGAAGATGAGAACAAACGTATGAACAACAATGAACGCGTGCTGCATACGAAATGGGGTTGTGATGGAGCATCAGGACAGAGTGAGTTTATGCAAAGATTTTCGAGTGGAGACCTCAATATTTCCGACTCTAACTTATTCATGACCTCAATTGTGCCTTTGAAGTTAATTGTTGGTTCCGATGATAGTCTAATCATATGGAAAAACCAAAGTCCATCTTCAACGCGTTATTGCCGATCATTGAAGTTTCAATTTAAGAAAGAAACGCCTGAATTGATACGTGAAGAAAAAACTCGTGTTGATAATGAAATCATGAATTTGAGTAGCACCATCATAGATATTGGAAAGCATACTATAACCGTGATACACCGCCTTCATTTCACGATGATAGATGGGAAAGTAGCACAAATTGTGACCCACACAAATTCAGCAAGCAACTGTGTGATATGTGGAGCAAAACCGTCCGAAATGAACGATTTATCAAAGCTCCAAGGAAAAACAACAGATAAAGGTGCTCTACAATTAGGCATGTCCACATTACATGCGAGGATAAGATTTATGGAGTATGTATTGCACGTAGCTTACAATCTTGAATTTCAGCAATGGAGAACTACAACAGAATCTCGCCTGATAAAAGAGAGGACCAAGAAACGGATTCAAGAAGAGTTCAAATCAAGACTCGGATTACAAATTGACGTTGTGAAGCAAGGTAGTGGAACAACGAATGACAGAAATACCTCGCGCAGGTTTTTCGCAAACGCTTCAATATGCGCAGAAATTACTAAGGTAAATTCCACACTCATTGAAAGGTTTGCGACGATATAAGAGGTTATTTGTTGTGGCTCCCCGATCGATGCAGCAAAATTTGGTGCATATGCAAGAGAGACTGCGAATTTAGTGGTTCCGCTGTACCCTTGGTACTACATGCCCTCATCTGTGCATAAGATACTGATGCACGGAGCCGAAATAATAGAGAATGCAGCTCTACCTATTGGCACTCTTTCAGAAGAGGCACAAGAGAGTCATAATAAGAATTATGAAAACTATAGGCTCATTCTAGAAAATTTTCTCGCGAAGCAACGAATGGAGACGTTTTTCACATGATTTTGATATCGTCGGAACCGCTAATAACATCTCTGCGACCTGCATCAAAGAAAAAACATCTCCCACTCAGGGAATCAGCAATACAATTGTTGTGTTGAGTAAGTGTTTGTATGGATTGTTGTAATTTTAATTTAACGTGTATTGTTATCGATGAACACTACATTTGAAATAGCTGCTAATCAATATTTTTATGCGCATGTTTTTTCATACATAATTCAAGGATGATGGTCGCGAAGAACAGATTCATTTACGAAGGAAGGATGTTCCATTCCATTGATTGGAATACCTATATTCGTCGTTTGAACAGATATTACTCTCTACCCGTTGACTGTCGGTGAATTCGTGTGAAAACATCCTGTATTGCGAATAAACTGCAATTTTTCATTAATATTCCTGGATTGCTCTGAATAAAATGTCTGCATTCCCAAAACGTGGCTATATTTCAGTGTACTTATTCAATTTCAAATCGAATGAGATCAACCCCTGGTCGATACGACCATCCGTTCTCAAGATATGGGATTATTTCCAATTTTTGGTCTATTCGAACGCGCCATACTGAATCCACCATTCTGAATCTCGAAATTCTGACAACTCATATGTAATCAGCAACCCCATAACCCATTGAGTACCGAGTTTGAAAGAAATGAGGTGAATTTTTCGATTTTTGTCCGCCATATTGGATTTGCCATTCTGAATTCAGGAATTTTGATAACGAATTCGTAATCATCGACCTCAAAAACCTCTGTGTACCAAGTTTGAAGGAAATACAATGGATTTTCGGATTTCTGTCCGGCATATTGAATCCGCCATCTTGAATTTTGAATTTTTGATAACAGATTCGTAATCAGCGACCCCAAAAACCTCTGTATACCGAGTTTGAAGAAAAAACGATGGATTTTCGAATTTCTGTCCACCATATTGAATCCGTCATCTTGAATTCTGAATTTTTGATAACAGATTCGTAATCAGCGACCACACAAACCCCCGAGTGCGGGGTTGCAAGCAAATTTAATAACTCCTTATAGTTTTTTCCGAATTTCTGTCCTTTCGTACCACTGTGTGCCGCGGACTCAACGTATCATTGCACGACGCGTCGTGCCTAACAAATTAATATTTCTGCAACACTTCTTGCTGAGACTCTATCAATGTAGAAAATGATTTTTATGGGAAATTGAACGCGGAAAACGATGGTGTATTTTTCCAGTTTCTACGATTTGGACAGCAGTGAATAAATCCGTTTCAAACATTCGAACTGTTCAATAGCTGTATGAATTTGCAAGTTTTTGTGATTGGGACTTCCTTGTGTGTAAAGACTGTTTTCATGAAAACTCTACATATACAGTACGACACATCGCAGAATATCATAGTTCTATCGATTGATAACGACATAACACCGTGAATCTCATATTCAAAAACCTCATCCACAACGATAGAGAAAATTTATCGTTTCTCACCATTCCTTGTTGTACCTCAGTAAGGTGTATTGGAGTTCTCATCAGCTTTTCCTTTCTGAACGTTGATGGCAAATCGTCTCAACAAATCTCACTCCATTGATTCTCATCAATCATTTTCCTCAGTGCAGAATTGAACGATGGAGCTGACCAGTGCACTAGGTACACTAGCTTGTGTAATTGTGGTCATAATTGTATTCTTTCCCAATGGAATTCTTTGTGGCTGTATTTTTGGAATCCTGATTTGCATGAGGGACCGAAAATTTGATTAGAAATGCTTATCAAATTAAGTTGATCAAACTGCCGGAAAGTTGATTTACTGAAATTAATAAACTGAAGTTGATTGTGGAAATTTATTCCGGATAATGAGACAAAAGAAGCTGGTAATAGACACTATGATGATGACAAATTCAAATTAGTAACAGTAACTACAGTGATGTCTGGATCAATAAACATCAATCCTGCACTGAGAGAAGCAATTGATCAGAATCAATTAGACAAAATTAGTTGAAACAATTTTTCACCAGTAATGAGAAAGTAAAAGCTGATGAGAATATAGGAATACCTTGCTAGAAATTCACAACAAACAATGGTGAGAAGCGATGAATTTTCTCTATCGTGCTTGATGAGGTTCCTGAATACGGGATTCACAGTGTTATGACGCTGTCAATCGATAGAACTCTGATGAAAGCAAACCTGAGAGATGACCACAAGACTCTGGAGGAACACATGGACAATATGAGAGTGATGTCACAGATCAAATTGCATCCTTCAACATCGAAATTTCAAAACTTGAAGCTCAAATCATCAATTCAGAAGAAGAACCACAACAAAACCTCATTGCCGCTGAGAATAAAATTGCAACGTCGAGTGCCACAGTTGAAGCTCAGGACGAAATCCTGCGAAAAGCAAATGGAATAATTGAAGGATTGAAATTCGACCCGATGAATTGTTTGCAAGATGTTAACCCATGTGGAAATGGAAACATGCGCCGCTACGGGCTGAGTACTGTTGCCAAAGATGGCAGTACTGGCAAATCCATAGCTGCCAGTATTGGGCCAATTGAATTCACAGTATTGGAAAGGAGCCGAAATGATAACATCATTTTACATAAGGGCCAGAGGAACATTACCACCGAGTTGGTACCGATTTTCAATGCGAGCCAACTATGGCTTGCAACAGGATCAGTTGTTTCGTCAGAGCTGGATAAAAACCGACAAGGAGTCGAAATGATGACATCCTATGTAGAAATTTGAATTCGACCCAGTACTGGCACAGTACCGGTAACTGGAGTTACCAGGAGTGATCATATTTCCATTACGAAAAAAAAACATTGAATTTGAATTTTGGAAATCTGAAGAATTCATTGTTCCTATTATTGTCATCGGAGAAAGGCACTTTGGAAATGATTCCTTGAAAGTTCATTGAGTGAGAATTGAACCCAGGTCCTGCGAGTGAGAAACCTGGTCTCTATCACATCAGCCGATCTCCGAGTTGACGACGAATCACTCAAATTGCCATTTATTGTAATAGGACTGTTGAAATCATACAATTCACCATAGATTCCGTAGAGGAATAAAGTCCTACCAATACTGGCATATTGTCGTCTCTCGAACTCATTGACTGATGATACCAACTCTGGCCTAATGCTGGCGCGACTTCGGCTCACTACAACAGTCGGGTTACTACACCGAGAAAACAAAGTTGTCAAATTCACGTCTTATGAAGTAAATATATGGACGATTCAAAAATGTAGTGCGAGCTACTACAATTTTAGCTAATTTCACCGCAGGGAAAGTAGGATACACTTCAGCTATGGTATATTTCGCATCAGCTGTGGTATATTTCACATGCGTTGTTGTAAAATCAACTGAAATTGTGGTCGCTTGCACTCAATCCTCAATCATCCATATATTTATTCAATGATGTGAATTTCACAAGTTTTTTCCTTCAGTGTACAATAAGATCGTGATTTCGTGTCATTTGATCACCGATTCTGTAGAAAGTCAGAATCCTATCAATACTGGCACATTGCTGTTTTTCAAACATATTGGATGATCATACCAACTCTGGCCTAATGCTGGCAAGACTTCGGCCCACTACAACAGCCAAGTTGCTAAGATCGTGATTCTAACGTCAGTTGACTACCGATTCCGTAGTCAGCCAGAGTCTACCAATACTGGAAAATTGTCGTCTCTCGAACATATTGAATGATGATACCAACTCTGACCTAATGCTAGCGCGATTTCGACTCACTGCAACAGCCAAATTGCTAAGATCGTGATTTTGATATCATTCGATCACAGATTCCGTATAAAGTCACAGTCCTATCAATACTGGCACATTGTCGTCTATGGAATATATTGAATGCTAATACTAACTCTGGCTCAGTACTGATGCAGTATTGTCTCGTCAAAGTCACCATGTTATTGGGAAGATCAGTGTAATTCCTATCCACTATCTATTCCGTATTAGCACAACGTTACATCGATACTGGTGCAGTATCGTCTTTTGTTCGCATTTTACCATCCAACTAACTCTGATCCCATACTGGCACGGTTCCTTTTCTGTATGATCTGGGTATTCTTCGAACATTAATAATTCGATACTGGCTGAAGACCGTCTGACCGCGCAAGCCAGTACTGTCTGAAATCCGGCAAACATTTGGCGCCATTTGAAAAACGGTGATGATTCTGAATGGGCACAGGTATATCTGCCGAAGTCTGGCAAGTGCAACTTGGCCAGTACCGCGCCATTTGTCAACTCTGGCTATTTCCACATTGCACAGTGGGGCCGAAGGCACGGAAAATTGGAATTGAATCGAGATTCCATCAAAATTTCATCAAACGGGGTCTCAGTGGTTTTTGAGGTCGCTGAATCCGATTCTGAGGTCAAAATCCAAGAATTCAAAATGGCGGATCCAATATGGCGGACGAAAATTGAAAAACTCACCGGTTCTACTTGCGAATTATAATTCAGGGTTTTTTGAGGTCGCTGAATCCGATTCTGAGGTCAAAATCCAAGGATTCAAAATGGCGGATCCAATATGGCGGACGGAAATTTAAGAACCCACCGGATCTACTTGCGAATTGTGATTCAGAGGTTTTTGAGGTCGGTGAATCCGATTCTGAGGTTAAAATCCAAGAATTCAAAATGGCGGATCCAATATGGTGGACGAAAATTCAATAACTCACCGGATCTACTTGCGAATTGTAATTCGGGGGTTTTTGAGGTCGCTAAATCTAAATTCGTGGTCAGGATGTGGAAACTGAAAATCGAAATTACAATATGGCGGTTGGCATGCAAGAATTGACGAAGAATTCGATCGGAGTACTGTGATTGGAAATTCTTGAAGTAGCTGATAACAGATCTGGTATAAATCACTGAAAATTCAGGATAAAAGATAAAGCATTGCACATTGTCGGTCAAGGCACCTCAACAGTTAGATTCAACGCATACACAGTAAAAAATTTTTCGTCATTGTGTAAAGTGTTAAACTTTGTGTGTAAAATATTCAACATTCTAGAGTGTCGATTCAACACAATCGTCGTTAACGCAAACAAAACAAAACACGATCGGGTTGAATCAACACTCTAGAATGTTAAATATTCTACACACAACTTTCAACACTTTACACAATGACGAAAAATTTTTTACTGTGTAGGTTGAATTAATAGACCTGAAGATTGAATCGTCCAACTTGAAATGGATACAGTCAAATAAAACGAAAAATAAGATTCCATGTTGTTTCATTAAATTTTATTACAACTTTGATTTTCATTTGAGCAGGAAATGATAAAAACCGAGCCATGTTGTAAATAAACCAAAATGAATTGTAAATAATGTTGAACTGTATTCATAATCCCAATCAATCTGATGAGTCTGTAGAACAATCACCATTATTATCAATGTTCGAAGTTTCAGACACTGGAACATTTGGAGAAATGATTAAATCAAAAACTTCTTCGGGTAATTGTTTTAATTCCTTTGTCGGGAGTGGCATGTTACCAGTAATAACGGGATCGGATGTAATTAACATCAAATTCAAAACGTCCTCATTACATTTCTCACGAGAACATTTCCTAGAATAGTTTTCTCGATAGTTTTTGAAATCCTTGTTTCGAGCCTCCTGGGCCTCTTCTGATAGTTGACCAATTGGAAGCAATGCAGATGAAATCACATCTGGCCCGTGAATCAGCAATTTATGTACTGTTGGGGGCATATAGTACCATGGATACAATAGCACAAAATTCTTAGCAGTATCAAGGGTGAACTCTCTAAACTTTTCAACGTTGATATCATAACCACTTGATATGGTCACTAAAATGGTTCGCATCCTTTCCACTAAGCCTTGATCTACACCTGTAATCTCAGATACCAAGTTAGAATTGCTGAAAAACCGCCTCGCGGTATTACCGTCATTGGAGTTTCTGAAACCAGGCTTGGGCTGATCAATTATCAATCCCATTCGATTTTCGAATTCCTTTTGTATGCGAGCTTTGTTTTCGGTTACGATTTCCTTATCTTCATTTCTGGCTTGCCATTTTTTTATCGGAAGCTTGTAGCCCACATGCAAAAGGCACTCAAACGATCTTATCCAACAGTGTAACACTGACAAACCAAACTGTAGAGCCGAAGGATCATATGGTTTCGTTGATAATTTTTCTATGGAATCAAAATCTTTCGAACTTGCGCCACAAATGTAGCATCGTTGTGTTGAAGCAGTATCTGTTAATGCGTTGCAAATTTTCCCATCTATCATGGTGAAAACGAGTTTGTGTGACACCAGATAGATCTTACCTTCGATTGCCACAGATAAACTTGTGAGATTTTCTACTTGCATGTCTATTCAGCTCTTCTCTGCGATTGAAAGCTCTTTTGACTCCTTAACGAAGTGTATTTTAATTGGTCGACAATATCTGGTACAAGAAGGGCGTGGATTTTGCCAAACTACATGTACATTGTCAGAGTTCCCACATACTAATCGAAGAGGAACGACTGATGGTATAAATACACTAGAATCATTGGCTTCCGACTGCATCCCAACGAATTTCTGTTTATATGAATTATGGCCTGAGCTGCCATCACAGCCCCATTTGGAAATCAAGCACAGATTATTCAACTGTGCAGATTTCAATCCAGAAATAACTTCCTCCTGTACATTCATCAAACGTTCAGCAGTGTGATTCAACAGAGCTTGAACTGTTACTTCTGCAGAAGTTGGTGTGATTTTTATATCATCCTTTTTTGGATGACACTTCTTTTTCGCAGCTTGGACTACCTTGTAGGACGGAAACCTTTGTGGATTTTTGGATCTAATAACGTTATATCCACACCGCGTGAGTTTAGCTTCAACCATAGTCGACAGAGCTTCTTCTCCAGACATCATGCTAGTACGATTTTTTTCGAATTCCTTGTACGCTTGGTCATACACAGATGCGCGACTTGGTGAACGTGTAATGTCGTCTACTAATTTTGATGCAACGTGCTGTCCGGCAGCTCGCAAACTAAGTTTTGTTGCGTGCCCTAGTTGTGAAAGGGATGTGTTTTTCCTTAGCTCTTCAGTTTTTAAGCGTTTGCTTCGGTCACAACTATCTCCAAATTTCGTTTGCGGACGACCGCGTCTTCGCCGCTTTGCTGGGATAATTGTGTATAGTGTGAAAGTAATTGAAGCCTCCAACCATTCTTCATTCTGCTCCAGAAATCTAGCTTCCATTCGGCTAGCTTTTTTTCATTTTTCATTAAAACGAAATTGAAAATGCGAAACTTTCTGATATAATTCATGCAACTGTATTTCCGGGCAAGCAATGCGCTGTACGAGGTGTTGAGTCAAAAACGTTATTCGGTCTTTTAATTGCTTACATCCTGATTCCTTCATTATCTTCTATAATTCCATTCTTGTGATAAACGCTTCATTTGAACCCGAACCTAAAACGAAAAGAATAATAATTCAGAAATATTGTTTATTCACTTGTCAATTTAATTTTTGATGTTCCCACACAATTTGTTATGAGAAAACGTCAGTGAGTTATGCGATCGATTTTTTCCTGAGCTGTCATCCATTATAACAGGTGAGTTCAATGAGTTTTGAATTCAGATTCAAATTCAGCGACCCCGAAAACCCCACGGTAACAAGTTTCAAATATGTTGATTCGAAAAGTTTCAAAATTTTTGTCCGCCATATTGGATCCACCATTTTGAAATTCTCAATTCTGCATTGAGATTCGGATTCAGCGACCTCAAACACCTCCGAGTACTATGATTCATCATAGTTCAACTTTTACTTCCTCCTGGTGCTACTCACCACGAAATGGTTTCTCAGCATCTACAGATTTGAGTCATTTCTGTACTATCAACAGGGAATAAAACCGAAACGTGCAACTATGTGCAACGTTTCTCTGTTCAATCCCAAACAAGGATAGTTCTGCTATAATAATACACAAAAATCGAGATGTGGAAGCATGTGGAAGTGTACTTCAACCTTCATGATAAGAAAAAGTTTTGGAATTTCTCGCAATTTCAGACGGATGTTTCATAAAAATTATTACGAGTGTTCCAGGTGAACAATTGGATTGAAATACCTGAGAATACTTGGTACAAACCTGAAGGTATCAGATCCATTTCGAAACAAACTTATCAGCACGGTCCGAGAAAACGGTAACCTCTTTGATATCCTACCGTGAAAGTTGCCAATAATCACGCGATCATTGACTAGTTCTAAAGTGCTTCTTCGCCGAGGTGGTAGAGGGCCGGATGATGTGCGATGGCTTCAATACTGGGGGAAATGATGCACTGGTATGTGACGTTGAAAAAAAACAACAATATATCGCCCTCTTTGTCACTTCATTTTTCGATCAAATTCCAGTTATTACCTGTATCTGCCCCACTGTGCATGGGTGTATGGTGAACATGGTCTAGCTGAGCAAACGTGTCGAAAATGGTTTGCACGTTTCAAAGCTGGTGATTTCGGCTTGGATGATAAGGAGTGAGCTGGCCAGCCAAAAAAATTTGAAAGGACTGATTTGGAGACGTTGCTCAATGAAGACTCATGTTTAACCCTTCAAGAATTGTCGACATCATTTAGAGTTCACTTATCAACAGTAGGAAAACGTCTGAAAAGTTTGGGTTCGATCCAGAAGAAAGGGAGTTGGATCCCATATGAATTGGAACCAAGGGACATTGAGAGGCGTTTTTTGACGTGTGAACTGCTGCTTCAACGGCAGAAAAGCAAAGGTTTCTTGCATAGAATTGTCACTGGCGATGAGAAATGGATCCATTACGACAATCCGAAGCGCAGAAAGTCATGGGTCAAGGCCCGGTCAACTATCACAATCAGTGACAAAGCCAAATATCTGTGGGTCTCAGCTCCTGCTCTGTATTTGGTGGAATCAGATGGGTGTGATTTATGATGAACTGTTGAAACCGGATGAAACCATAACTGGGAACCGTTACCGACTACAATTGATGCGCTTAAGCCGTGCATCGAAAGAAAAATGACCGGAATACTCCAAAAGACACGACGAAGTCATTTTGCTGCACGACAATGCTCGTGCGCACGTCGCAAAACCGGTGAAAACATACCTCGAAACAATTAAATGGGAAGTTCTATCCCATCCACCGTATGCTCCAGATATTGCGCCATCTGATTACCATTCGTTCCGTTCGATGGCTCATAGCTTGGCTCCGAGCAAAAATTCACTTCTTACGAAGATTGTTAAAAATGGGTCGATTCGTGGATTGCAAAGATGATGCGTTCTTCCAACACGGTATTCATTCCTAGCCCGAAAGATGGTACAAAGTAGTCGAAAGCGATGGACAATACTTTGATTAATGTATTTTTTTATTTTCATTCGGAATAAATAATTTTTTTTCATTAAAAAAACGCTACGAATTAATCCCAATTCCTAATATGATACACTGAAAAAAAATGTAGTGGAGCCAACCTCGAAGCGAGTTTAAATACGGCGAATCTCGCCGCAAAGTTGAGTCAACTTGATATCGATTGAATTGGTCAAATAAACAATTACTTCAATCGATATTCAGTTGACTCAACTTCGCGGCGAGATTCGCCGTATTTCAACTCGCCTCCAGGTTGGCTCCAATACATTTTTTTCCAGTGTACTTCTCCAGAATTATGCGTCTATGATACTTTCTCAGAAGGTTGAGATTGAGTGAGTGATGCCGCGAGAAACGAGAAAGCCAAGACAAGACGAGGAGGCCATGGCGAGAAACGAGACGAGACGAGAATGATCTCACGAAAAACAAAAACTGAGTTTGCAGGGATGAAAAATTATATTAAATGATCTTTCAGCAATATTCCAAAAAGAATTTCGAAATGCCGAGACGAGATGAGACCAGACAACGTACTACAAAATCGAGACAAGAAACAGCTTATTCTTGTCTCGTCTCGTCTCGCGGCATCACTGAATTGAGTGCGTAAGGAAATGATCGGCTATTCCTGTACTCTTACCCACCACCACTGAAGACAACAATCCCTCATTGTACCGAGAGAGTCAAAGGGGAGAATTCTAAAGAGCCAATCAAATCACGAATAAAATCTTATTGCACGTCTGTGACATGTCTCTTTTAGGAGAGGGTGTCTACCATGTTGAGGAGACAAAATCCATCAATGAAATGAGAAGAATCACCCGTGATTTTGGAACCGAATGTTCCATATCTTCTGATTTCGAGTGATCAACAACTTCCACTCAAAAGAAAAAGCTTCTCTCAGTTATGAAAAGTTTCAAAAACACTTGAACAAGTCATGCGGAACCAGAGTGTCCATAATCACTGCGAATAATCTTGTGGGTAAGATTATTGCGACTATTCTGATTAAATGATAATAGTATTTCTGTATGAATTTGTGGCTGCTTCCTTCCCCACAATTCGGATTGGAGACAGTTAGAGCTATGAAAAAATGAAGTAAGATTCATTCATCCATTTGACAATAACTGTACTAAGATTAGTTAATTTCATCAAAAGGACCCAACAATTATGTTATGGTCATTCCCTGTTGGAAAAAACGATCGAAATGGATGGATTTGGATGGGATCTCGATCCGTGTCTGAGAATTTTCTATACAAATCAATCCGATTTTATTCGGTAGTGAGATGGATTGTCCATAAATATCCAATCCCATCCATTGCAAGAGGCCTGCTATCAGTTTCAATCCGGAATTGGGAAATTATTGGAGACCTGCAATCCACTTGCATCCTTTTCCCATCCACAAGCGTTGCGGATCCATTTCAGTCCATTCAGAGGAAAGAAAGATCATGTAAAATGATCTGAACTGCAATATACATTCGTTTGCGTCCAGAAGACGGTTGAGATATTTATCCAAACGAATCTGATTGGATCTGAAAAGTATGAATTCATCTGTGAATCGATTTTGATCCACGGAGAGGAATAGAAATCTCTTCAGACTGGATCCGAATCATAAGGATAGTCCGATATCATTCGTAGAACGTATGAATGTTCAATCACAATGAATGATTATTTTCGGATACCATCATCCCTGCGTGCATGATGCAAGTTCATCCGTATTTTCGGATGGATACTGGATCCGAATATATCCTATCAAGAACTGATATCCGTTACTATCTGAAATGCGTATGCAAATTAAATGGGACTGAATCCAAATCATACCGCGATATAACTATGATACCGAATCCATTTCCATTTGCGAGGAGAGATTGAAATCTCATCCGACTGAATCCGAATTCAGAGTATGATTCGATTCAATCCGTAAATCGTATGAACCGAATCAGAACCAATGATGAGTTTTTCATGAAATCATGCCTGCGTGCGCGATACGATTTCATCCATATTTTCGAATATACACTGGATCCGAATGTATCACATAAATTGGCGGTATCCGGGACTATCGCAAAAAAGTATGGAATTTCAATCCACTTCAATCAAAAGCCACGCCTTCATCAGGATCAGGTCCTGAACTTATTTTCATCCGTAGGAAGGGATGCGAATCCAATCTGACTGAATCCGAACTTGGACCATTGTTCAATATCATCCGTGCAACAAATGAACTTTCAATAAGAATCGATGACGAGTATTTTATACTTTCAATTCCCAGTTTGGAATTCCCAAATTCGCATGGGTTTCACATGTGAATTGAGTGGGTCGCATGAGTCTCCATGAGGGAATCGCATGGGTCGCATGGGTTTTCACATGGGAATCGCATGAGTTGCATGGGTGTCACATGGAAATCACATGGGTCGATCTACTCGATTAGCATGTGAAGACCCATGCGATTCGCATGTGAAGACCAATGCGATTCGCATGTGAAGACCCATGCGATTCTCATGTGACCCATGCGATTCCCGTGTGAAATCCATGCGACTCATGCGATTTTCTTGTGAAACCCATGCCATTCCCATGTGAAGACCCATGCGATTCCCGTGTGGAACCCATGTGATTCTCATGTAAAGACCCATGCGGCCTATGAGTTTCCCATGTGAAGACGGATGGGGGCCAAATCAACGAAAAGACAAATCAACGAAATCAGTGTTTGAAAAGAGAGAGTGGGACGTATCTCTCTTTTCAACCAACTTTTCGTTGATTTGGTTTTTCGTTAATTTGGCCCCCATCCGTGAAGACCCATGCGATCCATGCGTTTCCCGTGTGGAGACCCATGCAACCCATGCGTTCCCCATGTGGAGAGCCATGCGAATTTGGGAATCCCAAACTGGGAATTCACAGTATGGGAGGCTTTGAACTTCGACTTTGGTAGTACGGCATCATTCAATACAAAATTATATATACGAGAACATGAACTTTGGACAGAACTGGATAGGAATGGATGAAAATAGATTACATTTATTTGGATAGACAATGGATGAAAATGGATAACATCAACGCAGGATTATTGGATACAAATCGATAGCCGCGAGAACACGAATATACCTGGATAGGAATGGATAAAAACAGAGGAAATTGATTTGGATACTCAAGGGATGAAAATGGATAACATCAACGCGGGATGATTGGATAGAAATCGATAGCCGGGAACAAAAATACCCCTAGATAGGAATGGATAAAAACAGAGGAAATGTGGTTTGGATACGCAACGGATGAAAATGAATTACATCAGCGTAGCTTGTTTGGGTACAAATCGATAGATACGAGAATGAGAATTCTTGATACACATGGATAGGAATGGATGAAAATAGAGATCGATTTGGATCGAAACAAATATCGTTTGTGTAAAATTATCGAATATGAATTGATAGAGGTAAGAACGCTTATTTGGGAAAAGATTGGACAAATATTCTCCAAATGATAGATATGGACAAGAATGCATGAGAATAGTGTAAGCATCATCGGAACAAAAAGGGATAGAAGTGCATAGAATTTTATATGAGGCCACCAATACATCACGAATGTACAGTATCTTGGGCAATATGCGCTCTCTGAGCAGGGTGTCAGGATAGCTCAGAGGTTAAATAGGTAAGTCTTGTAGGTAAGGTAGGTAAGTGCGATGATTGTTCGAACCCCTTGCAGGTAGGAATAAATTTCCCAAGTCATGTGCGGAAATAGAGATACAGATGTTGAAGATTCCACGGAATCTTCCGAATGTTTGAGTGAGTTCGGAATAATTTTTTTTTATTGTTGTTCCCTGTGGGAAAATTCAAAAGAAAAAACAATTCTGGAAAAAATCGGATTGGGATGGATAGATTTTTTTCCAGCAGAATCATGCAGAAACGGATAGAAATGGATGGAACTCATCAAGGTGATATCGTAAAGCACCGGATACAAATGGATACGATTCATATTCAGGCCCCGAATGGAATATGGATACATTCGAATACGATTGCTACGGGGCCCAATAATCCACTATCCATATTGTGGATGAAAATTGATGGAACTTTTATGCGTTCTGCGGATGACACTGTAGCCCGAAAGAAATGGATCAGAAATAGGATTCAAACGGATGCACGTCAAAATCTATCCATTTCTATCCGATTTTTCCAACAGGGTTGGTACCAAAAATATAAGTATATGCAACCAAATTGATAGCTATCATTCCTTGTCATCGTTAACAATGAGGCCTGCCAAAACAAAACTTCCAGAACTATTGGAAATCAACTGACTTGAATATATTTATTGTTAATGATGATTAATGATGAATTGTGATTATAAACTCCAAGTATCAAGGGATACTTCACAGGAACAAATATAAGAATCATCATTCTAGTTGATATGGAATTCCTCCTTTGGAGCCAACATGCAGCGATACAATATGTGCATATGGAGGTCATGGAAATCAAATATTGATCTGAAAACATAACCATGAAACGAAAGATACTAATCTCTGAATTCTTCGATGTTACGTTATTTGCATAACTCAATTCCAAACAATCAACCATATAAGTGATGCAAATACCACATGAAGGCTTATTTTCAAAGATGTGTCACTTGGATTGAGTTTTTGCAAAACAATAATAAGAGTTTTACTTATGTTTCCTTTACTATCAATACATCATCACCACGACAATTGTGACCCATTAAGCAAGTTTCAAAAAAATGTTTCCTCCAGAAATTCTTTCAGGTCATTGGTATGAATTACTGATTGTATGTTCAATTGATATAAAATAGTCAAAATAACTAGCATCTATTAGTAATAGCTAATAATTTTTAGAGTAAGTAATACATTTAGTCATTATACCAAAAAAAAGGTTTGTTGATGCCCAATCCATATTTAGTTGGGATTACCAAAAATAATTGGTTGGGTCCCTTTTTAACCATTTTTCTCGGGTATCGATGACTAATACTGGATGCTTCCGATTGCGAGAGCTCTTGGCCCCAGAGGCAATGATTCAGCCAATGGGAATCCAGTATTCTAGCCCTAGGGGCTAGCCCCTATCTACAATCGGAAGCATCCACTCTCTCTCTCAGTGTGAAAACAGAAGAACAAGTTCGGGACTTTTACCTTAGAGTTTGGAGTTAAATTTAGAGAGGAAAGCAAACCCTACTCAACATGCCACACAAATGAAAGTGTTTGTTTGAATTCAAGGAATTGTTATTGTGATAGGTCGAAATAAATATTTTTTCAACAAAAATAAAAAGTATTTTTGATATCAAAGAATATATGCTCTGGAACAAAAAGCGAATGATACATTCTTTCAAATCAACGAAATTTCGATTTCAATCAAAGAAATCTTCATTTCGAACTATTCAAATAACAATTTCTCAGATTCACAGAAACACTTTCATCTGTGTAGGTAGAAGCGGACGAAGAATCTTTATCAGGTTCTGAATGTCTCTCATTTCGGGGTTAAGAACTGACAAACTTTCTGCTTGGTTCTTGATTATTTCGTGGGTCACTAGGGGTTTCCAAGGGTGCTGAATCCGACAAAACGTGAATCACATGACATGACAAAACGTTGCAAGTCACTTTATAATTCCTTTATATTTTCTGAATTCCCATCAATTTGGAAATTGAAGAATCGTTCGAAATGAATTCAGTTAGATAGCTGAGGTTCAGACGAACAATTTGATATCAGATGTGTGAGAGATCGCTATCAGAAACATTTGTTCTCATAAAAATAACAATCATTCAAAAACGTGACTTGTTACGTTTTATCATGTGACCAACGACTTATTCTCAGAATGATAAATTGTCACAAATAATAGACTTAGGAGGAAACATAAAGTATCTATAATATGAAGTTTTATCGCTAAGATGAAAAGTCAAGTGAACCCAATAAATTCAAGATCTCCACATTGTTGAGAATCAATGACATGTGGATGGCAATTATGCATAATTAATTTAATTATTCTCATTTTTTAGTTCCCACAGTCAGAAATCGTAACATGTATTCCCATTACAACCTCCACGAACAAACGAGTTCATGCCTTGGAATAATTGGTCACTCGAAACCACACGAATGTTACATTCTTGCTTCGCCTCTTATCCATCCCGCAAACACTGCCATTCTCTATGGCGGGAGGAGTGGCCATTCATCCTGAGCCATCTAGAGAACACGGAGTGTGGGTGTATACAACAGATATATATTCACGTCGACGTAAGACTCATACTATTCTGTTATCATAGAGTCACAGCCCACGCGATTCACCTTTCAGCAAAAAAAACAAGGGGGATGAGCACAGAGAGACACCCTCTTATTTCCTCTTGTATATCTATACTTCATACGTACACACATTCTATCCAGCATACGATAGGATATACGAGTTGACGTGTACTTAGGTATTCGAGGAAAAATAATCCATTCCATCTTGTAATTCTGAACCATATTCCTCATTCCCCCTCATTTGCGTTGTGCTAGGAATTCTAAAGTACTTGAATGAAATCCCTTCGTTATGCTTTTATCAAAACAGTTTCACGTTCTTGGTTCATATGAAAATAACACCAATAGAAGAAGATATTCTCCATTCCTGAAAAATAATATTTCTGAATCAGCACTGTGGACAAATTCTCAATTTTATGAATATATCTCAGTAATATTTTGGGATTGTTACATTGAAGAAACGGCGAAACGTATCAGTTATCTTGTCTTCCGCGTATGCGTAATACAAGTCATGTAAGGAACGTTGCCCACCCTCACAATCACGTCATTGCACCCTGTTGCAATTGTAAAACCCCTCGGGGTAACTGCTGGAAGGAGAATAGAAAAAAACAGGTGACTGAACCTCTCTCGAATTCAACTCCGTTTCTACCACTATCGAGTCCCTTATCGCTAACTTTTTTCATCGTTCAATGTGTAGAGCAGATCGTTGAAGTAAGTATGTACGCAAGTACGTTATGTGTCAATTCATCCACCCGAGCGATCGTTTATCTCTTTTATTTTTTAATCAACGGGCAACAGTGGCATGCAATCACGTAACGTTCAAGCTTTGTTTTTCAAGGAAAGGAAAAACGTCATTCTGTTTGAGTGGATGGAAGAAAAAGACTTTGTATCAATATAATGGAATTTTCCAGAAGAGATTTGGGAAGTTCATTTTCAGACTACAGGAATACTTGAAGCGAGGGGCCTTTCACTCTGGAATAGATTCCATATTAAACAACTCATCCGGCGGTTCTTGTTGATTACCTGTGATTCTGATTCAAAGGATGATTCCACTGAATGAAGTAGACAAGAATCAAGCTGCGAATTCAAAGCATCGATGAAGGTGATTCCATCGGTTTTGAGCTAAAGTTGACGCGAGTAAGGGAAAACGGTCTGATTCCCCCTGAGCTCGCTGAGCCCGCGCTGATCCCGTATTAATTTCACTGACTCGCTTTGTTATTTTAGTTTTGTCTTTGACGAGGTGTTTGAGTACAGTCATTTTCGTTCTCGATCTTTCTTCCGCTTCCCCAGTTTCATGCTTGAATTAATGAAATTAACATACAGCAGAATTGCAAAATTAAATTACTCAATAACGAAATTTGCAACTGTATATTTTTGTTTTTTCTTTCAACTTTGGAGTACTATTTCATACCAAATTGTTCCTCGGAATCAAGATCCAAGACAAGAGTTTTTAATTCAATAAAGGCATTTTCAAATGCAATTATAAAATAAATGGTAACTTGAAACATCAGAACAATGAGATCTCATTAATGGTTGAGACAATATTACCTGATTACTATTTTGAACAAAAAAGGTTTGAGTGAAATATCTGAAAGAGAAACATGATTCTCATAGACGAATTTTGAAAGAATATGATCTATTTTTGGGAGAATACTTTTAGATAAAATATGGAACAATCTTCACTTGGATTAGAAAAGACGCATACATGTGGCAACTAGGCATTGAAAACACACTAGTCTGTTTTGCCCCTGATGAAAATATCATGTACATTCATGCGAAGAAGTGTGACTTTCAACATGGTAAAAGCATGAAACCCATCTCAGTGTGCAATTGGATTTAATTTCTGCAACATTTCGAGAACTTACGGTGCTACATGGTTTGTTTACACTACTGATTTCGAGTGTATTCATCGATTATTTATTCAATCAGAGCACGTGGACTAATATGTCAAAAGCCGCGTTCATTCAAGACACTACCATCACTGCGAAATGCTATGTCATATTGTGCACGCACTCACATGATTTGTTGAGTACGTACACATAGAGTTGAGCACTAAGGTGGGTCGAAAAAAATTTTTTCCTAACAGCGTGCGCGAACTTCGGTTTTCCAAGCCTGTGTTGCGTGCGCAAAGTGACTGCCGTGTAGGAATCACTTACTCTGCGCACGCAACACAGGCTTGGAAAACCGAAGTTCGCGCACCTTGTTAGGGAAAATAGTATGTATAACTCGTGCGCAATGGTGGTCCCTCCACTCGCGTGATTTGTCGCCCGAGCGTAGCGAAGGCGACAAGCTCCACGCTCGTGTGGGAATCATCAACTTTGCGCCCTTGTTACACAATGTGCTATTTTCTTTCTGATCGAAATTTGATAGTGCGGAAAAGTTGCTTTGAAGAATCAATATGAACCGCCAAAAAACCCCACCTCGATCAGACAATATCTTCTGTTTCAAACCTGAGCTTGAATTTTCCGTTCTTTCAGCCGAAAATACATGAATATGCGGTGAATCGCGACTCATTTTATCTTCACTTAGGAATGTTGAGGTCAATGTTATTCCCTTCACATGACTTGAAATATACTTCTTTATATCAATAATTGACTGAAACAATTGATTTTCCCTAAAGATTCATTCAATTATCACTAATGTAATGAACAACAACCAAGTGACAATAAACACAGCGATTAGGTAGAGCGCAATCAAGTTGGACTACGCACAATCCGTCTGAATCTTCTATTCACTTCTCCTGTGCATCAACTCTATCAGTGTCGTGTTTTAGCTAGCATCATAATATCTCATTCCCTGTTGTACATTCTACTTAAATGAAATTCCTCTATTGATTTGATCATCGAGGTTTTCTTTATTTATCGAATAGTAGATCGCTCGCATAATCCGTTCAAATCGTCTTCTCACGTTTCTCTGTATACTGACTTCACCAATATTGTGTTCTAGATCGTATCATAATATAACATTTTTCTTTCTACATCATAGTTCGATAAAATTCCTTAATCGATTTGGTCATCGAAGGTTTGTTATTCATCGAGTAATAAATCGCTTGTATTGCTCCGCGCAGTGGTTTCGCAGTCATGTCATTTTCTGAATTCTCCTCACGAAAGTAGATGCTGTGTCCAATTTTTGGCAACCCAAAAGAGTTGGATCATTCTCAGTTCCTCACATACGAGGACGTGATAAGATGTTGTTTTCATAAACTCAGATCTATGGGTTTACAAAGTAATGGAAATAGAGAGTCGTCTTTTCCTATCATTGCTGATGTAGTAGCAAACAAAGTAGAAGCAATTTCTGCTAAAGCTGGTATCCCGATCGTAACACACACTCGTGTCGTGAAAATGATATGTACTTATCACAAAAAATATCAGAAAATGAAGAATAAGCTTAGACGTATGTCAAAGTGCCCTGGACTTCAATCTAAAGCTAACACATTTAAAAAAGCCACACGAAAATTGTTTGACATTCCCTCCTGCAAATGCGTTGCCTTCACTATCTGTTGTTGTCAGAAAGATAAGAAAGTTCCTGCGCTGGAACGTGCTTTCCTGCTTGACCAAAGAGGTCCTCGAATAGGACATATCGGTGGTGTTGACTATTCGAGTGTCAAATCAACGACACGAGTGTGTGTTACGATCGGGATACTAGCTTCAGCATGAATTGCTTCTACTTCGTTTGCTACTATAATGCTCCAGCAATGATAGAAAAAGACGGCTCTTTATTTCTATTACTTTGTAAACCCATAGATCTACGTTTATGAAAACAACATCTTATTACGTTCTCGTATGCGGGGAACTGAGAATGGACCAACTCTTTTGGGTTGCCAAAAATTGGACACAGCATCTACTTTCGTGAGGAGAATTTAGAAAATGACATGACTGCGAAACCACGCCGCGGAGCAACGCAAGCGATCTATTACTCGATGAATCACAAACCTTCGATGACCAAATCAATTGAGGAATTTTATCGAACTATCATGTTGAAAGAAAAATGTGATATTATGATACGAACGATGGTTTTGGATTGAATGATGTGAGAATCCATATCATAGATTCATCACTAGTTACTATATAGAATTGACTCATGGTTTTCAAGCCAATGAACTCTCTTATTTTGCAATTTCATATTTACGTGAGAGTTGTTGTCATTGAATTTCGAATCATTCACTGGATTCTTATATGAGTCATGAATCTTTATGTATATTTTTCTTGATTGAGTTTTCACAAATAGTATATAGCTATATTTCCATGTACAGTTCAGATTGGAATAGTCTTAAATCCGTGCGATTTTGATTTTCGCTCGATTGAATGACATGCATGTCGATATTACATAGTGATTTTTCTTATCAAACAATATTATTCAAAATTCAACTAGAGAAGGTATAATGAGAATGTTTTTTGAATAATATATATAAATTTCCTTTGCGAACTGAATTCCGTACGATTTTCGGTCAGACAGGGGGTCTTTTTAAGAATATTTTTCAATTAATGATAATTTGGCACTTCTTATAATATATGGTTCATAGATCTTACGGACAAGAATTTCTTCATCCCAATCATCATCGCAAGACCAAACTTCCTTCCGATAAGGGAAAGATTTATCATAAACGGAAACCTGAAGAATATTCCTCAGATTCCAACGTTGAAGGCTTGATAACCAATGTGATGTTTATGTTACTTATGAACATTACACCCTCTCTCATGACTTCTAATTCAGTTATCGATGCTGTGCGTGAGAAAAATATGGGAGGAAGGATGTATAAGTCATCTAACCAATAGAATACACCATGTGTAATCACTTCAGTCGATAATTCAACTAAGAATAGTGACAATGCCTTAGAACCGAAGAAACATATTTACATCGATCAATGGAATAATCGATGCGTGTCTTGCTGATACAGCAAATTTAAACACACGAGCGGATCCATGTCTCTAATAACCACAACTCCTCACTCAGAGTATGTGGTTAAATGGAAAGAGATGAACTTTTTCCATATATCTCGGAAACGTGTCAAATAATTATCCCTTCTCATGACGAGTAAGCGGTACGATACGTACAAGACAAACTTCAACATCGTTGAAGAGAGAATACGGACTCGTTTCAAGATTCGAACATTCAAGTTCCACATGAACTGAAAATGAATTGAATCTTGAAAAAGAAATCGCTATGGCCAGGAATCGAACCTGGAACTACCCATAGGTACTGGGGTGCGTTAACCAATTATGCCACCATGACCCCTGACGACCCCATTCTCAAAAAGATACGCTTTCGAGATATTTGGAAAAAGTTCATCTCTTTCCATCTAACTACATACTCTGAGTAAGGGGTTGTGGTTATTAGAGACATGGATCCGCTCGTGTGTTTAGATTTGCTGTATCAGCAACACACGCACCAATTATTCCATTAATAGATAGAACTAACCGAGACATTTGCTTGTCCCTGGGACATACATGCGAAGTTTTTAGAACATCTTGAGACGTTATTCGCACGTTCTCTGTGAAATCAAGCACGTCTTCTGAACGTTCAAGAAACCTCCCGGTGCTGTATGGGATAGAATTGAGAAAAGAAGAGGGTGTCGAGACAGCATAGAAAGTTCTCTGAATGTTTTAGAAACATACCCTAGGTTCTGTGAGTCTTAGTCCCGGAGGAGTACTTATCACTTATATTACAAACGTTTAGGGCACTTTGAGTTTTAATGCAGCTGAATACGTTCCAAACACGTTCTTTTCATGTACTACGGGACGTTCTCGTAATACTTCACCAATGTCTGTTCATGTAACATTAATTATTAAATTCCTGTTGTTGTGAATTCGAAGTTTTCTCCACAAGTTTCGAAGTGTAAAGTGTCAATTAAGTAAATCCTATGTTCATTGCGATAACCAATCCTTTATTCCTACACTGCCGATCATTCCCTCTTCCTTCTCTTCTCACAGCTTCACGACCGCGCCACTTTTCTCGAGAAGTGGTAAATGTTCTCTTGAAAGGTTGTATTTGATTTTCGAATACATCCTATGCGACAGTGCAACAACTCGTGATTCCTTGAAATCCTATCCGAATCCATTGGAGGATCCCCTATTCCTGACAAGAAAATACTGGTTCCGTGGGCACAAGTTTTAGCCCCGAGTCCAGTTTCACTTAAGCCTCACGCTATTCAGAAGCATTGAAGTTAAATAAAAACCGATGAATTGGAACCTAGGAAAATATTCATGTACGTTCGACTTCCGGATGTTACAATGATTGAAGATACAATTCATTCTAAATATTTTCTTCCAAAGTTCTATCTCTTCAGATGTTCCATTTAAGCTGGGTTACATTTCTATTCTTACAAACTTTTATTTTCATCTCTCATTATCTTTGTTCTCAAATGATTCAATTCTCAAATATCATGAATATTGGGTATCTTTATTTCCATATATTTTGATATTCGCGGATCATTATCCTCAGATACCTGTCACAAATGAAGATAATCTTATTCAACCGCCCATTTTCCTCCTCACTTTGACATATATTCTATGATGAGGATTTGCGAGGAAGGAAATATGTGAGAATAGATATTTACCAACAGTTATATGCAAGAAAGAATTATCTGAACATTGAGACAATTGGCAATACGGATCTCTAATGGAAAATGTTTGATTGAAGAGAGAGAATTTCAAAGAAAAAATATTTCTGCAGGTCTGTATTCCTGAATATGTGTCGAAAATGGAAGAAAATTTCATTCAACAGCAATTTTTTTCCTTTTATTATGTACTAGAAAATGAAAACCTGTTATGTAACATTCTACAATGAATAGGCCAGTCAAATTAGGACAAAAAAAGGCTTTAGGGTGAACTAATTGAAGCCAGGATCAAACCTGGTGGAATCGATAGTGGAGATGATCCAGATGGAGGGAAATGAAATCCGCAACTCGTACCTGTTGTGGGGGATAAATTATTAGCAATAAACAATTTTTCAACTCCGTCGTTTTTCCTATTTCGATGGATACCTCGGTAACGGGTCGAGAACATCAATATCGGAACATTGTACTGGACCTTCCTTGTAGGGAAATGAATTCTCTAAAAGTTAAGCCATATTCATTCTTGCCGTAACCTTCTTCGTTTTGATGCTACGGGGTCTCAAAGTTGGAATTTTTTATGTCAAATTTGACCCGTTTTTGGTGAATCCACTTTCATGAACAAATTGAAAACAACGTACTTAGAGTTGCTGAATCGATTCGGCAAAATTTAGGGGATAACTAGACACCTGAAGGATCATTTTTATATGGATTAAAGATTTTTTGCAAAACGTTTTGTTTATTTGCAAGCCATGTGAAATTAATCTTCAAAAAACGCGTTTTTCTCAGTTTTTCAAGGTATTCACCCATTCAAAGGACCCCAAGACGAAAAATCGTAAATGGATCTTGTAGAGAAGGATGGAACCAACAAATTTGAGCACTTGAAATTTTGTTGTAAAATACACCCCTTCGCTGTTATTCAACGACAAAGGTGACCCCTTTTGAAAGAGCGCATATATCTTTTCACAGGGGCACATTTTTACCTTCGAAGATACTCTATTTTTCCAACATTCCAAAGCACCTAACAAATGCAAGAAAAAAAATTGTTGAAAATTTTCATTTGTTTATAACAGATGGAATTGTTACGTGATTTTTGGGATCCTGGATCTTTTCTATACCTGAATCGGATAGCCTTTGCCACCTTGAAAATGATCTGGTATTCAAAAAAAATCCAAAAATTGAAAGAAAAAATTGTTTATAACAATTAATAAACAATATCAATATTTCGGTTCCCAAAGTGGGCCAAAGTGTTCCCCGGAATCCCCGATACAGATTCCCGATTTGAGAAATTGTTTTCATCCATGATTTAACATTTGTTTATTAATTTGTTTATAATAAAAAAACCAAAATTGTCGGATTTTCATGGAAGAGAATAGGTCATCATATGGAATGGAACTCGCTGAACGCGAATATGAAGATTTGATCTTTCATTTCTCATCCCTTCCCCATTGTCTATCAATGTTCATAACAAATTCCTAATTTTTCACAGTTTTTCGATCCTCCAAGAATCTCTAAGAATCACATTATTTCTTCCAAAGTTATTCCACTGGTCAAAAATTCCAATTTATCTTTTTTTACTGATTGTTTATAAAATTATTTGATGACAAAATTTTTTTTCAAACAATTTTTGATCTGAAAAACACTGCTTTATATAAAGGAGCGCTCTCCAAACATACATCCATCAACAGAAATCCCATTTTTGGTTCTATCAATTGAGGTTTAGTAATTTGTTTATGAACAAATTAATTTTTTCCAATTTACTTTCAGGAAAAATGTCTCTCCATATGTTTTCGACGATGCTGAACACGAATGCGTGCTCAAAAATGTTGATTTCTCATCCCTTCTCTATTTCTGTTTATATTGTTGTTAAAAGAACAATTTTTTTTTTCCATCCCATCTAAAAGTGAGGTATACATGTATATAAGACCCTCAAATTACCATATTTATCAGTCAAATTCTGTCAAAGGATATTTTCATACTGTCAGGGACCGTTCTTGATGGGTTATTTCATTTGGATTATCCTGCTGTATCTAGTAAGGGGAGAATACAGGATTTTGTTGTTTGATTCCTTCATGGCGAACTTGATTGTTATGAGAGTCGTCCAACATGGAATGTATATATACATGTGTGAATTCTTGACTCCGCTAAATTGGATATGATTCATGAACATGTAGGACTCCGAAAATTCCATTCCAAATGAAATAATCCCTCAAAAACGCTCCCTGACGGTATTAAAATATCATTTGACAGAATTTAACTGATAAATGTTGTAATTTGAGGGTCTTATACACATGCATACCTCACTTTTAGATGGAATGGAAGAAAAAATTTTTCTTCCAACAACAATATAAACAGAAATAGAGAAGGGGTGGAAAATCAACATTTTTGAGCACGTATTCGTGTTCAGCGTTCTCAAAAACATATGAGGAGACATTTTTCCTGGAAGTAAATTGAAAAAAAAAATTTGTTCATAAACAAATTACTAAACCTCAATTGATAGAACCAAAAATGGGATTTCTGTTGATGGATGTATGTTTGGAGAGCGCTCCTTTATATAAAGCAGTGTTTTTCAGATCGGAAATTTTTGAAAAAAGAATTTTTTCATTAAATAATTTCATAAACAATCAGTAAAAAAAGATGAATTGGCATTTTTGACTAGTGGAATAACTTTGGAAGAAATAATGTGATTCTTAGAGATTCTTGGAGGATCGAAAAACTGTGAAAAATTAGGAATTTGTTATGAACATTGATAAACAATGGGGAAGGGATGAGAAATGAAAAATCAAATCTCCATATTCGCGTTCAGCGAGTTCCATTCCATATGATGATCTATTCTCTCCCATGAAAATCCGACAATTTTGTTTTTTTTTTATAAACAAATTAATAAACAAATGTTAAATCATGGATGAAAACAATTTCTCAAATCGGGAATCTGTATCGGGGATTCCGAGGAACACTTTGGCCCACTTTGGGAACCGAAATATTGATATTGTTTATTAATTGTTATAAACAATTTTTTCTTTCAATTTTTGGATTTTTTTTGAATACCAGATCATTTTCAAGGTGGCAAAGGCTATCCGATTCAGGTATAGAAAAGATCCAGGATCCCAAAAATCACGTAACAATTCCATCTGTTATAAACAAATGAAAATTTTCAACAATTTTTTTTCTTGCATTTGTTAGGTGCTTTGGAATGTTGGAAAAATAGAGTATCTTCGAAGGTAAAAATGTGCCCCTGTGAAAAGATATATGCGCTCTTTCAAAAGGGGTCACCTTTGTCGTTGAATAACAGCGAAGGGGTGTATTTTACAACAAAATTTCAAGTGCTCAAATTTGTTGGTTCCATCCTTCTCTACAAGATCCATTTACGATTTTTCGTCTTGGGGTCCTTTGAATGGGTGAATACCTTGAAAACCCATATAAAAATTTACCATTGGCGCTAGCATGGCGCAACGTAGATAAAGTATGGCCGATGCTTGGCAACCAAGCATGACGCAAACCTGAAATGATAACATCATCATATGATTTATTAATGTGTTTTGCCAATGAAGTGCCATCATTGGTAAGTAAGTGGCAATAAAATAAACCATCATTGGCAAACAATTGGAAAATTTGTCCACCGTTCTTGGCCCAAACATGAGCCATTATTGTCTTTACTATGAAATAAGAACGTTACACAGATTTTTTTTTCGTTTGCCTATTAAGGTATAATCGTGGCTATTATTGATTGCCGATCATTTTTTTATCCGAAAATCTAAGTGAATTGTGATTTGGTTTTTTGTTATTTTTACGTTACGCCACGTTTGGCTAGTAATCTTATACCAATCGTGAGTCGGTTTTGTACTAATGCAGTACCAATGTAGCACCAATATCGTGCCAACGTAGCGCCAATCACGAGCCAGTGTTGCGCCAATCGCGAGCCAGTGTTGCGCCAATCATGAAACTTTTCAAAATAATTAACCTCAAAATGGATTAAAAAAATATATCCGCATTTCACAATTTGCGATATGTTATATTTGAGTTCTTTGAATTTTGATCTTCCCCTTCCTTTACCTATAAACACAACGCTGGATCTTCTGTAGTTATATTCTGCAATGAGAAGTATACATTGTTCATTTCATATATTGCGGTTAGTGAATAGAAGGATTTGAATGTGTGCACAAATACATATAACAAATATAATTTATGAACATTGGTTATTATATTATCAGGGATGCTCGATGTGTATCAGCAGTAGAAGCCCTCTGGTGTAGCCTGTAACAAAGAAAGATTGCCTGTTCTGCTAGGGGAGTGCTTGAGCTTTATATATTTCTTGTGTACGTCTTTCACCGCTTGCGAGAAACATTCGATCAGCAACGTAGCAGGAATATTATAAGACGGTACTCCGAGAAAGGGCCCCAATTTCGGCTTATACTTATTCGAGTACTGGCATTCAAAGAAAAAAATTTTTGAGCCATTGGAATATCGGATGTGAACAGTGTGACAACTTGATGTTGTTATGTATAAGGAGAAAATAAAATATAAATAAATATTGGATCTAAAATTGCTATGAAAATCTATTAACAACGGACCATGCTGTCTCACGATGTGAATGAACATGAAGATGGCTATAAAATACTTGATCGCTTTCATTATTGCCACGATTCATGTTACAATGTTCCGTAGTAAAGTAGACACTGATTATACGATTTCGTCTCATCTGCTGGTTCAGTTCTTCACTGTTATTTTTTCATAGTGATTTTAAATATAATACTATTCTTTCGTGTATATAGAGACGATACCAAGTGAAGTAGGAGATTTTATGTTGGAGGATTAATTCCTGTGAAGTGTAAAAGTGAAAACAATTGGAGAATCATAACCTCGAATTGTAATCATTTAATGTTTCATGAGGACCATACATGTAAATTTCTGAATATTCAAAATCATATCGTTTTGTTTTAGATTGAAATAAAGCACCATGAATGCATATGCACGTGTGAAAAAGCATCGGATGATGGCTCGTTTGGATAAAAAGGATAATGATGTCAATATCATGCATGAATCAATTTCAATCGACAGTGATTCGAGTTCTGAATTTGAAGTGAAATTAGAAAATAGGGATACTAGTGAAAGAGGTTCACCTGAGGTATCAATTTCATCTGACGAAACTAATAGAAGTAATCAAGAAAATTCCTTCATTCAAGCTGAGACCCAGTCAGCAATAAACCAATCGGGAAACGTCGAATCAGTTCGTACGGAACTCAAAGCCTGGGCATTGCGTAATATTAAAACATTAACGCATAGTGCAATTAATGATTTATTGTGCACTTTAAGGAATGCAGGTCTGAGTTCCTTGCCAAAAACAGCGGTCACGCTGCTTCAAACGCCATTTATTGATAAACAATGTACGCGTGAAATGAAAAATCTACATGGGGATTTTGGTGAATTTACGTACTTGGGAATTGAATATAATTTAAGAAGATTAATCCCATCTCACCTTTTCGATGATTACAATATAGAATTATTAATTAATATTGATGGGGCAAATGTATTTGAAAATTCGAAAATATCTTTTTGGCTCATTCTTGGTCAAGTGTTCAATTCCAAGTTCGAATGTAAGATATTTCTGATTGGACTCTATTGTGGAAAATCTAAACCAGAATCTTCTAACGATTTTTTGAAAGAATTTATAGAAGAAGCAATATATTTCACCAAACATGGTTTATTATTGGAAGAAAAACTTTTTAACTTCAAAATTAAAGGAATTGTCTGTGACACTCCTGCAAGGGCTTTTTTAAAATATATCAAAGGTCACACTGGCTTCTTTTCGTGTGAGAGGTGTGTGACCAAGGGCGAAACGTTTGAAGGAAAAAGAATTTTCCAGGAAACAAATGCATCTCTGCGTACAAAAGTCTCGTTTGAAACAAAAAGCCACAAGGAACATCATATCACTGATCTCACTACAAATCTCTTAAAAATTCCTCAATTGGATCCAATCAGAGATTTCCCTCTTGATTATATGCACTTACTGTGTTTAGGTGTGACCAAATCTCTTTTATTAATGTGGGTTCATGGTGATAAAACCAAAAAATGTATGAGTTCCTTACATCGTAAATTATGTACAAATTTAGTGAAAAAAAGTGTAACGCCTAATATTCCTTTTGAGTTTCAAAGAAAAACTCTCGATTTCGACGATCTTCCAAATTGGAAAGGAACTCAATATCGTTTTTTTTTATTATATGGTGGGGCCATAATTATGCGTGACATATTGCCTGGAGACAAATACAAACATTTTCTCAAATTGGTGACGGCCAGTCGTATATTATCCGATTCAGAAAAAATCCGCAATGAATTAGAACTGAATTGTGCGAACATGTTATTGCGTGAAGTTTTCGATGATATGGCTAGTTTATATGGTCCTGCTTCTCAGGTCATGAATTTTCATAATTTAATTCACTTGGTGGATGACGTGAAATACTTTGAAACCCCTATTACTGAAATTTCAGCTTTCCGCTTCGAGAGTTATATTGGATTTTTGAAAAAATTAGTAAAATCTCCTCATTCTCCCGGAAAACAAGTTATAAAACGATTAGGGGAATTGGAAAATGATTCTTCGCAAAAACTAAAACCACGTGATTTCAATATTAAAAGTGGCTTGATTGAATTTGGCGATAATCAAATGATACACAAATCAATTCATGTTAAAGATTCTTTGCTTATCACATCACATAGACCAGATAATATTTTATTATTACAAAATGGATCTGTACTTGAAGTAGAAAAAATTTTTTCTTATCGACATGATACTGATGTATTTTCTGCTAACACAATTTACATTGAAGGTAAAATATTAAATATCGAAGGAGAAGATATTTTCAACTCAATTCATTCAATTTCAAATGTAGGGGTTTGGAAAATTGGAAGAGTTTCAACTTCATTAAAAACTGTCTTGGCGAAAGAAATAAAGAGGAAATGTATTAGATTTAGTATTGATTCTGAGGAATATATTCTATCAATGCTTCATGATTTCTAAATTTGTCAACTCTAAAATTTCAACAATTCATATCGTATCATTTAAAAAATGCTTATGTCCCTTGTGGAAATATATCTACGCCTAATTATGCCAAAAAATACGCCAAATTATGCCAAAAAGTACAGCAGAATTATGCCTAGTACTACGCCTAAGTACGCGGTTTCGAACACGTCTGTAGAAGGGCGTGAAAAACTATGTCAATCCATGTTGAACAAAAACTACGTATTTTCAAGCCATATCAAATATATATACGTTAAGTAATGATGAAAAGTGTGGCAGAATTACGTCCAACTACTTCCAAGTACGCGATGTGAAATATGTTCGTAGAAGGGCATAGGAATTCATAGCTATCCCGTCAACTGAAAACTACGCATTTTTGAGCCATATCAAATCCGAAGTACCGTAGCGTAAATTGTCGTAGTTTCTCGTGGTTCTTGGCATAGTTTGGCGTGGAAATATTTCCACAAGGGGTCTCATGCAAATAGTTTGTAGTTGAACAGTTCGTGAATTTTTAAATAATCTGTTCCGAAGAAATTATATCTTATCAAAATTATAAATCATTGAGCATCATTCATTTTAGAGAAAAAATGGTCGATTGTAGAATTTTCGTTTATACTATAAGATTTTGTTTTGATTATACATGGCCACAATCAACGAAATTCTTTACTACTGCCGATGAATACGACAGCAATTTTATTCATTTACGAATTGTGATTTGTGATTCATCAAAACCACCAATCATCCGTTGGAAGTATATTTTGAACAATATTGATTAATTTGAAATATTGAACAGTATCGAATTCAAATCGATATACGCAAGAGCGTTATAATTGTTATTCAACCTAACCTTCACACTTCACAGTGCTTTACGAAAACCTTAATTCGACGTAAACTATTGTTTTTCACGGATTTTGATTCTTTACGATTCTAATTTATCGATAATATATAATCTACGATACAAAATCTACTATCACGAGGAATTGAAAGAAATTGTCGAATTATTGTTAAATGAACAATGGCATTAAACCCAGGTAAGTTATTATGATTAAAATTTCCTCATTTTTCATATAACCTAACTCTATAATACACTTTGATGAAAACGTTCTTTAGATTATATATATATCATTAATTCTCATTGGCAAAAAATATATTTCTCAACTATAAAATACAATATTCACTTATAATTAATAATAAATTCTCATCTGAATTTTAGCTCAATGTAAAAGTTGTCAATGTTCATTCTAAGATTTATAATAATATCACATGTCATTTGATTTCCAGAGGTACGATTTACCAAAGATACTTTGTACGTAATTGTTGCGTTCGAGCAGACTTCGAAGAAGAAAAAAGTAGATGTGGAGCTGGTTTGCAGAACATGGTTATCTCAGAAAGATAACATGTGGTATTGTAAATATCCTCCGATCAAAGAATACCAATTTGTAGAAAAATATTTGAAGCAATTGAAAGACCCAGAGGATAATTGGGAACAGTATAAAGTACAAATAATTCAAACCGCAAGTAAGTAATGAATTTTAGTTTCTTTCATCATTTAGAAAATAATTTGTGCGAATGCAAAAATTCAATATCATTTTAAATACGTCAATATAATCTCTCAAGTGAAATCTTAATAATTTGCATCATTTCAAAGTTAATCGTCAAATATCCTAATAATGATCATAATTATATTCGGAAACATTTCATACGTATATACGCATGAAGAAAAATTATCACATGGATTACAGCACAATAAAAGTTACAAAACATTTTAAATAAGTAAGGACACGCTTGTGATAGTAGTTATCGTGTTGTGCTGTATGGAATCGAATGGCTTGCTGTGAAATAATACATTTATGTAATAGAATTAGAAAAATAGCAACATTTTCTTCATCGTGAAATCAGAATAAGTTTCTGTAAGCGTAACACTTATGAGTGTCCCAAACGTCGTGCATTTAATGATGAGAAAAATATTGCTCAGATCACCAAGCGATAACTATTTTCTCTTTTTCAATGCATTTATGTGTTTACTATTCCATATATATATATGTATATATATATATATATATATATATATATATATATATATATATATATCATACAATATGATTACTTGACAGATAATTTGGAACAAGGAAATCGAAGACTCCATCGATCGTTTTACAATAAAGTGATCCATGTTACCACAACAGAAGCTGAAGTTTCAGATTCAGAGTCTGATCCTGGGAATGAACATGGTAATGTAGTACAATACTATTCGACTTATGTGTATGTATGGTTGTGTGCGTATAATAATTTTAATTGATTTTTCTGCAGATACTTCTAAGGAAAGTGACCATGAATTTATGAGGAAATCGCAGCATGTTCCCATCATATCAAGAAGCAAATGTATATGAGTTGTGCATACATATTGGAATTTTAAATCCTGTTATAAATAATTTGAACATGATTTTAGGTCACGCTTCCGAAAATTTGCCAAGTGAAACGACGAGTACGAAGAGGGCTCAAGAAAAATTGGAAAAAACTAATGTTGATAAAAAAAACAATCCATCAGCTAATACTCTTTTGAATAAAGGAAACAGTTTATCAGCTAATACTGTTCTTGGTAAACCAAAATTATTTGCAATATATTATGGATTTCCTTTAATACTGATTGAAAGTTTCCCTTAGAAGGTTGTAATTACAGGCATTTGATTTATTTCTTAGGGGCCTGTTGTTGCCAAGAATTGAAAGAATTGAGGAAAGATATGGAAAAAAATAAAAGAAGTATCCTATATCAAATAAATGCGGGAATACAAAAACTAGAGTGTTCAATGAAAATAAATTATCCTAATGATGATAAGGTTTTTAGTATCAACAAGTTGATGACGATACTGGGAATAAACTTACCCACGAAAAGTTTAGAACAATTTGAAGAATTAGAATCTTGCCTCAAAGAAGCCGATGAAGAAAAAAATGAAACATTTGTAAATGAATTATGTTTTATACAGCAGTTTAACTCTTCCAGCAAGGACGCTGAAGTTGCCTGCAAATGGCACTAAAGATGTGAATGTCATCTGTAATAACCTATGTGTACACACTTACGTACCACACAATGAAAAATTTCTGCGCGCGCAGCTAAATTACGCACAAAATCTCAGGTCACGTGTAGACACTTTCAGACGCTCCTTGCTGAAAGAGTTAATGTGAACCTTATGTTTACATATTTATATGTATTGAATTAACCTTTCTCTTTTTCAGCGACAAATTCTCACCTTTCACCAAAAGGGTGCCACAAATTTCAAAGAAGCTTTGAAATATATGTTGAGTTCCGTGATGTTAAGGGATGTGCAATTGCAATATAGCGGGCAAGGAAGAATTGTTAAAGGGCAGGGAAAACTAAATTTCTCGAAAACGGAAGTATCTAAATTCGTAAATAGTATAATATTCAGTCGTTTTGAATGCAGTCAAAAAGAACTAAAGTCTGCCACTACTATCTTCTTTGCCGGTGCTGGTGATCGTGAAGGGGGCAAAAAACACAGAGTAATACAAGGAGTCCAGAATAATTCTGATCAGAATTAATAATACTTAATATTAATGAATAATAGTTGACATTTGGTCTTTCTCGTCGTCAAATATTATATACTTTTTTCATTCGAATACTTTACTAATAATTCGTCAATTATTTATGCTAATAATTATGATCATAATTCACGAATACCAATAACAATGAATGAGTTGATGTGTTAGTTTGTATAAAAAATGTTTATCTGATGTTTATGTTGATGTGTTAGTTTGCACAAAACCCATATTCCTTCCACTTCGTTAAGGAAAGTGTTTATGCTGTACCAAGTTTGAATCTTATTTGATTTTATTTTCGAATTTATTCGATTCATTTTTTGTAATCATAATTTTTTTATTTTTGTTTTATATGAAAGAAGATTACAAAGCAGAATTCATTATAAAGCTTGAATTATTATGATGCTCATGTTAACTTCATATTATCATCCAGATTATATATCACTTTTTTTCAAGTATTTCAAAATCACATGCGATTTTATGTTTTTAATTTCATTTCAAGTCATTGAGAAATTCTGAAGGATGTAAAAATCATTATGTAATCCTACCAAAAAATAGAAAAAATTAGTCACAAATTCACATCAGTGTTCATTCATTATCCTAATCCAGTTTTTATCTGCTTCTCCTAATGATTTGTAGATTAGAATATAGTTAAAATAGAATAGAGTTTTCTTCATAAGAGTAATTAATAAGGGTCAGGAATTTCTGAATAAAATTATGTTGAAGAAAGAGTGTAATTACTTCGCGTGTTACTACACCGAGAAAAAGGGTTTAGCTGAATATTAGACAGCTAGAAAATTGAGTCACTCTAAATAAAAATTTAGTTCAACCAAATAAATCCTAGCTAAATGTTTTATTCACATTAAATGACCTGTTTTATTCATATTTCAGACTAGACTTTTACTTACGTCAACTGAAATTTTGCTGGGACAACTAAATTTCAGTTGTCGCGGCTAGGTGCCTTTCTCTCAGTGTAAAAAGTCGTATCAAACCCACTTAACGTTGTTCGAAAGTGTGACATATAAAACAGGGATCCCAAATTATGTAACTTTGTTACATATACAGGGTGTCCCAGAACAAAGTATCAACATTTCACCAGCGTGTTCCTGAGAGAAAACTGAACAACTTTTCCATTCACCATTTTTTGATCCGGAGCTTAGTTTAAGAGTTGACTCCAACCAATCAAGTGGCTGCTACATAAGTATACTTTTCGATTATTGGTGTAGCCAGTGTACTCGTCACCTGAATGGTCAACTTATTTTTTTTATAACTCAAAAACTAAGCTTTGGATCGAAAAATGTCAAATGGAAAAGTTGTTCAGTTTTTTCTCAGGAACACACTGGTGAAAGGTTGATATTTTGTTCTGGGACACCCTGTATATGATGCATTAGTAACATCAAATGTTGTGTAACAAACTGTTATTTATATGTTATATACTGATTACATATGGAATTACTCCAGCAAAATGGCCCATCATTCCTCATATTTTTACATAGATGGATGGAAAATTACGAGTGACATGTAACTTACATGTATCCATTCTATCTGGCGAACTTGTGTGAAGACGTGAAATTGTTTTCACAGTCAACTCTTTGCGCTATGTTCAACGAATTATTAGTGTGATATTGATTCCATTTGCACTGTAAATTATCAATCAACAAATAAAACGTCAACGGCTTGGAAAAATCCATGATGCAATTTAGTTATCAAACTTCAGAATGAAAAAACTTGCCAATGTTGAGCCATGCTATTATCAATGATGGCACTACATTGGAATTTAATTTTTATCGAGACTAGGCCAACGTTCGTGGCAATGTTCAACCACATGCCAAATAATCCTCACTTTGAATATAATCTTTTGTTCAGCCAATGTTGACCCAAGCATCAGCCAGGCATCAGCCAAGCATGGCTGAATTGTGAATCAATGGTCGGCTGACAAATGAAATTTGTTGAATACCGACATCGGCACAACGTTTTATTAATTGTTAATCAACATTGAATCTATTTAGATTGCCAAGCCTTGGCTGCCAACATTGCGACAAGCTAGATTCTATTGTCAGCATTGGCGGAGCCCAAAAATTTTTATATGGGAAACTGAGAAAAACGCGTTTTTTGAAGATTAATTTCACATGGCTTGCAAATGAACAAAACGTTTTGCAAAAAATCTTTAATCCATATAAAAATGATCCTTCAGGTGTCTAGTTATCCCCTAAATTTTGCCGAATCGATTCAGCAACTCCAAGTACGTTGTTTTCAATTTGTTCATGAAAGTGAATTCACCGAAAAACGGGTCAAATTTGACATAAAAAATTCCAACTTTGAGACCCCGTAGCATCAAAACGAAGAAGGTTACGGCAAGAATGAATATGGCTTAACTTTTAGAGAATTCATTTCCCTACAAGAAAGGTCCAGTACAATGTTCCGATATTGATGTTCTCGAACCGTTACCGAGGTATCCATCGAAATAGGAAAAAAGACGGAGTTGAAAAATTGTTTATTGTTGATAATTTATCCCCCACAACAGGTACGAGTTGCAAATTTCATTTCCCTTCATCTGGACCATCTCCACTATCGATTCCACCAGATTTGATCCTCGCTTTAATTAGTTCACCCTAAAGCCTTTTTTTGTTCTAATTTGACTGGTCTAGAAGACCTGTTAGTGTACAAATATGTAGAAATAGGTATTTATGATCAGATATAATATCAAAGAGAAGAATTTTATGGGAATAAACCAAAATAAAAATACAAATATTTTATGAAAAACGAAGTTCTTGAAAGTAGACCATTTCGGACTATCATATATGTTATGAATGAGTTTAGAATCATAAAAATTGTTGTAGAATAACTATCAGTAGCCTGACTCGTGTGACTGAAGATACAATTTATTCTAAAATGATATCTGCCAACGTTTCATCCCTCCTGTTGTTGCATTCAAGCTGAATGATATTTCTATTCCACAAACCTCTATTTTTTCGTACAATCAGACTTTTTCCCTTGTTTTTCACTCGATTCATTGTCCTCAAATTCCAGATAACATGGAGTTCATAAAGAATCTTCAAAAAACCTCATCCAAAATCCAAAGTTCTCAAAAAGTTATTTAAGAATTAACCAATGCACTCTATGCTACCTGAGGTAATCATCCTATACAGTACACGAGTTTCCGCAAAGAGTTTCCCATATGCCCATCGACATGTATTCATTATGAATATCATGAATTCAAAATGAACTATTAATCAACACCTTGATGTTCAGAAAGGACTCATATCGAGATTTCATAATGAATTGTCCGGGCATTCAAGAAGTTTACATTTTGAATTCAACATATTCATAATGAATACATATTGATTAGCATAACGTGAACTATCCAAGAGGTCTTCAGGAGGTCTTCACAAATTGAAATTGATTATTTGTGCTGATTGGGATCGAAGTCAAATGACTTGATTTTTACGTATTTGCACTCTCACAGATCTTGATTTGTAAATATGTATTATTGAGAATGGAAAACAATCTTATTCAACAACATATCCTTTTCAACCTCTCAATATATGTTTAGGAATGAGGATCTGTGAGAGTAGAAATATCCCACATAGCGCTACAGTCTTAGAAGAATTCTTAAAGAATTTATGAAGCACAAAATGAGTTTGATAAGAATTCTTTTGAGACTATGGCGCTGTTTGAGATGTGAGGATAGATATTCATCTCCTTTAATATTCAAGAGAAGAATTATCTGAAATTGCACAGAATTGGAAATACGAATATTTAATGGAAAATGAAGAATTTAAGAATAAGGATATTTCGGAATATTATGGATCCTTCCGATTGCAAAAGCCCTTGGCCCCAGGGGCCATGAATTAGCCAATGGGAATTCATTCTCGAAGCCCCAGGGGCTATGAATGCCTGCAATCGGAAGCATCCTACACTGAGAAGAAAAAAAAAGAGGGAAATTACAGTTTTTTCTGTAATTTTTGGCTCTATACCAAATTCCTTGCAAATACAGCAAAGGAATCTGTAATGTTTTATATCATAAGATGTAATAATAGAAGTAAAGTATTTATTTTGAAAAATTACATTCTCTCTCAGGAAATGTCACCGAACAAATTCTCTACTTCCAATAGTCAGTTTCATATTGAAAGATTCAGAGTTACCACGATAATAATAGCAATAAAAAAAATGTAAATATTGCGTTATGAACACGATTATATGAATAGCGTATGTTCTTACTGTAAAGATCACATTTTTCCTGTCGATGCTAAAGACTCTTTAAACATTACATTTTCTTTTTGTAATTTATTCAGCTTTGTGGGTAAATCTTACGGTGTTTGGTTGTTACCGACCGATTCCATTGCGACGTTGTCGAAATTACATTTTCTGGTCGTTAACGGCTGTTTGAAAATATAAACGCTTACACATAGAATAGAGTGACCAGTGAACAACGAATGGGTATATGACGACACACGAAAATTGAATCGGAAGTGCTTTCAAAGTGTTGTCTGATTATTAATTTACTAATTGAAACCACGGGGAGAAGAACTCGACGAGCGCTCGAATCGCGGTAAAAGTATTGTCCAAGCGGTCACGTGGGGGACCGAAAAAAAAGTCGGAATTTTGGAAAACTAAAAATACTGGGCGATAGGGCTTGAAGAATCAATACGAGTGTTCGTTCACAATGTTCTTCTATGATCAATAGCTTTCGAGAAAAAAATAAAAAAGTACCTCTTTTTCTCGTACTAAAAATGAATGTTTTCTTATCTTAAACTCGTTATAACTCGAGCAGTTTTCAACGTATCAAGATGAGTCTTGCAGATTCCGATTCGGAACACTCCCCCGAAGATGACGATCTTGACAAAATTTCCAAAAATTGATGCAAAATTAATGAATTTTCAATTTGAAGTGAAAACTTGGTTTTCAACGAAGAGGAAAACTTTGCATTGAAAAAGTGTCGGGGGAAGTATGAGCTACGAAAAACTTCCAGCGACAAAGTTGTTCGCTAGTGTGCGGACAAACTTTATGGAAAGTTTCAGATCAATTGGACTATTGGTTCGAAAGATACAGCGATTTATCCATCAACTTGCAACGGAAATTTCTTATGACTCTACGTCGTTTACCTGCTGAATATGAGGATCCGAATGAAAGGTTGCATTCACTTGATTTCTCAACGTAGATTCATGTTTTTTTGGTCGAAGCATCCAAATATCCAACTATTTTTGCAAAATTCGGTATACATTGTTTTTTTTTTATAAACAATTTTTATTCAACGCATCATTGTTCAATCCTTATTCTGCAAGATAAAAATTAAAGATTGAACATTTGTGTGCTCTCTCGAACTCAATAGTTTCCGAAACTTATTCCACGAATCCTTGGCCAAATCTTATCGGAATGATATAAACATTGATATCCAGATTCGAT
Organism: Gonatopus flavifemur; assembly: GCA_018340375.1. Lineage (NCBI taxonomy): Eukaryota > Metazoa > Arthropoda > Insecta > Hymenoptera > Dryinidae > Gonatopus > Gonatopus flavifemur. The sequence goes on along the minus strand of JAFFJZ010000075.1, from coordinate 304,472 downwards.
GTGTATTGCCGAAGCTTGTAAAATGATTCGAATGATGAAAACATTTCGTTTTTCAATAATATTTGATAACGAATTAGTGGCTCTCAGGCTCGTGTTTCCCGAGTTTCAACGACACAAAGTGTCGAGCGAAATGTGAAATTAACCCTTTGCGGCATGGTGGCTATTATAATAGCCACCTCAATGTGTTTCAAGTTTACAGTTAACCAGAGACAATATAAAGCTTTTTCCCCCAGTTTTTTTTTCAATTTGATTCAGATAAGGACTTAGGAAGTATTCGGCATTACGTATACATTGTCAATCGTTTTACAAATTGTGATTTAAATGAATAAACAATGAAAAAAAGCCGTATTCATTGAATAACACAGGCACACAAAAAAATTTGTCATGAACCAGAGGGTAGACCCCACTATCCCTACGTTTTTGAGGTCGCTGGAACCGAATATGACCATGAAAAATTTTTTCAATCGCCCGTTTGCCCTCACCAACCCCCTGATGAGGGTTGAATTTGAAAAATTCGGAAAAATTCAAATGTACGTGTATTTCTATGTTCTTCGGGACGCTGAACCCAAAAATGATAAGGAAAAGGAATTCCAACCCCTCTCCTATCCGCTAGCACCCTCCTACCACCCCCCGATGGGGGTTGAAGTTTAAACTTTCGTAAAAAATTCAAATGTATGTCGATTTCTATGTTTTTTAGGATGCTTAAACCGAAAATGATGAGGACAAAGGATTCAAACCTCCCTCTCACCCGCTAGGACCCTCCTACCACCCCCTGATGAGGGCTGAGTTTGAAACTCACGTAAAAAAATTTGAATGCATATGTATTTCCATGTTTTCTAGGATGTTTGAATGAGAAATGATAACAAATAACAAATTCAACCCCTCTTTCACCCGCTAGCACCCCCTTACCTGATTCCTCTATTGTGGAATTATTTTTTGCATGCTGAATTCGGTGATATAAAGACTTGTCAAAAATTTTTATGTAATTTATTGAACATAGGACAAGGGCGATTTACAACTATACAGAAAAAGATATTACATAATGAAACTATCGAAGATAGTCGGGGAAAACATGGAAATCACGTAGTGCGATTGACCGAAGATATAGAACAAATGATCCATCAACACTGTTTGTTAATCCCACACTCTGAGTCGCATTATAAACGTCAAGCCGGTCAAACGTCTAGTTTACAATATTTTGATCATCCTAATTCAACACTGAAAGAAATATACGCTCTGTTTTTGGAATATTATACAGCGAAAAAAGGTTGTGAAAATCCTCCGATTGATTTATCACCCTACTCTCAATATTTTAATCGTCATTTGAATTTTTCTTTCTCAATACCACGCACTGATGTTTGTAACATGTGTTTTGAACAAGAGCGGCAAAACAATCCTGGTGATGAGTTCAAACAGCATAAAAAAAGTATAGAAGAGTACAAAATATTGAAGAAGAAAACGTTGGCAGAAGAAAATGTGTTATGTCTTGAATTCGATTTCGGTCAAAATTTACCTTTGCCGAAAATTCCTGTATCAGATCAGTTCTACAAGAGATTGCTTTTGCTACACGTTTTTAACGTGCATGTCTTCGGTGAACATGGCAGAAGTTACATGTTCTTTTTTTTAGAAGGAAATTTTAAGAAAGGTGGTAATACTGTGTGCAATTTTATCTTACATGCAATGAAGAAAGAATTGGAGCTTAATTATTATAATAAAATTTATTTATTTTCGGATGGTTGCTGTGGTCAGAATGAAAACCGTTTCTTCGTCTCTTTCTTATCATCGTTGGCTCAAGAATTGCAACTTGAATTTGAACATGTGTATCCAGTTCGTGGACATTCATACTGCTCTTGCGATCGGAATTTTGGAGTATATGGCAAAAAAAAAGAAACAACTTGAAACTATTGAAACGGATGAAGACTACATTGATCTCATAGAAAGTGCAAGGAATCCACCATTTCAAATTGTCAGAGAAGTAGATTGCCCAGTCCGAGATTATGAGGTTCTGTTACAGGAAAATGTCAAAGATATTCATCATCATGAAGTAATCAGTCTTACGACTGGTTTGATGAAACCCTCCACCCCTGTCTATTATCCGCCAAACGTTTAATTTCTACATATCTACTACATCCCTTGTCTTGTACGATTTGCTTCATATAACTTGCTCTAGGTCTGGCTTTACCAGTTTTACCATTCATTTTCCCTTCCAATATTGTTTTTAATAAACTCTCATGCCGTAATGTGTGTCCTATAAGATTGCTTCTCCTTCTCACGATGTGTTTCAAAAGATTTCTTTCTTCATTTATCTGCTCGAGTACTTCTTCATTTTTGACTTTGTCTATCCATTTTATTCTGAGCATCCTCCTATAACACCACATTTCAAAAGCTTCAAGTCTTCGTTGATCAGTTTTCCCCATTGTCCAAGTTTCGCAACCATATAATGCTGTGCTCCAAACGTAACTTTTCAAGAATTTCTTCCTTACTTCCAAGCTTATATTTTTTGAGCATAATAACTGTCTCTTTTGATAAAAAGCCTGTTTCCCTTGTGCTATTCTTGCTCTTATATCTCTTTCGCTTTTGCCGTTCTCTGTAATTATGCTTCCTAGATATTTGAATTCTTTCACCTGTTCAATTGTCTCGATATCTATTTTGATTCTCGTTCTTCTAGCTGTTTTCGCTGCTGTACACATCATGAATTTTGTTTTGTCTTTATTTATATTCATACAATAGTTTTCCAATAATATTGTTCTCATGGTGTTGAGAATATTTTCTAACTCAGTACTACTCGTGGCCAATATAGCTATGTCATCCGCGAATCTCAACATACTTATATTTTCTCCCTGAATCTGTAATTTCGATTGAATTTCCTCCTTCACTTCGTTCATTGCTTCTTCTATATATAAATTGAAAATCAGTGGCGATAATGAGCATCCTTGTCTCACCCCTCTTCTTATTTGTGCTCCCCCTTCCTGACCCTCTATGTCTATTATTGCACTTTGATTCTTATATAATTCGTATATTATTCTTCTATCTTTATAATTTATTCCCACCTTCTTCAGGATCGCAAACAGCTTCTCCCAGTCCACATTATCGAAAGCCTTTTGTATATCTACAAAACCTATATACACAGACTTTGTCAACTCTAGACCTTTCTCTACTACTGTCCTCAGTACCAATATTGCTTCCTGCGTTCCCCTATTTTTCTTGAAACCGAACTGATCCTCTGCCAATCTACTCTCTATTTCATTTTCCATCCTCCTGTATATAATTTTGGTCAGTATTTTCAAAGCATGTGAAGTTAAACTGATCGTTCTGTAGTTTTCGCATTTGTCTGCCCCTTGTTTTTTCGGGATAGCGACAATTTTATTCTTTTGGAAATCTTCCGGTACTTCTCCTTTTTTGTACATATCTCTAATCAATTCAAACAGTGCGTCGCGAGTTCCTTCACTGGAGGCTTTCATAAGGTCCGCACTTATGCCATCTATGCCTGGCGCTTTATTATTTTTCAATTCTTTCAAGGCCTTGTCGAATTCTGATCTCAATATCGAATCTCCAAATTCTTCCTCATCTACATCCTCCTCTTTCTCTAATAATGCTATATCATCGTTTCCTCTATACAAGTCTTCCAAATGATTGATCCACTGTTCTATTTTCTCTCCCGTTTTTATCAATTGTCGTCCTAGAGAGTTTCTAATCTTATTGCTTCTAGATTTCATTTGACCGAAAAATCTTTTAATAATCCTATATGCTCCATCTATTCTTCCTAAATGCAATCTTATTTCTATTTCCTGACATTTCTCTTCTAACCACTGTTCTTTTGCTTTCCTTGATTCTCTTATTATTTTATTTCTCAATGATTTGTATCGTTGCTGGCCTTCTTGGCTATCATTATTCTTGTATTTTCTTCTTTCATTTATCAATTCTAAAATTTCTCCCGTTATCCATGGGTTTTCAGCTTCTACTCCATCATTCTTCAAAATCTTATCCGCACATTCTCTTCTATTCCCCTTCATCTTTGTCCATCTCCTCTCTATTCCCAAGTCTTTCTCTTTTTGATCTCCCAATTTTTCATCCAACATTTTCTCGAATGCCTCATGTGTTTGTTTTTGCTTGAGGTTCTTCAAATTCCATCTTTTCTGCATTTTCCTTTTCTTCCTCAGAGATTTGAATTTCAGAGAACATTTCATCATCAACATATTATGATCACTATCTATATCTGCACCGGGATAAGTTTTACAGTTTTTCACTTGGTTTCTAAATCTTTGTTTCACTAATATGTAATCAATTTGGTATCTTGCTGTATCTCCTGGCATTTTCCAAGTGTAGATTCTTCTTGGATGATTTTAGAATAAAGTGTTTGTGATAACCATCTCATGATTTTCACAAAATTCGACTAAACGTTGTCCTCTATCGTTCCTTCTCCCTAACGCGAAATCTCCTATAATGTTGTCCTCTTTTCCTTGTCCTACTACCGCATTCCAATCCCCCATCACTATCAAATTCTCTTCTCCCTTCACATATTCTATCACTTCTTCTATTTCTTCGTACGTTTTTTCAATATCTTCCTCCGAATATGCAGATGTGGGCATGTATACTTGGACTATGACTGTGTCTACCGGTTTTGTTCTGATTCTAACCATCATCACACGTTCATTATGTTGCAAATAATTTTCTATTCTATTCCCTACTCTTTTATGCATTACATTTCCTACACCTGCTTGACCGTTCTTTGATCCTGTATGAATTATTCTATAATCCCCACTCCAGAAATCGCCCTCTTGTGGCCATCTCATTCCGCTAATCCCCATTACGTCTATATTCAACCTATTCATTTCTGATTTCAAATTTTCTAATTTTCCCGCTTGCCTCAGTGATCTAACATTCCACGCTCCGACTCGAAGAATCTTGTTTCTTTTCCCTATCCTATTCTTCGGTTTCCGTTCCTCGCTAATGAAGTTTCCTCGAGCAGCCTCCACCCGGAGATCCGAACGGGAGACTAGTTTACCTCCGGAATATTTTACCCGAGAGAGCGCCATCATGTATTTATTAATTTGTTTGTTTGTTTTTGTTACATAATATTCCAGGTTAGGAAAAAGGTTTCATTTCCTCGGGAAGTATTGAAACATGTCAAGGAAGGTAGTTTCCCCTTGCTTTCCTTCCGTTCAATTTTGCCGATGTTCCTGGCATTAGGATGATTTCGTTTCTCTCAGTTTGTATTCTTTCTCTTGAGTAGTTCATTCCACCCAAAAAAAAGATCCAACTCTGAGATACTTATCCTCCTCACCACGTAAAGGAAGCAGATACTACCAGGGATGGATAAAAAGGATATCAAGGACAGGTATCATGAATATCCCCCTGGAAGACCCGCAATCATCCACGGGGAGGTCAAAGATATTAAGCATCTGCAAATCAGCAAAGCAGTACGGATTCAATATTTTCCTAACGGTCAAATCAATATATTCCAAAGTTACAATGGAGAACCAAAAATTCATATCATCAAATCTTCAGTGAGTTTACATGCATTATGCAAATCACCACCAGCCCTCCAACTGGCATAAGTGCAGAGAAGATGAAAGATTTACAAACTTCATCAAAATATTTGAGTCCAAAAGGTGTAAAATTTTTTGGAAGCTTATTTTCGAAAATATCAATTAGAAAACCTAAAAATAAAGAATAATTATTCACTCCAATGATATAATTTCTTTTTTTGGTTCAAAATATATTGTATGCAGTTTGAATCGTTTATTTACATGAATTTTTTACAGTGCATTGTGTCCGAGGGGGGCAATTTTGGTTCATTACACGGAGAAAAAAGATTTCGCTATCTGAATGAATCCGTCTTCGCTTCGTTTTTACGTATAGATTCGTTATAATTATCAGTCCTTCGCTGGTCTTGCGAAGCTTGATTCGTTGAAAATATCATTGGCGTTTATTTCAGCGAACTTGCTTGCTGTCCATATAATAACGAGCGAATTTCGCTGGAACAGCGAAATTCTTGCTATTCCAGCGAATCTTTTTTCTCCGTGTACCCTCACAACACAACTGCTTTCAGTTATCTTTCGATACCTTCCTGAAACGTGTAACACCTTCCAGAAAGGTATCGAAAGGTAACGGGAAGCAATTGTGCTGTTAGGGTTACATTGAATTCGAATTAAATTTGTCCGAATTCAATTCGACAATCATGTCTATACACAATTCAAAGTTCACTAGCATTTCCAAATCATTTATGACTGAAGAAAAAGTACAAATAATGAACTTTTATCACGAGGTTTGTATGTGTCATATATGATGTGAATGATATCCAAACACGTTGCATGAGACATTTTAAACTTGTCTGAAATATATTTCAAGACATGAATATGATGTTGAACAGGACCCGTTCATAAGACGAGATCGTTTTACATAAATCATAAACCCCATATTTTTTGTTCGATTAATTTCAAATTTCCAGAAAAACTTCCTCAAACATAAGACCATAACTTTATTGTTCGAAGTTTTCTTAATTTCACATTTTGCTCGACACTTTGTGTCGTTGAAACTCGGAAAACACGAGCCTGAGAGCCACTGTCTCGTTATCGAATATTATTGAAAGACGGAATGTTTTCATCATTCGAATCATTTTACAAGCTTCGGCAATACACATCGAATCTGGATATCAATGTTTATATCATTCCGATAAGATTTGGCCAAGGATTCGTGAAATAAGTTTCGGAAACTATTGAGTTCGAGAGAGCACACAAATGTTCAATCTTTAATTTTTATCATGCAAAATAAGGATTGAACAATGATGCGTTGAATAAAAATTGTTTATAAAAAAAAACAATGTATACCGAATTTTGCAAAAATAGTTGGATATTTGGATGCTTCGACCAAAAAAACATGAATCTACGTTGAGAAATCGAATGAATGCAACCTTTCATTCGGATCCTCATATTCAGCAGGTAAACGACGTGAAGTCATAAGAAATTTCCGTTGCAAGTTGATGGATAAATCGCTGTATCTTTCGAACCAATAGTCCAATTGATCTGAAACTTTCCATAAAGTTTGTCCGCACACTAGCGAACAACTTTGTCGCTGGAAGTTTTACGTAGCTCATACTTCCCCCGACACTTTTTCAATGCAAAGTTTTCCTCTTCGTTGAAAACCAAGTTTTCACTTCAAATTGAAAATTCATTAATTTTGCATCAATTTTTGGAAATTTTGTCGAGATCGTCATCTTCGGGGGAGTGTTCCGAATCAGAATCTGCAAGACTCATCTTGATACGTTGAAAACTGCTCGAGTTATAACGAGTTTAAGATGAGAAAACATTCATTTTTAGTACGAGAAAAAGAGGTACTTTTTAATTTTTTTCTCGAAAGCTATTGATCATAGAAAAACATTGTGAACGAACACTCGTATTGATTTTTCAAGCCCTATCGCCCAGTATTTTTAGTTTTCCAAAATTCCGACTTTTTTTTCGGTCCCCCACGTGACCGCTTGAACAATACTTTTACCGCGGTTCGAGCGCTCGTCGAGTTCTTCTTCCTGTGGGTTCAATTGATAATCATTGAAATTCACAATGAAAATAATATACTTAGATTACTAATGAGAGAATTTTCCCATCTTTGGAAAACATAATGAATGCTTCAAATGTTGGAGGAAAAATGTTCACTGGGCACTATTATACAGGGTGATGGAAACTTTTGGGTTGTATTCCACGGGTAAACTTTTCAGGAAGAAAGTAACAAGATTCATCTTTTCACATAATGCTGTGATGAGCTGAATTCTTGAGTCATCAGTGAAATAAGTTTGTCAGTTGATTGAGAGACGAGTAGCTTCTCTGAAGATCAAACAGTATACGTATCTAGTTGTCACTACCCATGCAGCAAAAATTTTGCTTCGTCTGAAAGATTTCTACCGAGTGTGTAGAAAATGTCTTATGTGACAGTCTTCATTGCATACGTCTTCGTTTCAGGAAACTGGAAGAGAGATCTAAAAGAAATCTGAAGACAGCTTCCAGACTTTTGAAATTGAGACATCTTATTAAAGACAGCCAAAACTGCTGCATAATATATTGTATATTGCAGTACGAATCTTTCAGACAAAGCAGAATTTTTGCTGTGAGGGTAACTGAAGTCAGCACCAAATTAAGCATTTCACAAGATAATCAAAGGGAGAAGCTTTTCATTTTCTTCAGTATATACCCGTGCAGTACCTTTCACGGATTTCCAATCACCCTAACCTGCTAAAAATTCCCAATAGGGAACCATTCAAAACGATAAATTTTCTCTATAGTTCTCAATAACGTCTTTGAATACGGAATTTACTATGTTGTAATCTTCTTAAACGATAGAACTTCAATCGTTCCTTATCGTGTCGTATAAAATTTAACAGGATGTATGTGGTTTTATCAGCAAATACGTACAAAAAAAGTACCACTTATTTGAAAAATAATACTCATTTATTCTAAAATAAGTAGTACTTTTTCTGTAAAAATTTTACGATAACACCACCTACGTTCTATGATAAATTCTATAGAATACGATGAGGAAAGATAGAGTTCTATCGTTCAAGAACGATACAAAATTGTGAATTCTGTATTCAAAAACCTAATTGAAAGTTCATCGTTTGGAATGTTTTTGTATTGGGAATTTTTAGCAGAATGTATTCAGAAAATAGTTTTAATTTATATCATTCATGGAAGCATTGATTGCCAAATTCTCGATGCATTGTCCCTTACAGAAAAATGTAAAGTTTACATTCTGTTGAAGCAAAGAGTATATTTTCCCTGCTACTGGCATTGAACAAAGTAATGTCTGCGAAAAATGTGAACTTCCTTGGATCTACGTTGAATTTTCTATGTTGCATACTGAGAATGTAATATTTATTGCGGCTACATTCAATTCCCTGCGTTGTCTCTCGAAGATGTAATGTTTACGGTGTGGTCTTTGAATTTTCTTCGGAATATAAAATTTACAATTTTTTTCGCACCACGCCGAAAATTCCCTTAGAAAATGTCAAACTTGTGCACTTTCATATGAATTCCTCTCTTTTTTTTTCTCAGTGTATATGTATACCAGGTGTGTAAGTATGAAACCGGAATTTTTGTACAGAAAAAACACGTTCATTGTAATGATATGATACAAAGTAACTTATTTAAAGTATTGTCCGTCGCTATCGATACATTTTTTCCATCTTCCTGGCAATTTGTGGATTCCGCGCCAAAAGAACTGTTGCTCTTTTGAGGCAAGCCAGTCATCGAGCCATTTCCGTACATCTTCGTAAGAAGTAAAACGCTGCTCAGCAAGTGCGTGTCCCATCGATGCAAACAAGTAGTAATCGGATGGGGCAAGGTCTGGTGAGTCAGGCGCGTGCTGAAGAATCTCCCAACGGAACGACTTTATCGTTTCCTGGACCTGTTTTGCTTTGTGTACTGGTGCATTGTCATGCAGCAAAATCACCTTGTGTTGTCTTTGTTGGTATTCTGGTCGTTTTTCACGCAAAACTCGATCCAAATCGATCATTTGTTGTCGGTAGCGTTGAGTATCGACAGTTTCCCCAGATTTTAGCAGCTCGTAGTAAATTACGCCCTTCTGATCCCACCGAACACACAGCATTGTCTTTCGTCCGTAGCGGTTTGGTCTTGCCGCTGATGTTGATGGTTCACCCGGAGTAACCCATGACTTTTTGCGCTTAGGATTCTCGAAATATATCCACTTTTCATCGTCATTCATAATTCAATGGAGAAATGACTTTCTTTGGAACCTGGCGAGCAGCATTTCGCATGATGTTTTGCGGTTTTCCTGCTGTCTTTCGTTGAGTTCATGTGGAACCCATTTCCCCACCTTTTGTATCTTTCCCATGACTTTCAACCGAAGGGAGATGGCTTCTCGGGTCACCTTCAACTGATCCGCCAGTTGTTGTTGTGTTCAAGCGTCGTCTTCGTCCAACAAGGCTTGCAGGTCAGCGTCTTTAAACTTTTTCGGCGGTCTTCCACGTTCTTCGTTCCTGACGTCAAAATCACCACTTTTGAACCGTTTGAACCACTCGAAACACTCGAAACACTGTGTTTTACCCAGAGAATGCTCACCAAACGCCTCCACAAGCATTCGATGCGATTCGGCTGCGGTTTTCTTCAGATGAAAACAGAAAAGTAGTGCTGCCCGCAAATCGTAATTTGCTGGCACAAAACTCGACATGTTTATCCCCAATAAACTAATGCTACTGAATGAAACCCGTGTTATTGTGAGTTGGAAATCTTTGTCGGATATCAATACAATAACAAGACACCGCTGACGTGATGTGTCGGTAACTGCTTCGACATCCAGCGCCACCTATGGGCAAATTCCGGTTTCATACTTACACACCTGGTATATACGTTGTAAATGAGATTATCATCAAGATGATGATGCATATAGCATAACTACACCCTGATGAAAATAACCGTCAGAAACAAACAGAACCTCCAGCTGAATTTAACGGAGTCAATATGTGTTTTTGAAAAATACATATTGACTCCGTTAGATTCGGATAGAGGTTCTGTCCGTTTTCAACGGTCAGTTTAGTCAGGGCAGCTTTGTCTGACTGAAAGGATTGAAAATGCGATTGATTTTGAAATGATCTCTCCAAAAGTTTGATCACTCTTGTTATTCTTCAAACTGAATTATATTTCTTTTCTCACTCTATCCCAGATAGCGCCAGAGTCTTAACAAAGAGCTCGAGTTTGAGAGTAGAAGGAGAATTCATCATAAATACTTTCAATTCAAATTGAATTTTTTATCAACACCTTAGTGTTCAGGAAAAATTTATATTGCAAGTTCGGGAATACTTTTTTGGAAATTCAAAACGTATTCATTTTTGATTGATTGGAGTTCTGTAGAATATGAATGATCATTTGTGTTATCTGGGTATGCTCCAGCATTCCATTTATAGAATCCATAAAGGGAAAAGTCCATTTCTAAGAGAATTCGTAGTAAAATATGTTCACACTTTCGGATCTTCTCTACGATTGGCTGGGACCGATAAATCCACACGAAGAGAACGAATGTGTTGAAAAATCTCGTTATTCATTGAGGATCAGCACCAGTCTGTGACGGATAAAATTATTCACTTGAATTCACTTTCAAAAGTATCATAATTGGATGTTTTTCTACAAGAAATTATGGTACTTTTCACGTTATATTTAGGTCTATAATTTCATCCATCACAGACTGGCGCTGATCCTCAATAAATTATGGGACTTTTCACAATATATTTTTATGCGTGCAGGATTTAGAACATGACGATGGAAAGGTAGACAATGGATCGTTCAAAATTATGAGCTGCTCTGAGCGCTCCAAGTTGCTTCCAGCGTCAACTTATCGGTCAACTGACATTTAGTTCACAGAATTCTTCACATGTATACTTGTGTAAGGAAATTCACTTTCCTTTCTTTCTTCTCTTCATTTTCAATTGCTGTCCAATGATGAGATGAATAATGAGAGCCCAAGTGGTTCTTCATATCACAGAAATAATCTGAGGACATTTTCTTCATTGCTATGGTTCCTATCAAACTCGATATGAGTATTTGATTTTCCTTTGTTTTCAATTGAAAGCATATCCGGAAGAAGAAGTGAAATTCCAATAAAGAAACTCCGAAAAAGTAAAAAAATAACGCCAAGCACATGAAAACGCGATGAATATCTACAAAAACAAATCTATAAGCCTATTCTCAACAGAAATTTCATTACATTTAGAATTTCGATGCAATACAGCAGGATATGCCGCATGGGAAAAAAAAGATGTGAAATCAATGTGTGTTGCCAAGTACATTTGGTTATTCAAATGGTATGTAAACGATTTTGTGTATATTGTAACTTGAATTTTTTTTCAATTCTATCCAAAGTGATTCATGATCTTTGAAAAACCTCAGTGTATTGAAAATAAATGGGTCAATCCATGTGGAATTATCCAGAGGAGGTCGCTCAATATTTTTGAAATTTTCTATAAATTGTCAGTTGATTTGCCAGTATATTAGGAGTAAAAATGAATGGTTCAAAAATTCTTAAACTTCTGGTATTTTTGTTTACGCGCATTTTTCAAAGCCCTTGCCAGCATGTTTCAATCAAAATAGTGCTTCACGAAAAACCTCATAACTTTCTAAGTTTTGAAGATATCAAAATGATTCAAAATCCATTTCATTCGGGAAGAAACGTAGTGAAATCCTGGTGGGAATCATTTCCTCCTAATCAGTGAAAAATTGTTCAAAATTGACTCCAAAAACAACACTTCATATTACGAAAATTTCCATTTTCGACTTTAAAATTTCAACAGAACGGAATAAGACTCAGATCTGTAATTCTTACCGTGGATAGATATCTTGTAGAACTACTTTCAGTCGCAGTATCAAATCTCAAAAGGTCGTCCTTTTCTTTATGCAGTCCACCAAACATGACAACTGAACTGTGATGTGACAAATCATCACAAAGAGGGTCGCGGGATGGCAACGCGCACGATCCCTATCGATCGTAATCGTAAACGCACATAACGAGTTAGTTCACTCGTAAGAACATAGCTGTCGCTCGCTTACACGAGAATCGGGAACACATCTCCTCTCCCTCGCTATTCCTGTCCTCCTCTAATCCTTGTCCTTCTTCTATTTGTTGAGGTTTCCCGTCCCCCAAGGAGGCAGCGCCACCTATACCACGGATGCTGGGTAGGATTGGTTCAACGTCAGGAGGCGATATCAACGCCATCTCGGCCGTTCCAAAGTCGACAACCCCCAGGAGACTGGAAATCCCTCGCGGACAACACCATCTCTCTCCAACCCTGGACTAGAGAGGGAGAGAGAGAGTGAGATGAATCGTCTCCGAGGACGCCACCCCGTTCCTGGATCGGCGGAACCACGGCAGAAACCAACCCGACCACGCTGTACCCCTTCTCCCGGCCCCACCAAAGGAGAGGAAAGGACATGACCACCCGCACCCAGACGATCTCCAAAATGCACATGCGCACACTCACCCAACGAATAGTAAGAAGCCACTACCACCCGAGCGCGCAAGTCGAGCCCGAGAGTGCGCTCCAACGGAAAGTCACCGACGGGGTTTCGTATATGATTTTGTGAACTCACCCGTCGGTGAAGAAGAAGGAAGTGGCCATGTTGCCTGTCACTTCTTATGTAACCGAGCCACGGCAAAGTTCTAAGAGAGACTCTTTGTCGAATTTTGGATATACGGTGAGTGTGCTGTGCCATCGGGGTCCGACATCCCGTTAAAATTCTCTTCTTCGGATTTGTCGAAGAGGTTTGTCAGTGTGGAGTGCCCGTGCGGTGTTTTGGTGAAAAGTTTTGGTAAAACGGTGTCGCTCACGTGGCCTCCTCCACGTGCCCTTTCCTTTGATTTCTCTTTTCCCTCTTTGTTCTCGTATAGAATCACCCCCTTCGCCCGTGTTTGCCCTCCCCCGGTCAAATTGTATGGTCGCGGTCTCCCTATATTCCCCTTTGTCTTAATTCATGTAAACGGCATAGTCCGTGAGTACACGTTCCCTCGTGGTCGCGCCCTCCACATTACTTTCGAAATCCCTGTGTTCTCCCACAATCCATTCATCGAACGAACGAGTTGTTTGTATTTTCTTTTCTTTGCGCGACGAAGTCGCACCCTTGTAAAATTCGGAATTTGTAAAAATATGCGTGCCCTGGCACACCATTAACTATACGTAGAGTTTGTTTACTCGGTGTATGAATTCAAATCGACCCACCCCCTCTCCCTGAGCTTTTTCCTTTTCCTTTGACCCCTCAAAATTGTCGTGAGCAAGTTACTTGTTCTCTTTCAATATCTTGCAGGTCCTGCTGTTGCAAATAAATATCCACGACAGGAGTCGTGGAGGCGCTCATTGGATCCTGCGCCTTTGTGAGTGGAATAAAAAAGTGTCCATCACAGAACGTAAAACTGTAAAATTTGGAGCTAAATAACTCAGGAGGAACTGGGTGAAAAATTACGAAACTTTCACAGAATAATCCTCTTATAAGTAGAAACTTATGGTATGAATTTGATTAATGATATCGAAACGGCTTTGAAAATACAGGGCCTCAAAATTGGCTCGAAAATCACGTTTATCCACATGAATTTTCGCAATGAAAATCACACTGTGTCGGCATATTTCAATCATCTTATCAGCCAAAAATCCTGGAAATTTGCCAATGTGAGCTGAGGAATGCAATGACAATGAATTCCAACATTTCTTCAATATAAACATTCCTACCCTGCGCAATATCAGCCAAATCCAGATGGAGAGCAACAGATCTTGAGACAATAACTGGACCGAGTCTTATAAGTACTTGTCCGGTTTTTGTCTCAGGATCTGCTGGTTTTCATCCGAATTCATTTGGCATTTTCCGCAGGGATACATGTATAAGGGTCATTCGATATCAGATTTACAACTAAAATTTTGATTCCAACAAAACTTTTTTCTCGCATTCTAGGAAGGAAAATAATCGATACGTATTTTTTCATTTTGATCGGATACTTTCCATTTTCGAGATACGATTTATTAAAGTTTTGGAGTTGAAAAAATCGAACATTATCTCATTCCTGATATTCAAAAAGCCTTTGAATTTGGAGAAAACTTTCGAATCACAAGAATTTGTATTTTGTGCGATCTCACGAACTAGATATATGAAATAAATTTTTTTGTTATTTGACCCATTTATTTTGCGAATGTTAGAAATGAATTCAAGTTCCAAAAAAAAGACATGCTTGAAATTAATTTTTCCATAATGTAATTTTTCATCACTCCCCATAGAATGTCTCATAGGAATTTCAAAGTGGACAGCTCAATAGTTTTTGAGATATGATTCATAAAGTAGAACCACATCGACTTCGAACGCGGAAAATTGCATCGTTCACATTGGAGTGTTCATTGCCGAGCGCGTGTCAACATGTTTATATGAATTTATTTCTAAGCATCTATGAATCCTACACAGCACGGAAGTTGGAGAAGAATTCTTGAGAATTCATATTGAATTTTTCAAGTCCCAGTTGAATCCTTTAGGATCTCTTCCTGATTTGGTGTGCTGTATGGAATGTAAGTTTATAAATTCACATATTTCGTGCATTCTCTTACACAGTATGTTTGCTTCTATGCGTGCGTCTAAGAATACTAGTATTAATATATATATACTAGTTGTGCATCATTTACACATCCTTAGGTCTGCGAGTTCGAGGATGCAATGAATAATAAATTCATTATAAAACAAAACGTTTGTTGAACTGTTTTTCCTTACCGAGGTGTATAAATATTTTATGGTTCGAATTGTTATACCATACCCGTACTTATGTCTGTACCCGGAATGAATGGAGTTATGCTTACACAAACGCATATAAGCAAACATACTGTGTAAGAGAATGCACGAAATATGTAAATTCATAAACTCACATTCCATACAGCACACCAAATCAGGAAGAGATCCTGAAGAATTCAACTGGAACTTGAAAAATTCAATATGAATTCTTAAGAGTTCTCCTCCAACTTCTGTGCTGTGTGGGATTCGTCGATGTTTAGAAATAAATTCATATAAACATGTTGACACGCGCTCGGCAACGTAACACTTCAGTGTGAACGATGCAATTTCCCGCACTTGAAGCCGATATGGTTCTACGTTATGAATCATATATCTCAAAAACTATTGAGCTGTCCATTTTGAAATTTTTATGAGACATTCTATGGGGAGGGATGAAGAATTACATTATGGAGAAATTAATTTCAAGCATGTCTCTTTTTGGAACTTGAATTTATTTCTAACATTCGCCAAATAAATGGGTTGAATGACAAAAAAAATTATTTCATATATCTAGTTGGTAAGATCGCACAAAATACAAATTTTTGTGATTCGAAAGTTTTTTCCAAATCCAAAAGCTTTTTGAATATCAGGGATGGAAAAATGTTCGATTTTTTCAACTCCAAAACTTTAAAAAATCGTATCTCGAAAATGGAAGGTATCCGATCAAAATGAAAAAATACGTATAGATTATTTTCCTTTCTAGAACACGAGAAAAAAGTTTCGTTGAAATTGAAATTTCAGTTGTGAATCTGATATGGAATGACCCATAAACATAATATACAGACTCACCGAGGATCTTTTTCAGCAAATGCACAATCTTTCGAGGACGTGAGGCCTCCAACATTCTTTCCCCACTTTTTCCCTATTTCGCACATCAAATTACCCTCTCAAAACATAAAAAATGTTGTTTTCCAGGGTTGTTCCTTTGGGGAAAAGTTCCGTCTTCCAAATTCTCTGATATTCTCTCACATAGTCGCAGAGAAGGAATCTTGCTGAAATAGTGATTTTCAAGACATTGTCTTGCTGAATTGTCTTGAAATTCTTCCTGTTGCAACAAAAATAGTACACTGTTGAAACTCTCTGCATGAATTGTAATGTTTATGCTAGAAGTTGATTTTAAATATGTACATGAATTGAGTTTCATATACATTTGACATGAAATTATACCTCATCAATATCATCTATCAATCGAATCAAATATTCACATTAAACTATACCTGCCGGTTTTATCTTTTTGTACATTAAATTTCATGCGCATCTATACAGAACTGAATTCTGAACTGATTGAAAAAAAAACTTACTAATTTTCGTGACAGTGTATCTAAGTAGCTATACTTCCATACTGTTTTACATATATGTATGGGCAGTTCACGCCAGGAAAATATTGAAATTTGTGGCCTAATATTTCTCAGCTCACATTGATCAATTTCCGGAATTTTTTGGCTAATAAGATGAATGAAATGTTCCGACACAGTCTGATTTTCATTGCGGAAATTCATGTGGATAAACGTGATTTTCAAGCCAATTTTGAGGCCCTGTATCTTCAAAGCCGTTCCGATATCAATAATCAAATTTATACCATAAGTTCCTACTTGTAAGAGGATTATTCTGTGAAAATTTCGTAATTTTTCACTCAGTCCCTTTTGAGTTATTCAGCTTCACATTTTGCAGTTTTACGTTCAGTTGTCATGTTTGGTGGACTGCATGAAAAAAAGGACGAACTCCTGAGATTTGATACTGCGACTGAGTTCTACAAGATATCTATCCACGGTAAGAATTACAGGTCTAGGTCTTATTCCGTTCTACTGAAATTTTGAGGTCGAAAATGGAAATTTCCGTCAGATAAAGTGTAGTTTTTGGAGTCAATTTTGAACAATTTTCTACTGATTAGAAGAGAATTATTCCTACCAGGATTTCACTACGTTTCTTCCCGAATGAAATGGATTTTGAATCATTTTGATATCTTCAAAACCCAGAAAGTTATGAGGTTTTTCGTAAAGCACCATTTTGATTAAAACATGCTCGCAAGGGCTTTAAAAAATGCGCGTAAACAAAAATACCAGAAGTTTAAGAATTTTTTAACCACTCATTTTCACTCTTAATATAGGTACTGGCAAATCAACTGACAATTTATGAAAAATTTTAAAAATATCGAGCAACCTTTTTTTTGTTTTCTGGACGATTCCGCGTGGATTGACCCAAATATAAAGTGGGGTCGAAGAAGAATTAGGTTCAATCATTTGGCATACTTACTCGAAACAACTCTGACTTATTTTGAACCAAACGTGTTGGTCATTTCTGAACAGTTCTGAAATTCATGCCGATGCGAAACACTTGGCGTGGCCAATAAAGATTTTATGATAAAAGTGTTTAATAATAAGAGCTCATAATTTTCCACTAGCCACGTCAAGTTTTTCGTATGGACATGCATTTCAAAACTGTTCAGAGATGACCAACACGTTTGGTTCAAAATAAGTCAGAGTCGTTTCTAGTGGGTATGCCAAATGATTGAACCCAATCTTTTTTCTACTCCACTTTATATTCATTTTTAATACAATGATGTTTTTCGAAGATCATAAATCACTTTGGATAGAATTGAAGAAAAATTCAAGTTACAATATACAAAAAATCGTTTACATAACATCTGGATAACTGAATGTACATGGCAGCACATATTGGTTTCACACCTTTTTTTCACATGGGGCATATCCTGTTGTACTGCATCGAAATTTTAAATGTAATGAAATTTCTGGTGAGAAGAGGTTTATAGTTTTGTTTTTGTAGTTATTGATCGTGTTCTCATGTGCTTGGCGTTATTTTTTTACTTTTCTGGAGTTCTTCTATTGGGATATGAAGTACAAGCGTGGCTATCTGGGAAGGTTATTATTATTTCATGAAGAAAAGAGTGAAGTCAAGTAAAAGCCACCGCAGAAAAATTGAAATATCACTTCATATTCGGTAATTGAAATGATACTCAAAACTGTTACGCGAATAGTCGCATGGTGTGTAAACTACACCCTAGTCAACTGTGATGTTCAATATCCAATCAGAAAATACATGTGCGTACATGTCAAGTTGTGAGATTGTTTCATGAGAGCTTTTTAGGAAAGTACTGAAGATGGCAGCATTTCAATTTGATTTCACAATACTGTAGTAATCTGAAGAAACTAGGGATCCTTTAATGAGGGATCGGACAATCAACTGCTGATTACGGATTGGTCGGCCGCCATTAGTGGGATAGGTACTGATATTTATGAAAATATTCGAAATACATATTTAAAGTCAGCTTATTCATGTATAATACTTACAATTAAGTGAATCTGAAACATTCTTCGAACAAAGCATGTAAATACATTTGAGAAAAATGATTTTAATAAAATAACATACACTATGCATGCTTAACTAAACTATAGAAAAAACCGGAAGTATCCCACTAATGGCGACTGATTGTCCAATCCCTCATTAAAGGATCCCTAGAAGAAACTATCTGGGGTGTAGAATGCACCCCATGCAACCGTCGAAGGGTTGAAATGTCCTGAAACTGTGGTTCCCGGAAGTGTCTGTGTTTGTCTGTTCACATTTCTTTTCATCATGCATCATTCAAGATGCATGGTTTCGGTTGATTCTTACATTGAGAAGAGTGGAATTCGACGATGACTACGGACAAATCGTGATACTCCGATCAAATTTCCATCCTCTCTTGCATTGTACGATATGTTCTGTTGAAGGACATGAACCAGGTTTTTTTTTCTCAAGAATTCTCCTTCACCAAAAAAGGTAAGAAACTGTCATCCGTCAAACAATTGTTAACGAATGTTGTCATCTTTGATTTAAGATATCTTTTGTTGCAGTTCATTGATTGATGTGATTCATGTTGTGATAAGTTCGTTATAACTGGGAAATATAATAATATCATACCTTGACAGCACAGCGTGCCTCTGGAACGCTTATTGAATGTTTTTAAAACGTAGGAGAGGTTTTCTGGATGTTTGATGATGAAAACACATTCTGTCAGGGTAGTTGTATATCAATCCAATCCAGTTTTAGAAGGCTACATTCAAAAGTAACTAGGACTTTGTTGATTCTTATGTTATCCAAGGTCAAGAGATAATGAAAATATGCAAGTCATGTACTTTCCTTCATACAGATGTTTTTTTTTCGTTTTCATATAATTCTCATGAGGAAACCCAGTGGACAAAGTTGAAATACTGATTGAGGTGTACTTTTTTTGACATGGAATGAATTCTCATGAAGAAAAGAAATTTACTGACGTAATGACTCGAGGTATTATCCCTTCGTCCATGATTTTCAATTTTACTGGCACCGTCCGTAATTTGGGTCATTCATGTTCAGTCATTGTTTTGACCCAGTAAATACTGTTCAAAATATCGGAAAAGAATTCCGCAATACTTGTATATTATCCCTCGTCCATATTCCAAAACTTCATTTGGCCATTTGTAATGAACAAAAATGTTCCCGCTCTTCTTTCATTCCGGAGATATTCAACTCGAAAATTCGACTTATGCCATAAATGACCCAGATCACGGGCGAAGGGCCATATACAGGACATGGAATGTTCCTGCTAACCTAGATAAGAATTTGCTGCCACAACTGACTGGAATGTGGAGAGCACAACATGATTAACTGAAACAGCAAATTTTCCAGCCTGCTGGAAAATTTTCAGTGTTATATACCGAATAGCAAACAAATTCTACTGGAGGAGTCCAGATTCTTCGCTGCCGCAGGTAAAACATCAGTGTTGTAGCTAACAAGATTTCTCCAATGGCAAATAGATTGCTGTGAGAGCAAAAAATTTGCTAATCCAGCCAAAGATGCCGAACAAAATCAGATTTTGCTATCACCAGAAATTCGGGCTTAAATTTAAAGTGAGAATTCCGACAACTGTCCCAATCTCAGACCATATACCACTGGACCGTACACTGCATATGTTCAAACATTGTTGGGCCTGCTGCTGAGCTGTGACAAAGACAAAAGAACCAACATTTCTACGAGTGATAAAAATACTAAATAATATCTAGCCCCTTTGGGGGCTGAACGTTGCCGAATCAAAACGATACAATAACGTCGCCAAGTTTCACATCATCAGCTGATATAATCTTGACAGGGTTCGAAACGTTACCCTAAAGAAGTAACTCGTTACAGTTACCGTTGCATGATCAAGAAATTAACGGAGTCACCGTTACCGTTACCATTTCAAAAATGTAACGAATTACCGTTATCGTTACTATTTGTTACCGTTACCGTTACTTTCACGTTACTTTCATCGCCCTAGTAGAAACGCCTAGGCATTCACGACCCATACAGCACAAGAGTTCCCACAAAGAGCTCCCGTTATGCTAATCAATATGTATTCATTATGACTATTTTGAATACAAAATGAATTCCCAATGAACAACTTAATGTTCAGAAAGAACTCATATCGGAACTCCATGATGAATTCTTCAGGCATTCAATATGTTTTCATTTGGAATCCATTAAATTCATATGGAATTCATTGTAAGTCGCATAACGGGGACTTTTCAAGAGGTCTTTGGGAAGTCTTTATAGATTCAAATTGATTATTTGTGCTGGCTGGGGAGTTTTGTACCTCTACTATTCACCACTACAATCTCGAACATGGATTTTAGGCCCCAAATCAGTCACCCTTCGGCTTCGACTTCCGAAACTCAACGTCGGAAAGTAGAAATTGGCCCCCAAATAATTAAACGAAACTTTTACCCCCGCCCACAAGATGAATTCACCATTCTACGATGTTCCACCCACCCCTACCACCTCAACCTGCCCTGTCCCCCATATTGCCGACCCTCAACAATATTCTTATCCCGCTAGCACTCTACAACATTCCCCTTCTGCTTCTTCAGTGGTGTGCACGAGTGACCAATCAATGACCATACATGTCACTGGATATACTGGACATTCTGCCACTGCCCCTCAGAGCACAGTACAACCCTCTAACGTGTCCCGGATTCCCCAGATCTATGACTCCCGTAGTTTTCACCCCATCCTCCACCATCCTGACATATCCCCAGTCCCAAATTATCACCCTACCCTTATCACATCTTGGCCGAACACCATGCCTACCCAGACATCCGTAATGTCAGCCCAGCCATAAGTACGGACTGTCAGAACCGATCTGGCTGAAATAGCTAGAGATTGGAAATTGAACTTCGTGGGTCAACAGGACCCTAGAGAATCCCTGTTACGTCCCGAGGAATTTCGGGCAATGGCAAACTGTTCGGACCTTGAAATCCCCAATCTAATACCTACTATGTTACAGGGCATTGCCCTGCAACGGTTCAGTATGAAAAAGAACACCCTCGGCAGTTCACCCCAATTCATGAATGGTCTTTAGGGCAGATTTGGATTGATGGACCGGGAAAGGGGATTGAGACCTCGAGTCCAGAATAGGATACAGGGTCCTGACGAACCTATGGCTGACTATTTGAACTGCGTCTGACTCCTATGGAGCAGAATGAAACAGTCCTACCCTCTGGGAGAGCAATTGATCATGGCTCCGGATAAGAAGTGCCTCAAAATCCGTTGCCAGATAGAGGGTCTGGAGCAGCGATACCATTATTCCCTAGAAAAATCCGTAGCATCTGATGATTGGTCATTTCTTGTACAACCAGCCAATCATGTTTTCGATTTGGAAAGGAATGACCAATCACGAAAAATCTACGGATTTTTCTAGGGAATAATGGCATCGCTGGTCTGGAGGCATCCGAGGCCATGGGGCGAGAGGCGGTCCAAATCGAACGATCCCGACGGCCCCAACCAATCGTAGCTCATATCCCTAAGGAAACATCTTCACCTGATGTAGCGTCCATGGATACCCCATCGACATCCCCACAAACATCCCAAGGAACCGTGAGTCTTCCGAAGCCCCAATTCAAGGAAAATGAATCAATTCACCCCAAAATCCTGTTTCAAAACCTACATACGCAACAAAAGTTGCTCTACCTCCATCCCCCCACCAAATCCGAGACGATTCGCTCAACCACAACCAGCGCCCTCTGCCGATGAATCCGAGCCCTTGATGTCAGTTTCCGTACCCCCTGGCTATACCCTCCACAATTTCCCCAGAAATTCCCCAAATAGTTCTTCAAAGTCCCTCCAGAGGAATTTTGGAACAACCCTTGATGAACCCGTAGGATGTTGGCGCTGTTGGGAACGCGGACACTTTGCCAAGTGATGTGGCACCCCCGTGGTTTCAACTACAACCCGAACAGGAACAATGAGGCGAAGTGAACACAGGAAAGGTGACTAGGGTCCACCAAACCTCTAATAGTTTACCCTCACTGACACTAAATCGTTCCCTTACACCGAGAAATGAATTGTCACCAAAGAAATTCCCTAGTTAAGACCTCCCCATGTAATTCACTTCCACTTGAACTCCACTGGGATGGAAATCCACCTTCACCCCGGAAAGAATTATGAAGGATTCCCCCGGACAATCATTCTAGAGCACTACCCCTTCCACCCCTACCTCTAATCCCATAGATTTTTCTGATGCATTGCCCAAAGACCTCATTGCATCAGTGACCTAGGTGATCGCGGGGGATCTTTCCTTCAGAACCAATCACCCCACAACCCACTCCCCAAATACGGGATTTCCTGGAAACTACCCTTTTGGATGTCCGAAATCGAAATTTACCCCAAGAATCAGGATCCACGATGGTTGAGATCGGACCCGAGGGTTCCCCATGAATTCCTATACGACCTCCAACAGTGGATACCATCCGTATATTCATTTATCCTTCTCAGTATGAGGATAGAACATCCCCAGGAAACCCTAGACCAACCGTCTTGAGTGAGCTGCACTCAAATTCATCTCCTAAGACCACTCAAAATGCGGAACCCGCAAACCCTGCAGATTCTGAAATGACCCCAGAACCAGATAACATCCTCCCACCCCTTTGTTACCCTCAAATTCGGATAATTGAAACTTTTCAATAAACTCCGCTTCGGAAATACCCCAAATGAAATCCACCAACCATAACCCGAGTCATGATATTCCCCTAGCCCAAATTCATTCAAACATCAGAATTGCCCCTTTTTTCCGTCCCCCCAGCAGCGATGCCATTATTCCCTAGAACTGGTTGGTCATTTCTTTCCGAATTGAAAACATGATTGGCTGGTTGTACAAGAAATGACCAATCATCAGATGCTACGGATTTTTCTGGGGAATAATGGCATCACTGCCCCCTAGTCGTGATTCACTGCGTGTTCTCGAAATCCCTGTTGAAGAAGCCTCATACGGTGTGGTGAAATGTGCCAACGGCAAAGTTAAACCAATTACGGAGGAAGCTCAGGTACCAATAGAACTCCTGAACGTTAAGAAGACCTCAACTCGTCAAATAGTGCCTGGGTTAGATATTGATTTCATCTTCGATTTCTTCACACTCACAAATACTGAGTCATAGGTCTTGAAACATTATTTCGAGTTCCTCCCCACAATTCCTTCGTATGATTGAAAGTTTTCGAAAAAAGCATAGAAAGCACCTATTTTTTCGGATCGGAAAGCAAAGTTTCCCAACTTTGAACTGGTTCTAACTCGGTTTTTTTCCGGCGTATCATAATGAATCCTGCGAATTCTGATTCGAAAGACTCTCCCAAAGACAACGGCGTGTGAAAAATTTGTAAGAGTTGATAAAAAAATCACCAATTTTTCAATCCGAAGTGGAAACCACGTTCCTTATGCTTTGCATTGGAAAAGTGATGGGGAAAGTTTGGGCTACGAAGAACTTTCGGCAACAAAGTTGTTCGCCAGTGTAAGAACAAACTTTGTGGCAATTTTCGGATCGATTGGACCATTAGTTTGGAAAATACAGCGACTTGCTCATTAGCGCGTAACGGAAATCTTTCATGGTTTCACGTCGTTCACCGGCTGAATATAACAATCCGGATGAAAGGTTGTATTCACTCAATTTCTCAACGTAGGTTCATATTTTCTCAGTTTGTAGAATCCAAATATTGGACTGTTTTTGCAAGATCCTTCGTTCATTGTTTTTCAACAAACAATCCGATTATTTATGACGTTCTTATGGATGAATTATTGATTATGGAGGAAAATCATTCGAACAAAAAATTTTCTCACTCTGTGGGAAACAAGTTTCGTATTAAAAATTTTCGAATTTCTCAATTGTTGAATGCTCATTGTCTTCTGTTCAGAATTCGAACTAACTGATAATAAAATGAATCCATCTCAATTCATCACCCTGTATATGACATTTTAAATGTGAACTTAGAGACATATAGTTCGATTCCTTAAATTTGAAATCTCAAATCCTCTTCCAAGGTTAAACGTTTATCTGAATCATACCATATTCGTCTCCTTGTCTAAAGTATGATATGGACAGCTGTCTCGTTTTTCTTTTGCTTTCGACCTTGCCACTGAATGTGACATGAATGAGTCAGTACGATTTGAAATTCTATACAGAACGTATGAGTTTGGAGTACTTACTGCGTACTCACACTTATACCAACACGGCTCTGTAAACGATCCCAAGTGTATACATACATATGAGTAAATCACGGTGTTTTCCAACTAAATCGTGTTTTAATTATTTTCATTCCTCACGTCCTATTTCGTCCCGTATTACTTCGATTCGGGATTGTTTTCTTAATGCAATCCGTTTCATTCTGGTCCTTCGAGCTGGATGCTCGAAGTAGACACGTGAAAAATTGTTAACATTCGTGTGCCCGAACGGTTCGTTTACTGTGAGGAACAATATGAACAATCTTTTCTCGTTAGAGTTGTTTCAATATGTGGTTTGTATAGGCCTGTGCTTCCATACTGACCATTCTTACACAGAAAGTGCATCCAGTGACATTGCTTCACTATTCGGGTGCAGTTCAGTGACATTGCATAAGTTGTTGCTGAAAAGAAATAAGTGCATACATATAACAAATATTTTCCAGTACTTAGAATATACTTGCATTGTGCTATCGTACTTGTGTATGTTGTACGTACGACGAGTGGGTCAATACTTTGTCCGTGCCTTAACAGACTCACTGTAAAAAGTCCGACTGCAAGTGGCTGCATCTTACTTGAAAACTTGACTGAAATTCAGTCTTTTCCATTGTGTCGGCATTTGTTTTCGATGCTCACTTTCAGCTGAAATAGGGCTAGTTTTGGCTGCATCTTGAAATAAGCCGATATTAAGGTTGGAAGTAAGTTTTACTTTTTACTGTGCTAGTACTACTTCATAATAGCGTTGAGTGCGGTATAAGTTGTCGTTGACAGGACTTTCTCAGCGTGAGTATTCCAACCTTCTCTATCACCGGTTGACTCGCTCGCACTCGTTCCTCGGTTTTGTTTGCGAAAACTCAACATTCGTAACTACTGTACGATTTTCGTAAAATGTTATACATATACTTATCGGTGACTGTGACTATGTAGTTGTTGATGTTCATCCAATATAACAATTACACATGTAACTTTTTGACGGTGCTTCAAGTTATATTCAAGAGAACTCATATACATATAACACATTGTATTTGTGTTGTGTGACATACATATGTGTATGTTTCGTAGGACGTACCAATCAATACTTATCCCGTGCCGTTTACACCTCGTGTTATATCGGTGTCGCGTTGAGTGTGAATTACGTTCACAAGGACAAGACCGTCTCAACTAGAGAATTTTACATTTTTTCACTATATAATCGTTAGACACGGGACAACATCACCATTATAATATAACCAATATACATGTGACTTTGTAACAATAGTTCGCGGTAATTACAATTGACTGAAGTGATATTTCTGTGTCGTGAAATTATCCTATCTCAAACTGTAAATATTGTTTATTGCATATACACGTGATTGATCGTGTTCCGTATTGCTATTCTTCGTGTGACCAACAGATCATCAACATGAGGCATTGTGTGATCCACAAAGAAGTACATTGACTCTCATGAAAAAATCATAGTGAACGCGAAGAAATTGGGTAAAGATAAAATTACCAAGGGTGTGTTACGGACAAAAATGGAACAAATTGATACGTTTTGGACCGTCATGCAAAATCGTCACAGTGAAATTTGTGCGTTCAAGGAAGCTGAGACGTCGGGACACTACTATTCTACGAATGATGTCATCGGAGAAGGGATGGAGCAACATGCAAAAACAAAGGGGTTTTTAATGGATCTACTGGATAAAATGACTAAACCTCCACTTGTCATTGCCTCTGACAATGGTAATACTACCGCTGATCAATCAGTATTAACCAACGTCAGTGGTCATAATCCACTACCAAGGATTCAAATTCCTACATTTTCCGGAAATTATTCGGAATGGATAAGCTTCAGGGATTTATTTCGATCAATGGTCCATGACAACCATGCCCTGTCTGATGTACAACGGCTGCACTATCTGGTGATGCATCTTACTGGCGAAGCACGCCGTGTCTCAGAGAACCAAGATGTCACTGATAGAAATTACACCATTGCTTGGGACTTATTAACTGCAAGGTATGAGAATGAAAAGATGATTATCGACGCTCATCTAGCATCTTTCATGAAGTTGCCTACGATCAAAACTGAATCTGCAGTCCAACTAAGATCGCTTGCCGATGGTACCAACCGAATACTACGGGCATTGGAGAAATTGAAGCAACCAATGAACCACTGGGGTTCATGGCTTGTATATGTTACAGTGAATCGACTTGATGCAGAATCTCGTCGAGATTGGGAACATCACACGAACACTCGGAAGGAAGCCACCCCCTATCAGGACTTAGATATTTTTCTACAAAATCGTATCATGGAATTAGAACGTTCATCGCACACTACATTCGGTCCAACTCACTTGATGAAAAACAAACCGGTTCAAGTCCGGAGTCACAATACTACGATACGGAACTCAAAATGTCAGTGTTGCTCTAACCATCATTATATTCTTTTCTGTAAAGTCTTCCGTCAAAAGTCTCCAGTTCGACGTCGAGAAATTGTACAACACAACTTGTGTTCCAACTGTTTGAGCGCGAATCACATGGCAAAAACCTGCTCTTCACGCCATCGATGTCAGCATTGTCAACAACCGCATCATACCATGCTACACCTCAAACCAACGCTATCTCCAGACGCTCCACCGTTTGGAGCCCCCACCACTCATGAGACCAAACAACCCTGGTCATCAACTTCAAACGCGCAGACCACTGATAGTCAGTTACCTACGCACACGCATCATTTGAAGACCCAGTTTCCATCTGAAAACTCGCTGTTGGCAACTGCATTGGTCACTTTGCGTTCAGATCGTGGATATACGAGGGTGGATTGATAAGTTTCCGGCCTGACCAAGAAAAACAACGTTTTTAAGAATTTTTTTTTTTTATTTCTCAACATAATCTCCTCCAAGGCTGATACATTTCTCATAGCGGTGTTCTAGTCTAGTAATGCCATCTCTATAGACTGATTCGTCAAGCTCCTCAAAATACCCATTTACAGCTTCGATTACTTCTTCATTGTCCGCAAATCTCTTACCGCCAAGCCATTTTTTGAGGTTAGGAAACAGATAATAGTCACTCGGGGCTAGGTCTGGAGAGTAGGGAGGGTGCGGCATTAATTCAAACTTCAGATCGTTGATTTTAGCCATCGCAACGATTGACGTGTGCGCTGGTGCGTTATCGTGATGAAACAAGATTTTTTTCTTCGCCAGATGAGGTCGTTTAATTTTCACTTCGTGGCTCAAACGTTGCAATAAGTCTGCGTAGTATTGACCAGTGATAGTTTTACCCTTTTCAAGGTAATCAATGTATATAATACCTCTTGCATCCCAAAAAACAGTAGCCATAACCTTGTTCGCCGGAAAAATTGTTTTTGCCTTCTTTGGAGTTGGTTCCCCTGGTCCAATCCACTGTTTAGACTGTTCTTTGGTTTCAGGAGTGTAGTGGTGGACCCAAGTTTCGTCAACGGTTACGAATCGACGCAAAAATTCGCTTGGATTACGCTTATACAACGCCAAATTGGCGGTAGAAATGTTCTTTCGAATCAATTTTTGGTCGACTGTTAGCAAACGCGGCACCCATCTTGCACAGAGCTTTTCCATATACAAATGTTGGTGCAAAATATTTTGTACACGTTCATATGACATCTTACAGGTCTCAGCTATCTCACGAACTTTTAATCTGCGATCTTTCAGCACTATTTGATGGATTTTTCGATCATATCTGGAGTTGTGACCTCAATGGGGCGTCCTGAGCGAGGCTCATCAGAGGTGCTCACACGACCCTTTTCAAACTCGGAAACCCACTGCTTAACGGTTGAATATGATGGGGAGGATGTCCCCAGTGTTGAGTCCATCTCTTCTTCAATTTCCTTCGGCGTTAACCCCTTCAAATAAAAGTATTTGATGACAGCACGATTTTCCAGCTTTTCCATTTTTACGAAAAACACAGAGGCGTCTTGGTCAGCGTGCTCTCAAAACTAAACTAACATGGCGATCGGACTGAAACTATAGCTACAAGCTATCTAAGGATGGTACTATAGAACGCCACCTCAAGGTAGGCCTAGTGGCGCCATCTCTTGGTCAGGCCGGAAACTTATCAATCCACCCTCGTATGATGTAAGCACGTACACTCATTGATCAAGGATCGAGGCATCCCTGCTCACCGAATCAGCAACTCAACGTCTTCGCTTACAACGAATACCAGTTAATGTTTCGTTAGTTGGAACCGGTGCATGTCCAACTGGACAAGTTAAACATGCTGCATATCTGTATGTACAATCTAGGATAGATCCGAGTAACATCTATCGGATACGAGTCTTGATTTTACCCAAACTCACGTCCTATACTCCATCGGCAACCAACATCGACACATCGTGGGTTCATCAGCATGGATTACAACTCGCCGATCCTGAATTACGTTTTGTTCACCAAATTGATTTGATTTGTGATATTGATGTTCATTGCCAAATACTATTGAACGGTGTAAAAATAGGGCCGTCCAATTGCTCCATCGCAACACACGACATTCGGATGGATTGTATCTGGGTATCCATCAAATTCGGGGACTCCTCGTGAATCCTCGAATACTAAACCGATTCACAGTTTGCATTGTACATCAAATGATGCACTTCACATGCAATTACAAAGCTTGTGGGAGTTGGAAGAAGTCCCTCGTCCGGCTTCATCGTATACTAGTGACGAAGAACAATGTGAACAATTTTTCAAATTCACATATTCTAGAGATACTCAAGGACGATTCATCCTACGTTTACCATTCAAGGATCAAGCGAACGTAAACCTACTCGGGGACTCCTTATCAGCAGCCGAACGTACGCTCTTGGCCAATGAACGTAGATTTGAGAAGGACAACTCATTATACGAAAAATATTGTACGTTTATGAAGGAGTATCGGGAATCATATCATATGAAGAAGATTCCCTTACCTCTACCGTCTTCGTTGAGATATTTTATCCCGCATCATGCTGTCTCCAAAATGAACAGCACGACTACGGAATTAAGGGTCGTATTTAACGCCTCTCAACGTTCATCGACTCATATTTCACTGAATGAGTCATTGCATCCCGGACCTAAATTGCGAAAGGATCTCCCCTCTTTACTCCTTAAGTGGCAATTCCTTTCGATTGTATTCACTGCAGACATCGAGAAGATGTATAGACAAATCCAAGTGCATCCCGACGACCAGAAGTTTCAAGGGATACTTTGGAGAGATCATTCGATGGATCCAATCCAATGTTACCAACTAACAACGGTGACTTATGGGACTACCAGTGCTCCGTTCTCAGCGTTGCATGTCATCATACAACTAGCAAGTAATGGAAAGAAACAATTCCCGTCAGGCTCCGATGTACTGGACAACGACATGTACGTCGATGACATTTTGTCCGAGGAAAATTCGATGGGAGAAGCACGAGGACGAATGACCCAAACCATTGCTCTATCACAATCTGGTGGATTCACTGTTCGCAAGTGGGCCAGCAAATGCTCCAGAATTACTTCAGGATCTACCAGCGGATCAACGTGCTACCATGTTAACTATTCAACCTTTTCCAGAGACATTTGTTTACGTACTTGGGTTATATTGGGATCCAACTTCGGATAATTTCAAATTCCGAGTTCAACTTGACACCCTTCCCTCGAAAATCACCAAGCGTAATATTTTATCGGATGTGTCAAGGACTTTCGATCCATTAGGATGGTTGAGCCCTATAATGGTCACGGCAAAACTCATCCTTCAAAATCTTTGGTTGCAACGTATTGGTTGGGATGATTTACCTCCAATTATTCAACATCAGTTCCACGTTCAGATCTCAGCTTATTGGTGTATCCGAATTACACATACCACGCTGGATTGGTCAAATGGAGAAGAACACCACTTATGAACTTTACGGATTCTCAGATGCTTCTGAAAAGGCGTATGCTGCTGTCATATGTCTTCGAGGAATTACAGATCTTAGACCGGTTAAGATTTCACTGCTTGCAGCAAAAACCAAGGTAGCACCTATACGAAAAGTGACCCTACCTCGTTTGGAGCTTTGCGGAGCTCATCTTCTAGCAAAGTTAGTGCAATTTGTGAAAAGTGTATTAAACTTTGACAATCACCCAGTGCAGTTATATAGTGACTCAACAATTGTGCTTGCATGGTTGAAAGGACATCCAACACAGTGGAACACTTTTGTGTCCAATCGTGTTAGTGACATTCATGAGCGAGTGCTGACAGTTAAATGGAACCACGTATCATCGTCCACCAACCCAGCCGATCTAGCGTCGCGAGGGCTGCTACCGAATGATTTTGGATCCTGTGCATTCTGGTGGCACGGCCCATCATGGCTTTCAGCTCCGACAATCCAGAAACCCTCCTTGTCAGTACCTACATGTGACACCGATCTGGAACGTCGAGCTACGGCTCATGTACATACTACAACAACTACTGACCTTTGGGATTTGGTTGACCAATATTCGAGTTTACCCAAACTTCTCCGTATCACCGCGTACGTGATTCGTTTCACCAAAAATCTTCGACCTCCAAGTCATCCAACTGTCACTGAAGCGTTAATTCCAGATGAACTGTACGTCGCGCGGAATTTCTGGATTAAATCCGTTCAACATCACAGTTTCGCCCGTGAATTCAATGCCTTGAAAGAAGAGATGGCACAACTCACAAAAAGCCCATTGGTGAAATTACGTCCTTTCATTGCTAACGATGACATGCTGAGGGTTGGTGGTCGGCTTCACCATTCCCTACTGCCTTTTGATGAACAACACCCTATCATCATTCCAAAGGATCCTTCCTTTACCCAGCTGCTTATTCAACATGCTGATCGCACAGTTCTGCATGGATCTACTCAACTAACTTTGAGTTATCTTCGCCGTACTTATTGGATCGTTAATGCTCGAACTCTGGTGAAAACCTTCATTCATCGTTGTCGCGTCTGCCTGCCCTTTCATGGGAAGGTCAACGTTCCAGTTATGGCATCCCTTCCAAAAGAACGAGTTGTACCATTTCGACCGTTTCTCAACACCGGGGTGGACTACGCTGGTCCAATCTTGATACGCTCCAAGTCTGGGCGAGGATACCAGAATTGCAAAGGCTACATCGTCATTTTCATATGCCTTGCCACAAGGGCGTTACACTTGGATGTCGTGACCGATTATTCAACTGACGCGTTCATCGCTGCATACAAACGTTTTACTGCTCGCCGCGGAATCTGCGCGACTTTGAGAAGTGACAATGGGACCAACTTCGTCGGTGCAGATAGGGAATTGCGCAAACTGTTGAAGGCATCCTCTCAACATTCCAAGCACATCGTGGAATCTCCTGCAAACGACGGCACGAAGTGGATTTTCATACCTCCAGGTGCACCTCATTTTGGCGGGATGTGGGAAGCTGGAGTCCGCTCAGTTAAGCATCATTTGCGTCGCGTAGTTGGCGAACAAACGCTAACCTTCGAGGGACTTTATACGGTTTTAACTCAAGTAGGAGCCTGTCTTAACTCACGTCCTCTATCTCCACTGACGGACGATCCCAAAGATCTCACACCACTTACACCAGGTCATTTTTTGATCGGTTGTACTCCAACTATAGTTCCCGAACCCAACTTGGGTGATGTATCTCCCAACCGACTTTGTCGATGGCAACTACTCCGGCAAATGGTAGATCACTTTCGGTCTCGATGGTCCAAGGAGTATCTCCATACATTACAACCACGGACTAAATGGAACCAGGAGGTTCCATCTCTGAAACCCAATGACTTGTGTCTACTCAAAAATGAGCAAATACCTCCCACCAAATGACTGTTAGTCCGGGTCACTTCAGAGTTTCCTGGACCTGATAATCGAATCAGAGTGGCTCAAATTAAGACTGGTACGACGGTGTTAACTCGTCCAGTTGGCTAATTAATTCCGCTTCCTAAGGAGTTGAACTCAGCGGATACCACTCCGACAACACCATCATAGATGACTTCTATTATGGAACTAACCAGCCAGGAATTTACTCAGTGTTTGTTGAAAAAAAAAACACTCGAATTTATTTGCCTCTTTATTTGACGGTGGCCGGAATATGTTCAGGATTTGAACTAATTGATAATAAAATGAATCCATTTCAATTCATCACCCTGTATATTACATTTTAAATGTGGACTTAGAGACATATAGTTCGATTCCTCAAATTTGAAATCTCAAATCCTCTTCCAAGGTTAAACGTTTATCTGAATCATACCATATTCGTCTCCTTGTTTAAAGTATGATTCGGACAGCTGTCTCGTTTTTCTTTTGCTTTCGACCTTGCCACTGAATGTGACATCGGAGTCAGTACGATTTGAAATTCTATACAGAACGTATGAGTTTGGAGTACTTACTGCGTACTCACACTTATACCAACACGGTTCTGTAAACGATCGCAAGTGTATACATACATATGAGTAAATCACGGTGTTTTCCAACTGAATCGTGTTTGAATTATTCTCATTCCTCACGTCCTATTTCGTCCGGCATTACTTTGATTCGGGATTGTTTTCTTAATGCAATCCGTTTCATCTTCAATTGAATATGAGAATGATACTACTATCGCTCAACATTGATACACATTTGTTAGGACGGAGAATCCCCATACGGGATTTTTCTCAACATTCGTTATACATCATATTCTGTCTACAAAAAATTCAACTTATTTACATATCACAAATGTCATCATGTTCTTTCATGTCCTTCAACGTTTATTTTGAGATTTCCTGCTCATCACTTTCGGAAACAGAATACATAACGAATGTTGGAGAAAATATTCGGATCCTCCATCCTATTGGGAGTACAAATTAGTTCGGTCCGGTTTGAAAAGATGACTCTCGCTCTCATGAATGTTTCATAGTCACAACCGATTCCAATTGTTTCAGAGAGGTTGGACACCTGTGAATAATTTTCAGTTTATATCACTCCGAGTTCCTTCTAGAATCCCGATTTTCACTCAGTGAAGTATGTCAAATTTCGTTTTAACTCAGCAGCATTTGTGGGAGGTGCTATTTATGGATATTTCGTTTGGTCTACTGACCCTTTGTTTCATCTCGTTACCAAGTGGTCTCTCCTGAGACACGTGATTCTCTCATCTCAAGAGAGATTCATAGTTTTTCGTGCTTTCGTACTCCAGTGCGTGTTAGCTTCTGCTGGGCCACTCCACGGGGTTTTATCCACGTTTCATTTTTTTAGAAGTCCTCGTGCGGTTTTCATTCCTTGGTTATATTGGAATCTTCTGATCACTGATCGAGACGGTGCTACACGAAGTGCTCATTTTGTGCTTTGAAGCTTTATGTGATAATTCACAATGTTCATGTAATCATATTTGAGTTGAACGTATGTGTCTCTTCTAGGCGCATTTGGAGTGTACAGTGAGTGTGTATGAGTATTTTATTTAGTTTAAGCCTCTTCATCTGTGGTTGAGCAAACTTGCTGCTCCTTTTTCTGCACGATATTTCTTGGAACGATGTAACTTTGGAACTCTTTACTAATAGGTGTCTGCCGCGCAGTCCTATTCGTTTTGTTATTGATTAATTGGGTTTCTGGATTGAATCTTTTGTTTTATGGGAAGATTTGTGTGATGCTTGATCACCTTTTTTTTCACTTCCCCAAGATCCTTATTTGTTGCTGAGTCGGGTCTTTTTTCGGAATAGCTCCTTTCTATTCTACACATTTCACAGGAAATGCATGCAAAAAAAAGATGTCAAGTAAGCATTAGAGGTACCATAGGGTTTGAGTACGATTAGGAAAGACAAAAACCAAACAGAGACAAACAAAACCAAGTGCTTTAATTATCCGATTAACCAATTCATGCAGTTTTACTCCTTCATGAGATCTTTGAACTGCGTGCGCTGATTGATGTTCCGATGCGGAATCAGGATTTGGTGCACTCATTCCCAAAAGTATTACCTTTTGAAAATCCGCACGAAGTTATTCATATGTCACCTTCACAAATCTATAATATTAAAACATATAATTTTAACATAAATATATGTTCATGTGGACATAAACACAAACATATTTATAATTTCTCATGAGACTTTCAATACTCATTCATGATAACACAAATAGAAAGAAAAACTTCATTCCTATTTGAATCAAAAACGTTATTATTCTATCAGTATAACTTGATAATTTTGTGTACAACATTACCAATAATAATGAATCAGCAAAAGAAATTCATTTCAATAGAATTGCGAGTTGAAGAAACAAAATTTCAATAGAATAACGTTGATGGTAAAAAAATCTAATTCGAAATCTTTATTATTATCTTTGTACATCAACTTACCTCCGCGACTTTGATCTTCACTATTCATAGTTTCACTATCCATCTCAATCATCAGCATTTGTATTACACTTTCCGTAGCATCAAAAATCAGGTAAAATTCACGTGAGACACATGCTGCGTTAACATTGAACTTTAACGTACTGTTTACGGAATATTTCCATGCAACAATAGCACTTTCAATGGAGTTGCGGCAGCGTTCTCAAGTCATGTACAGCTTACGTGAAGCAACGTTGCCTTAACGTTCAACAAGTAACGTGATGCAGCCCTGTTGGGTTTTACGAATTTTTTTCCCCAGTGTAACTTGGATCGCCTCGAAAGACGAGACGTCTTTCCGTAACGGAATTCGAAAATCACCCGGAAGATGGGAAAAAGTGATAGCCAGCGATGGACAATATTTTGATCAATTTGATAATTCATGTTCTTCTGAAATAAACGCATTTTTAACTGTAAAAAACGGACCGAATTAATTTGTACTCCCAATAAAAAATGTTGATTTATGTCGAGCAATGAAAACATTGAAATAATTTTTATATTTACTCGAATATGATGAGCACATCTGAATGAATAATTGAAGAATCAAAAAATTTTCTGTACGAATCTTGTTCCCTACAAAGTGAGAACAGGTTTTTCTCAAATCATTCTTCTCCAAAGTCGATAATCATCCATAAAAACGTTATAAACAATTGAATCGTTTGTTGAGGAACAATGAACAACGAATGTTGCAGGAAGAGTTCGATATTTGAATTCTTTGAACTCGAAAACATAAACCTACGTTGAGAAATTAAGTCAATACAACCTTCCATACTGTTATTTTGGGTCCTTTCGAGCGTTTCTGCCCGATAAGTTAAAAGTTTCGAAAAGCTTCGGTTGTTCAACGAACGTTCCTTACGTTGAACGAGACCAACGAAGGCAACGGCGCGGTTCATCGATCGTTGGATCTTCCACGGTCAAACGTATGGATTCATTAGGAATTAGATAAGGATTAGCAGCGGACTGTATCTAAACGGATGGTTAGATGAGGCCATTCGAAATGAAGAAACACTGCGGAGACTTGGAGTATGGGATATCGCGAAATATCAATTTATTCGATTGATTATTATAAGTTTAAATATAGATATGATGGATGTACGTCGTAACTATACAAAGAGATGATTCGCCACTGATTCTTGTCGTCAAGCGTTCGATACGAATACACGTATACGCACACATGAATGCAGCATGACCCTTCATACATGAATACAGGTGAAGCGAGGTAGATTCAAACGGCAGGTAGTAGTTACGAGTTAGATTGCTCAATCTGTAACAAGTCGCCCGCCTTCGTGTAGCATACACGAAACGTTTTCAACCAAGCTTATTCTTTGCAAGCAGGATCAGCGCTATGGCTTAGGTGGAATCACTGGTACAAAAATTTCCCATCGTTATCTTATGAGCTGAACTTAAGTACTACGGAAAATTATACACAGGATTAGGTTCGCTTCGGTGTTACAATATCAACATATTCACAAGATCTTAGCCTAGATAGGGAGCTTAGAAAGCTTTGCGATTGACCTGGTGGAAGCAGATTGAGCGGCCCGGACGGTAACAACCCTGACCAATGATGAGTCAGCGCCCGGATGCAGATGAGTCATTCTGCCTAATGACCATTTGGCTGGGGGTAGATTGAGATCCTTGATAAGCACTAGATCACCAATTTGTAAGTTAGGCTGTGCCTTGAACCACTTTCTGCGCTGTTGGAGATGGTGTAAATAATCGCGTGAGCATACTCGCCAGAAACGCTCAGTAATGCTGTTCACAAGTTGCCAGCGAAATAAGCGTGATTCATTAGGGTTTAGGACGCTCGACACAGGAACAGACTTCAGGGCCGTGCCAACTCAGGAGTAACCCGGTGTCAAGGCGTTAAATTCACTCACGTCTTCAGATAAAGGCGCGATCGGCCTTGAATTAAGGCAAGTCTCAATTCGGCATAGCAAAGTTAGAAACTCTTCCACTGTTGGAGTGTGATTTCCCAAGATTCTAGTAAGGTGATGCTTTACGCTCTTCACCCCCGCTCCCCACAGCCCACCAAAATGTGAAGCGAAAGGGGGAAGAAAGTGCCAAGACACCCCATCTGAGACTAGTTTGGCCAAAAAGTCTGGGTTGTGCTCGAGCGTCCGTACATTCGACATGAGTCGTTTGTTGGCGCCTTGGAACGTCGTGCCTCGGTTACTATACGTATCGCTTGGTAAACCTCTTCGCGCAACTAGGCTATCGAATGCGGCTAGAAACGCTTCGGCTGTATAGTCAAACACAAGTTCAAGATGGACCGCACGCGTTGACATACATACAAATAACGAGACGTATGTTTCAATAGTTTTCACCCCCCGACCTCTTCTGGGAAGAATTTGGAACGGCCCAGCGTAATCGATGCCTGTGTGTAAAAATGGCCTGGAAGGATTGTTACGCACGGAAGGTAGGTCCGCCATGCCCTGAGTGGCTGTTGAGGCCTTTATGCGAACGCAATCGACACACTTATGAATGTGGGTTTTCACCAGATTGCGGGCTCCCAGAACCTGAAACGATTTTCTGAGGATTCGAAGGGTTAATTGAACATCCCCATGAAGCGTGATTTGACGATTGCTGAGCGTATTGCTGTATGAGCAACGTAGATGTATGTGATCGAGTTAAGACCACTGGATGCTTCTGGTTGTATGGCAAATCGGAGTGACGGAACCACCCGCCAACACGGACTATGTCGTGTTCGTCTGAGAACGGGTCTAACCCTTGGAGCTTACTACCCTTGGGTAACGGATTTTGAGCTTGCAACGCCGAAAGTTCTTTGACTAGATAGATGCTTCGAGTATGACGGATCCAGAAGCGGGATGCCAACTCGATGTCGGCATGAGGGAAAACGCTAGTCTTTTCGTCAGTGTTGCCCTCTTGCAGACAAGTAATGAATTCGGAGAGATATGCCGTGATTCTGAGCAATTCCGGCCAGCTTGAGATTTTATGCGCTAGGTCCCACTCTTGATTGGATGGCGCGTGATGTGCATGGAAAGAAGTTCATAACTCTAAAGCGTTATCGATTTGTGATGTAGATGTGGTAGAAGGCCAGTGATCCTCCTTCTCTCGGAGCCACTGCGGTCCATTCCACCATAAAGGGTGGTCTGGAAAGGATTTTGCGGATAGCCCACGGGATGCGCAGTCCGCGGGATTTTGGTCTGTTGGCACATGATGCCACTGGGCTTGAAGTAGGCGTGTCTGAATTTCGGAGACCTTGTTCGCTACGAAGGTCTTCCAATGATTGGGCTCTTTTCTTATCCAACCTAACGTCACGGTTGAATCCGTCCAGCAATGAACTTCCGATACTGGATCTGCGTCAGCTTGTAGAATGCAAATCAACAATCTAGCCAACGAAACGGCTGCTGATAACTCGAGCCTTGGAGCACTCAGCGTTTTCAACGGTGCCACTTTGGTTTTCACCATAAGGAGACTGAACTTGATGTCTCCCCCGAGTGTGACCAGGCGAGAGTAAACGACTGCCGCATATGCGAAATTGGACGCGTCTGCGAAACCGTGCAGTTTGATTGAAAGATTGTCATTCCCTCGGCCTATCCAGCGAGGGATTGAGATGGCGGATAATGCGGACATTTCATTGGAATAACTCTCCCATTTGGTTAACAGAGCGAGAGTTAGCTGATTATCTCAGCTGGATTCGTGCGCCCAAAGCTTTTGTAAGAAGACTTTGGCGCTAATAACCAATGGTGCTGGCCACCACGATGGGTCGAAGATTTTGGCTACAACCGGTAAAATAGATCGTTTTGTCGGATTGTCTTCATGCTTCCAATCAATCGCAATCTTGAAAGAATCCTCAGTCGGACTCCATCTCAATCCTAAAACCTTAAAACTGTCGGATTTAAATTCTAAATCTTCACCCGCCGAGCTACAGTCCTCGCTAGGTATACCTTGTAGCAGCGTTTGTGAATTGCTGCTCGATTTTCCGAGCTGGAATCCTCCAGCTCCCAAAAGCTGAATGACTTGATTCCGCGTCTGCGTAGCGAGGCATTGATCGTTGGCATCGAACAGAAAATCATCTACGTGAACATGCTAATCTAAAACTCCCGTCGCTCGCGGAGGGCCGTTCACCCTCGAGTCAGACGATCTTGACGCTCAACAGAAATTCGAAATAAATAATGCGTCGATTCAATAACTCTGCAGGCACTATTCAGAATATTTTCATCATGAAAAGAATCACGTACAAGAGTGAATTACTTGTGTCAAAAGCGAATCATCCGTTTGAAAAGTTAGCCGAGTAGAAACCGCGTGAGTCAGGTACGGATCTGTGCGAGTTAGAATTAACCCACGAAAGATACAAATGTCTGACAAAAACCCCTGAAAATTCTAAAAAAGCACAAAATAAACGTTTCACAATACACTTGAAAAGAATTTCTTGAGACCAATACTTCACTCTTTCCAAAAGATTACTTGGTATAACAAATGTAACATTGAAAAAAAAAGATGTGAAATCATCATGCGCTACCAAGTACATTCGGTTAACCAAATAATATTTAGTGATTTCTCTAAATGGTATGAGAAGTACAAGAGAAGAGCATTCGAAGTGGTGCATAATTTTTCAAAAACACCTTCGTTTTGAACAAATATATAAGAGGGAGTAGAACAAGCAATAGATTCGTCCATTTCACATACTAGAAAAGTCTCTGAGTGATTTGGAACCAAATCCGCTGGTTGGTTTTCATCATTATTGAGAACAGGGCCGACCTTTGACTGCGCGAGGTTCGATTGCCAATATTTTTTTGGGGCTCTTAAGTTCAGACAAAGTGCCATTGGATGAACAAAAAAAAACGTAATATTCCAAAACCAGGTATATAGAGACAATTCAGACATAAATTATATATAACTCATATATAAACTGTATAGAATTATATACAAATTATATGATTTTGAACATTTTTCCTTTCAGACAGTGTGGGAGCCTCTTCAACGCGGGGACTGAGTTGATGGAAACAATCCAATGAGCTGAGAGCCAGTAATGGTCTGAATAAGCATCGATGCGGAAAACTTGGCACGACCGATGAAAATGTGTAAAATCATATCATTAAAATTTTTTTCCTAACAGCGTTTGCAAAATTCGGTTTTCCAAGCCTGTGTTGCGTGCGCAGAGTGGGTGATTCCTACACCGCACTGGTCCGACTGCCGTGTAGGAATCACTCACTCTGCCCACGCAACACAGGCTTGGAAAACCGTAGTTTACGCACCTTGTCAGGAAAAATAGTATACGATACTCGTGCACACGTAGGCCATCCCGCACTCGTATCGTAATGTACTATTGTTTAACGCTCTACAGGAATTCATTTGTGTATAATTGAGACTAAAAACTTCTACCGTCAACCACGCCAAGTCTTCCACATCGGTGCTAATTCAAAACATCACTGGCTTCCAGCTGATTGGATTGTTTCCATCAACTTAGTCCCCGCGTTGAAGAAGCTCTCAGACGATTTCTGTAATCTAAGAAACCATAAGTTTCCGTCACTCATCTCATCATTGAACCGTGATGAATTATCGAAATGAAGAATGGAGAACGAAAGGAAAGAAAAGTGGATCCCAATAAACATATATATGAACCTTGAAAATTCCGAAGACTGAAAATTAGTTGACCGATAAGTTGACGCTGAAAGCAGCTCACAGCGCTCAAAGCAGCTTATAGCGCTCGAGGCAGCTGATGATTTCAAACAGTTTATGAAAATAAGCAAAACACAAACGAAAATTTAAACATACTCACGACTAATTGGATCGCTCAAACATGTATTGTGTAAAAATTTCCACTATTTTTGAGACATCATTGTGGAGAAATACATACAAAATAGAACTGAAAGACAGAGAAAATTTGCAATTAAATGCATTTCTTCCGAAGGAAGTCGACTGAGTATTGCTGTGTTCAAAACGTCACATTGTACACACGTAGAAAGCAAACAAACTGCATCCGGAACACTATTGGGAAACAATCACAAAGTTCATTCAATCGGCTATCACAGCTGGTGGATTGAAAATTCATTTTTCTAGACTGTAAGACTCTAATATCCGAATTATTCACTGCTCCTATGCAAATTCTCGATGGCATATCTTTGTGAGAAGTGTCATTCTGTTGTCGCATATTGATTTCTAATTCATTCTCACTAAACAGTTTACAACATAAATCACAAGAATCCAGAGCCCCTGTGTGATTTCCAATACTGTTATTGGATAAACGTATGGAAGCAGGATCTTCATGAACAGGTGGGAGCTGAAGTAAATCACCGAACAATGAAATAGGTTTTCTTCCAAACCAACCGTCATCACAATCCGATGTATGAAATATTTCTGTCGATCGGAGATTCACGTACAGGAAGGTTACATTGGGAATCATTGAAACCTCATCAATAATTATTGAAGTAACATTTTTAAGTTGATCTCGTACAATCTTGAGAGCTGCATCAGAAAGTTGTCTACACTCAGCAGTATGTCCATGCTCTACTGGCAATTGAAAAAGGCGATGCAAAGTGAGACCTCCAATATTGAAAGCTGCTATTCCAGTAGGAGCAGTTACTGCAGTATCTTTGCTAATAATTTACCTCACCCAGCATCTATTAGTTTCAATTGAAAAGCTTTTGCCAGTGCCACCTCCTCCGCTTATATGAAGTCTGAGAATTTCATTTCCAGAACTCAAGAAACTGGTAACCTTACCAAATATACGTTTTTGATCGCTATTTAACTTCGAAATCATCTGAGTTAGATCGATGGTCTCAACCTTATTTTCTGCATCTTTGCAATCTTCCATAGCACCAGCTGTTTCAATGGGCACTCCGAGGAGTGCTCATTGAATGTATTTTCTTCCTGATTTGAATTGTGTGATAAGTTTTGTTCAATTCGTTCCTGAATATGATCACGTGCTTTTGAATATCAATTATTCGCTCATGGTATTGCATTGCTCTTTTCAATTGTAATTGCAGAGATAAAAATGCTCCTGCATGTGTCTCACATCCATTCTCCAATTCACAAATGTCTCCCCAGGGTTTGAACAATAACAACAATGAAAAATAATAATTTTCAGGTTGTAGCTGAACATTATAGTGGTAATGATTAATAAGATGTCCACGTGAACGTTTTTTGAAGAATAAAGGTTCACCTATAATGTGATATTCAGATTTTCCACTATTAGATGATCAGATCTTCGTAATATCATACCATCTTGCGGAATCATAAAGAGACATAGATTCTAGTTCTTTGGGCCCATTTGGATGATTGTTATCTATGAGCGATGGACAGAAAATATCTGTGGATTCAGCTTGTAAATCCTCGATTTCTTTCCAGGTTTTTGATGTTCTACTCCTAATCATATTTACATCCAACCATCTAATAATTGTATTGGGATCAGTACCAAGCAATGGAATCCCTGAGAGCGTATCAGCAGCTTCAGAAGCACCACATTCCCTATGATTGAACAGACGCATTCCTATGTTCTAGAGACGGCTACGCAATGGCTTGCAGGAGTTTAGTGCTTCAAATGTATCTCCAACATAACTTTTCTCAGCCTTAGATTCATGCTTTGTACAATATAAAGTTATTGATGTGGATTTTTCTCCAACGAATTGAATGTTCATGTTACCTTCCCAAGCTGTGAGAATAGCAGGATTGTTATCATTGATGTTGCTTCCCTCTTTCGCACGGGGAAGATCATACAATCTGCTTTCAGTTCTCAGCTGTCTCTTCACAGCCTTGAAAATCCCCACGTCTCTTATTATCAAAGTGTCTGTAACTGGTCGTGGGAATCCAAATCTACACACTTTGGTGAATTAATTCTTGGTTTTTTCATTACGTGAACAATCATTGTCATGTACATGTCTGTGATGCATATTCACGCGTCGATACAATTGTGGGGATACGCCGTTTGAAGGCATTCTGCAGGTAACACACTCGGAAATGAATGCTGCTACTTCTCCGATTGGAGATTCATTGATAATAGGAGCACATTCTATCCAAACTGAGAATGAAAGTGTTGTGTTCCTCTACCTTGATATTCTCGGCACCAGGAGTAATGAACGACTTCATCAATCGGATTGTCGGATGAACGAATAAAATCAAGCATAGCTCGAAACTTGTTTTCAATAAATCTAGGAGTCGAAATCGGATCAGAAGCAATAGGTTCATTGACAGATTTCTTGAAAGAAGAAGGCCCATTGACTTCATGGAGACATTCAATCAAATCTGTCCATAACCACTCACTCGGACTGAATGTAAGAAACCATGTAGCTGGACCATAATCAAGGATCATACAATTCACATCATTTCTAAGCTCCCTCCAATACTGTTCTGTGTTTCGTAATCTTGAAGATATAGTACTCAAGTTTGTTTCAAGTTGTTCTTTTGAAAGGTGATCCAAATAAGTAGCGGCTGTATGTCTTTCTCGAGGATTTGTAACATTCATTTTATGGAAAATCCCAGCATTCAATTGTCGCATATCTGTATCATGTAATGAATCCAAAATATATTGTATGTTCACTCGGAACTGAGAGTGTTTAGACATTGATTTTGATCTCATGGATTCGAAATCAGTCAAACGTACAGATCTATTCTCATGCTGACCATTCACTCCACAAGGATATAAATCGGGGA
Organism: Gonatopus flavifemur; assembly: GCA_018340375.1. Taxonomy (NCBI): domain Eukaryota; kingdom Metazoa; phylum Arthropoda; class Insecta; order Hymenoptera; family Dryinidae; genus Gonatopus; species Gonatopus flavifemur. The sequence continues at coordinate 260,750 of JAFFJZ010000075.1, read as the reverse complement.
AACACATCGAATCTAAAGATTCCGTACAATTTTCTAATGGTGTTGGAGTAGGAATTCCTGCGCAACATCTTCCCTTAGTACGTACATACCTATAATAGCATGCAAGATCGCATATGACTTTTGCCTACTCAAATGCGTGCGCTACTTTTGAAAATTATTGTAGAAGAGTCACGGAGCCTACCTCCCCTCTTTAATGATTCAGAAGGAGAGAGTCAGTATTCTCTCACCACTACACATGAGGAAACGTATCACTTCTGTCATCTGTAGATATATCATCATTCATATCGAATAAAGTATAGTTGTTAGTTCAATTAAAAAGTGACTATTACTGGTGTTCTCCCTCGTCCTCCTTTTGAAAAACATTAATAATCGTGGCAAGAATCTCCACCACGAATTCCGAGAGAGCGTATGGTCATCCTCTGAAATGATCAAATAAAAACGAGTTTTCTCTGCTCTCTAACGTTTTGATAGCAGAGTGTGGTTTTCCAACTTAATCGTGAATGAGAGTGTGAAACTCGTTTAACTTCAAGTGAAGTGAGGAAACGTCATGGTTCTGCTGAAAACCTATACTGGAAAATGTGAGAGAATCCTCAAGGAGGAGAGAAAGAGAATTCTCTGTCTATTATCTATTAAACTGGTTGCGGTCAAATTCACCGCCGTTTGAATCACCGAAAAAAAACATCACTGGATGTTGAGTTTGTTACTCATCATAACCGTTATATACTATCACGGGAGGAAATCGTGATATACTATCACGGGAGGAAATCGTGATATACTATCACTCTTTCTGCTGCTGGGAAAAGGGCGACCAAGGGCTCTTTTCATCTTCTTTCCGGATCCTCAAACTACTGGAGCTGGTTGACTTTCGAGGAGATCACGGTGAGGGAGATGCTGCATCTTCACGTCAAGCATCCCTCTTCGATTTACGCAACATATATCGTTACATGGGAGACTTCGATACTGGATGTCTGCTTGCGGTGCATGGATCTTCAGTCGGTCATATCCTACTTCACGCAAGTAACATAATCGTAATCGAGTAGGATCTTTGTTGACGATAAATTCGTTCATCTCAATTTTCAATTTGAAAGTTAATTAGTTTGGAATCATGAGCTAGTTTAAATTATCTCATCGGATTTAATTTGTGTCAACCAACATTCCTTTCTTCTTGTTGAACGTAATTCAACCGTTGACGACAACCATAATCCAATGTTTTGGTTCTCCCTATTCATACTGGTGCTACACGAAGGCACGAGTCGTCAAGACGTGTGAAAAATCCTATTTATAGATGATAATGATATCATTTCTACTTGAAATTGTGTTCAATTTGAAATATTCGAACTGTGCATATTATTACGATACATTATTCGCGATTTGAAATAAATCCTACACGTTTGAATTCTCTCGATTATTCATGGAAGTTTCAAAGCCCTTACTTGAAATGAAACATTGAAGTTAATTAGATAACTGATGTAAATTTCGAAATTCATAGTCGAGCTTGATTGGAAATCATTGATGAGATAAATGAATTTGCTAATATCATTCACCTTGATGGACATAAATTCACTCATTTTTCTCAGTCACATTATTGAGTCTTGTTCTCGAATTATTATGTGGAATTGATACCTGTTTATAGTACTGCATTGATTTTATCATTTTGTTTAATTGAATTAATTGATCATCAATCAATGACTATCAATGTGATTTTTCTTCTGTAATGATAACGTTTCATGATTATGCTATGTACCTTTTTGGAGGAAGAATTTCCTTGATTCGGCAATTTTAGTAATTCCGAACGTTACTGGAGAAATGTGTTGATAATTTTAATGGAATATCTTGGTTCAAATTTCCCTTGTGAAAACACGCAGTCCCTATCCAGCGAATTCTCTCTTTCTTGATATTTTTCATCGATTGTGCATTCCTTTTGCTGTGTTTGTACGATTTTCAGGAAATATTTTGTGTGACGGTAAAGCTGTTACTTGAGTTTTCCTATCTGGAACTCATATTTCCGATGATCAATTTTGAGTGACTTTCAAAGTCTTTCCATATAAACTTGATTATTCAGTAAATCATATCGGATAAAATTCATCCTATATCTGGTTAAGGATTACGTCTTCAAAAATCAACTCGTCTGAGCACTGGATTCGTTATATTTTAGTAGCTACCTTATACGAAGGGGTTATTCCGACATTTTGCTTAGCCTATGGATTATCTGGACGGCGCAATTAATTATTCGCTTCCGAAATTTCATAATTCCTATTAACTTCTTGCACTTTTTGCATTTTTATTACCACGTTTTCAAAGCCTCTCAAAAATGGAAGAGTTGCTTGAGGAACAAATGGACCTTGTAGGTCGTATCGACAGATCCTTCTCCAACTCCAAAGAGGATGGTTCGGCCAAAATGACCTTGAGCAATTCTCGCTCAAGACTATCAAATCTGGAGAAACTTTGGACTCGGTTCCAAGAGATTCATTATAAACTACTCCCTGAGCGACACTTGTCCAGGGACCGGCCTTATTTTGAAAAGGGAATTTTCGCCTCAACCGAGGAGATGTATCTCGAAAGATGTGGCGAATGCCAAACATTTATAGACTCAAAGACCCTCCGTCTTGAAGCTTCGAGTGCTGCTTCGGGTTCTACCTCGGGTGCTGAAGGTGGACCTCTTGTAGCTAGTGAGGAATCCGAGAGATTGCCTTGAATTTCTCTTCCCAAATTCAGAGGGGATTACGAACACTGGGAATCTTTTAGGGAACTATTCACCTCCCTGGTTGCGAATGAACTCGGAATTTCTAACGTATCCAAATTGCACCACCTCAAGACTTGCGTCGAAGGGGAGGCAGCTCAGCTTATCAGCACATACGCTATCACAGATGATAACTTTGAAGCAGCTTGGGAATGTCTAAAAGATGGGTATGAAGACGTTGACCGAATGGTAAATTCACACGTCTCTCCCATTTTCTCACTTAAGCCCATGAGAAACGAATCGGCTGAAGAAATAAAACGGATTTTAAATGGTTTTCGAACGCCCTTCGCGGCTCTGACCACTCTCAAACGTCCTACTCAGCATTGGGATGACCTATCAGTTTTCCATATTCTGAGTCTTCTGGAACCTGGAACCCAAAAACGGTGGGAACAACTTAGAATGGGCCCTGACCGAAAAAGGGAGCCTCCTGACCTCAGCAAATCATTGGACTTCCTGGAGAATCATATTCCCATGTTGGAAAATCTTGAGAGGAATAGTTCAAAGAATTCTAAATCTGGCAAATGAGCTTCGGCTCAGAAATCCGATTATTTTCGGTTGAATACTTCTTCACCCAAGGTACATCATGCTGGTACCCCGAGTACATCTCATCCTACATCCAAATCAGCGAAATGTCCAATCTGTGGCGCTGATCACTCCGTTTTGTTTCGCGACGTATACAACGCCAAAACGATCGCCCAGCGTAAAGACTGGGTGAAAGGAAACACGCGGTGGTTTGACTGCCTTTTACACCATCAAGTGAGAGACTGTAAGTCTCCCAAAAGATGTCAGAACTGCGGTGGTAAGCATCACACAAGTCTCCATGGCGATGCTTTTAACACCGAGTCAGTGGTTCAAGTTACAGACCCAACGACATCCCAAGTTCAATTTCATAACGAAGCGAAACAAACTGGTGGTGCTTCTCTGTCTAGCATAGCCTCAACTTCCGTGTTGGTATCAACTGCAAAAGTTATAGCGTGTTCCACTGCTGGGGACACTTGGTGGGCTAGGGCTCTTGTGGACCAGGGTTCACAATCGTCTTTCGTTACCGAATCGCTTTGTCAAATCCTGAAGTTGACTCATGAGTCGATTACCGTACCCATTTCAGGCGTTGGTGGAAAACGTCAGGTTACTTGCCGAAAGCTAGTTAATTTCATTTTAAGACCGTACTTTGAGTCCGAATTCACTTGTTCGGTTCAAATTTATGTACTGCCAAAAATCACTTCGTATGTTCCCATAGGACCCCAACATAGCTTTAGTTTTAGCCATTTACATCAGTTAGTGTTAGCCGATCCAAATTACGCTGGCAAAGAGAGGATCGATATTTTACTGGGAGCTGCTGTTCACGCGCTTATTATGGGAGGAGATTCACGCCGTGGGCAATCTAACGAACCCATTTCAGGCCCTTCACAGATTGATGAGGCTTCAGAGAGATTGACCCTGCTTCACATTAACGAAGATATGGCTTTAGACGAACTATTCCGGCGCTTCTGTGGAGCTCCTTCGCCAGACGAGGAAGAGGCTAAAAAAATATTTCGTGAGACAACTACTCACGACGATTCAGGTCACTACGTAATTCGTTTGCCTCTGAAAAAACTTACTGCTGGAGAAATAAGTTTCCCAGAGTCTCATGGAATAGCCCTTAAGATGGTAGAGAAACTAGAAAAACGCTTCTCCAAAGACGTCAACTTTGCTGGACTATATAATGAATTCATGAAGGACTACTTCGAACAGGGTCATATGCTCCCCTTGCCAGTTGAGGACCCCAGTATCCGCCGTTTTCACCCGCCCCATCATGGAGTTTTCAAGAATTCAGGCCCTAAGGATAAAATCAGAACCGTTTTTAATGGTTCAGCAAAGTGTGATAATGGGTTATCAATCAATGACATTCTGTACTATGGCCCAACCTGCTGCCGAACCTCACAGAGGTGATTTGGCGCCGGCGGCAATTTCGCTATGTTTTTGTCGCTGGAGCCAAACAAATGTTCCGCCAAATTAGAGTTCACCCAGATGATCAAATCTTCCAAGGGATTCTATGGCGTTCCAGTCGAGAAGATGCCATGCAGACATGGCTTTTACAGACCGTTACGTATGGTATGGCTTCGAATCCATTTCTGGCTATGCGCACCAATCGTCAGTTAGCCGATGACGAACAAGACCCTCATCCCTTGGGCGATGAGATCCTCCAACGTGATGCTTATATGGATGACATGCCCTCGGGTGGTCACACCGTGGAAGGAGCTTTGTTAAAACAAAGCCAAGTAATCGAGATTTGCAGGATGGGTGGTTTCACGCTAAACAAATGGTTGGCTCACCATTCCAGCTTGCTTAATGTCGTTGATGGACCCAATCCCTTGGATGAAGAGCCTTCGGGCATTGTATAATAGTATTTTAGGATTGAACTGGGATCCAATCCTCGATTGTTCTCTATTCAGAATTAGTAATTTAGAAAAAAAGAATTCTTGGACAAAAAGGCAAATATTGTCTGAGGTCGCTGGGGTCTTCGACCCATTAGGATGGATATATCCGGTACTAGTTACAGCCAAGATTTTTCTTCAGAAGCTTCGGGTACTCGAGTTAGACTGGGACGAAGTTCTGCCTCCAGATTTATGTCAACAATGGATTAATTGGTATGACAAACTTGGTACGCTCGATGAACTCAAAATCACTCGATGGCTGGATTACCACCCTGATGCAACGTTAGAAATTCATTGTTTTTCAGACGCCTCTTCATTAGCCTATGGCGCGGTACTCTATCTACGTGTGATTACCCGGGAGCAGATATTCATTCATTTGCTACAGGCCAAAACAAGGGTGGCCCCGATCAAAACGGTGGTAACAATCCCAAGGTTGGAATTGTGCGCTGCTTTGTTGCTTTCTCAGCTGGCCAAGAGAACTGAGGATTCCCTTGGGATACAGATGAAGTCAACGCATCTTTGGACTGACTCCATGGATGTGTTACACTGGCTTCGGTCCCAGCCCTCAAGGTGGCCTATTTTTGTTGCGAAACGCTGCTCTCAGATCCACTCATCCCAGCCAAGAGCTCTTTGGCGCCACGTAAGATCGGCTGATAATCCCGCCGATTGCGTCTCAAGAGGTCTCAATTCCGAAAGTTTGCTGGACCATCATCTATGGTGGAAGGGTCCTAAGTGGCTATCCGAGGAGTGCGAATTTCCATTGCGTTTTGTGGGAACCAACCTTGAATCCGAAACAGCGCTCCAAGAGAGGTGACGGAAAACTAGGAACTGCTGCTTAGGTATTCATCACTCACTGAACTCTTTCGAGTAACCGCGTGTGTATCGCGTTTCATCCATTCCCTTATGCTCAAATCTGGACGAATTCCTAACGATCGATCAGGACTCTTTGCTTCTCACTGGTTTAGTTCAGTTCGTTATAGGAACGATTCTCTCTAAATAATTGCCACACCTGCATTAGTCATTTATTAATTAAACTTTAGTTTTACAAAAACCAGAAAGTTGTGGACTCGGTTTACATTCTCTTTACTTGACCGCACTCATCCATCCATATCTACAAACTCAATCCACGCACTGTGCTCTCCCCCCTCTTCTTCTCCATCACTTTATCAGTATACTCATCTCAATGCCATACCATACAGTTTCAGCCAAAAATCATCCAATAAACACACGTAACTATATAACATATAACTATACATCTCCGCTCATGCTAAATTTAACACATTCACCAGTCTTTCCGTCTGTATTATCACATTGTAATTCTTAATACTAGTATCACAATGAATCTCACTTATATCTACTCACCTACCCCTGAATCTTTCCTTGCTTTTTCTCTGTTTGTCCATATCCTATTCAATATTCTCGCTTTTTCCATATCTAAATAGTCATCAAGTAACCTCCTTATCTTTTCCTCCTTCGAAAATCCTAGACTTGTGAACCATTCCTCCACTTCTTCACCAGTTTCCACCAGATGATTCAAATTATCCATACCTTTAGAATATAAACGGCAAAGCTTTCTCTCTTCCTCTACCCAATACTTATTTTCTGCTCCAGAATTCCCACATCTCGAATTCATCAGCGCTCTAATCCCATTTCCCCAACCTTCTGCGGACATTTTATCCATATTTTTCCACTTCAAATATTCTGGTCCAACAACCCCTTTATCCATATCCATATACCTTTTATTGTACTTCGTCTCTCTCATTTTCCTATGCTCCATTTGCCTTTGTACCTCTATTCCTCTCCTATTAATGATCTCTCTTATCCCTACCCCTGACGCAACACATTCCTCTATACCCACCATTCCCCAACCATCCCTATTATAATATTTTTCTCTTTCTTCACTGAATTTGTCTCGCCACCCTTCTTTCTTCTTCTCTTCCCAACATAATTTGACCAAATTATTATCTTCGGCACTCCTCATCTTCATCTCGTATTTCACAGTCCTCAATCCCCATCCTATCTTCATCCCTCCTAATCTCAGTTCTCTAGTTAAAATATATCTTGGTGTACAGAACTCTATTCTACATATCCACCTGATATAGTCAATAATGATCTTTTCTGAATCTTTTTTTTCTTTCCAACCCCAAATTTCAACCCCGTAAGACATTAGACTTTCCACCAAATACTTGAATAGCACCCACCTTCTCCTAAAATCATCCTTGCAAATTCTTTCCACCATACTCCACACTTTATCCATAGCTAATCTCCCTACGTAATTCTGAAAAATGATCCTTGTAATTACTCCCTTCATTGAATACGAATCCTAAGTATCTAAATATTGTAACTTCTTCAATAATTTGCGTATCCCATTTCCATCGTTCCTTTTTTTCTTTATTACTCTTATTAAATACCAACACCTTTGTTTTCAATACACTCAACTTGAGCTCCAACTCTCCTAAAAATATTTTGAAGGTATCCATCATATCCAGTAACGCTTTCCTATTTTTTGCCAAGATAATCATATCATTCGCATAGGACAGAGACCAAACCCTTCGCTCTCCTAGCTTTATTCCTCCCACTCCCCTTAACTCCAACTCATGATCTAATTCCGCAATAAACAGGTTGGAGAGCAGCGGGCTTAGCACGCATCCTTGTCGCACTCCTTTTCTCGTGTGAAATTCCTCCGATAATCCTTCCGTAGTCCTCACTCTCACTCCTGTTCTGCCATATATCCTCCATATCCTTTCAATAAGTTGCGAGTTTATTTCTTTTTTTGTACAGTAGCTCCCATAGTTTCTCCCTCTGCACATTGTCAAAGGCGGCCTCCAGGTCCATGAAAAGGGCGTATATTTTCTCCTCCCTCATCTCCTCCCTTTGCACCAAATGGTTCGAAACAAAAATATTTTCAATAGCCGACCTTCCTTTCCTAAAACCTGTCTGACTCTCAGGCACCAATTTTAATTTCTCCGCTTCCACCACCAATCTTTTCCTCATAATTTCTGCATATATCTTATATGCGGAACATAGTAGCGAGATTCCTCTATAGTTACTCGTTTCTCCAGGGTTTCCTCCCTTGTACAGGGTGATCAGTATGCTGGTTTCCCAATCTTTTGGCAAACATCCTCCATTCCATATAGCACGCAGCAAGTTATATCAAAATCCCCCCCGACTATAATAATCTCTCCTTCCATTTCTTCCATATTCGCCTTGAATGTTTCTTCACAATCCATCCATCCCCCTTTTATGTATACTGTGACGTGGCTTCTGTCCTCGCCTTTGCGGTCGCTCCCTCTCGCTAGCCTAGGTAAATAACTACAAACGATTCTATCATTTATCCAATGAAGCAAAGATGAAAATCGAAGAAAATAATTACGAAGGCAGAGCGAAGAGGCGTTCGAAAAGAAAAGGCGAGCGATAGCCGCATAGGCGAAGCAAAAGAAGCACGTGCACAGAATGAGCTTCCCCACGGTGATAGATTCAAAGGGGGGAGAGAGAGAGACAGAAATTCGATAAGAATTCTACAATTTGTCATTAACTATCGTAAAGTTGTATAAGTTGGGCGCCAGGCACTCACATAGGAGCGCCGCATTCAAATTGAAGGTCCTTGATAGATAATTCAAGCGGAAAGAGAAGAAAATAAAACAGGCGAGCACTACTATCTGCCGTCTCGCCTTCTCTTACCCGTTCACCTAACTAGTCAGTCGTGAGGGTCGGAGTGAAAGGGGAGGAATGAAAGAGAAAGGAACAATAAAAGAAATAATACATACGAAATGAAGCCAGAATCCAATTAAAACAGAATATAATCCATAGAATCAAGGAGAAGGTGGTACACCCAAAGAAAAAGGAAGAAGATATGATACACTAAGCACACGTAAACTGATTCGTGTGGAGGAGTGATCACAATAACTGTTCTAAAAAAGAAACCCGATGCCGTCACATGCCCGACGGGTTAAGCACACTCTCGTCCTTACGGTAGAGGTACGATATCTATTAATCTCACACTACATTTCACTCCTTCACTAAAAAGAAACAATTATCAACCACTGGGTGTGGAATGGATGAATAATACGTAATACGCGCGAACCGAAACGAACCACGTGGCAACTCTACGTGAACTACACCTTCCATACACAAAACGGATGGAAAGACGATTCAAAGTAACGAAAATTTACAACAACAACGATAGAAATCCCGCGAGAGACAGATTACAGAGAACTGAGGTATATAAGTCACAAGACAGGAAGTGTAGACTCACTCTCGTCCCACTTGTTTTGTTGAGTCATCACAAACGACCAAAGAATTTATCAAACGGAAGTTTTGTTATACCGCACGTTTGTTCGGCAAGCCGTCCCGACACAGTCTCCCGTGCGTTCAACGGCGAGTCGGTATCTTCGTGAAGAAGAAATGCGCGCGCCTCATATTCTCACGTACAGTGGCCGCGCGGGTTATGAATAACGAAGATTGTACTTCGTTATTTTCATTAATTAATATATCGAGGAGAGACATGAAGTTATTTGATATCCTATATTTTATAGATATAGTACGGGATATTATCGATGGTCTTTCCATTGTTGTGGTGTTGAAATTTCTTTCTGCGGAATGTCTTCAGTGACCTCGCGGCTGCGTAGTAGTAGAAAGTCATCTAGGTGGCAAGAGATCGTGCTCCAATCACGGTTTCCTTCCCCATCCTTCCGTGTCTCTCATTCGTCGGCTTCCCTGGGCCGGATATCTTCTCTAAAATTTCTCTCGCGGAACGGAAAAGAATTCTAATACATCACTATGTGAGGATTTCATTAATTCGTATGACCACGGTGGTTCACTCAGCTCGCGCGTATCATTCAACATTCGAATTGATTATTCTAAATTCGAATACTTTAATTATCAAGATTATTCTAAATTCTTTGAATACTTATGATTATGAAATTCCTTTTACTCCCATATTCACAAGGTATTCCTTTCAATTATCTGTTGATCCATCGTCTAGATGGAATTATACAATTTTTGAGATTAAATCGTATAATAGTGAGACCCCGGCGGGACGGGTATTTACTCTGAGAGCCGACGAGAGAGAGGGATTCACATGTAACATGTACCATGTTACAATACGGACCATATAAAAATGTATCTGCCTCCATCCTTTATCTTGGAAAGTATCATTTCCTCTTTTTCTATTTGTAACAACTTACTACATTCTCCCCTACCTTCCCTAATCCCTGATACGGAGCCACCCTTAGCCCTACCTTTTTTCTCCTCCTTCTTAGAGAAACTACATTCCCATACATGCGTTTTAGGCAATTTATTTACTGAATCTTTCCACCCTTTCTCTGTGACCCACGTCTCACATAAGCTCACAAAATCAAAATTCACGATGTATTTCCAAAAATCTCTATTCTGCCTCATCAAACCAGTCACATTCCAAAATACAAAACTCCAACCTTTTTTTTAATTTCATCTCCAATCCCTTCGTTAGCTTGCATATTCCTACCTCCTTTTCCTTTCCCTACTCTCTGATTTTTTAAAAATTCTGCGCTTGATCTCTACTTGCTTCTTCCTCTCTATCCTGACCCTCTACGTCTTCATCTCCTCTCTCCGAATCCTTTTCAATATCGGTCCACATTTTCCACACATTATTAACCCTCACTTTACCCCTGCCCACTTTGACATCCACTCCCTTGTTTCTTTGTTCCCTTCCCCATTTATTTATTCTTTCCTGTAATTTCCTCTCTTCCCAAGTTAAGTCATTTTCTATGAAGGAATTTCCTCCCCTCAACTTGCTTTTATTTTCCATAACTTCATCTTTGCCCTCTTCGTTTCCCATTTTTGCGACTATAACGTTTCCGCTTTTCCATGCTTTTTTTACTTCCACTTCCACCCCCAATTTTTCTTTCAAAAAACCTTCAACCCACATCTCAGGATCTCCGTCCTGTATATTAGCATCCCTTATAACTATATTTTCTTTCCTTTTCTTTTTTTCCTGATCTATCACCAACTTCTCTATTTTCTCCACTTCTCTATCATTTAATCCGCCTCCACTTTTCATAGATCCCGCATAACTACTCCCTCCCCATCCTGTACCTCTACCTACACTCAAACTACATATTGAGTCTGTCTCTTTTTCCGAACCCCTTTCTGTCAAATTCCTTTCTTCCATTGCTTTTCCTAATCCTTCCATCTTTGATTCTATAACCTCCAATCTATCTCCCCCTTCTTCCTCTTTTTCTAATAATTCTTCGACATAATTCGAGTATTTTTGTCTACTTCCTTTGATCTTTTCCATCTCTTTCCTAACCACTTTTTTCATTTCCTCTAATTCCCTTTCTAAAACCTTACCTTCTTGCATATCAAAGGATACCCTCTTCTGGCCACTCAGCGAACCACCTGTTGAAGTTTTCTGTTTCGAATCGACGCCACCGTTACCTCTCCCTACCCGGCCCGCCTTGCCGCTTCCTACCTTACCTTTACCGCGCGACGCCATAACCTCACCTTATACCCAAACACTATATCTCATCCTTATATTTATATTTCACAATATTTCTTTATACCTTTATTCCCACAACTTCTTCACACCGTCCGTATGCTCTAGCACCACTCAATACAAATCTCAACGCTCTTAATTGTCTCTAAAACGTAAATTAGCACAGATTGCTCACGCATACGATGTTCACACACTCGCGCCACCCAACCAAGTCCCACACCTGCATTAGATTCAGAGGTAGTACAGCCTATCAGAAATTAGGTCCCCTACCCCAGATCCGAACGAACCTAGGCAGACCATTTGCAAATTCAGGTGTGGATTATGCGGGCCCTCACAAGATGAGGTGTGCCCCAGGGAGGGGCTTCAAATCTCACGAAGGCTACATAGCCATATTCATTTGTCTCGCGACAAAGGCCGTCCACCTCGAACTTGTGTCGAGTCACGACAGCAAAGGTTTCATCGCTGCCTTTAGACGTTTCACGGCCCGTTGAGGCCATTGCACTGCCCTCTATATTGATCGAGGTACGACCTTTGTGGGCGCTGACGCAGAACTAAGGGCCATGTATCGAAAATCATCAGCCTTTGTTACGGAAATATCGAGTTCATTGTGCAGCCAAGGAACTGAATGGCATTTCAATCCTCCTTGTGCTCCCCATTCCGGTGGAATATGGGAAGCCGCAGTGAAGTCCCCAAGACATCACTTGAAGCGTGTGATTGAACAAGCTACTCTCACTTTCGAGCAGTTTTATACACTTCTAACTCAGGTTGAATCTTGCCTCAACTCAAGGCCTTTGCTACCTCTCACGACTAAGCCTCCTGATATCCCGATCTTGGCACCAGCTCATTTTTGAATAGTCTCAAGCTCATTTTTGGTTCCCGGACCTAACTACATAGGCGACAACATTGCCCCTTTGAACCGATGGAAACTCCCCCAGCAAATGATGCAAGATTGGTGGAAAGGGTGGCCACGTGAGTATCTGCAATCACTGCAGACAAGATACAAATGAACTACAGTCCAACCTACCGTACAGAGAGACGATTTAGTCCTGATTTCTGATGAGACTACTGCACCGGCCAAATGGTCTCTAGCTCGAGTTATCGAGACGTATCCGGGTTCAAACGGGTTAGTTCGAGTGGTGAAGCTAAGTACCCCCAATTCAGAACTCACACGCAGAGTTGCCAGATAAAAAGCGCCAACTCCAGTGATTGGCTGTTTCTTATATAACTGACCAATCATATTTCGATTCTTAAAGAAATCACCAATCAAAGAGAAGTTGGCGCTTTTTGCTGGCAACTCTGCTCACACGTTCCTTGCACAAGCTCATTTTACTACCTGGATCTGGTTCGGATACTTAGGCTCAACCTCTATACAATTATAGTTTCAAGTCATTTGTTTTGCGGTGCCAAACCTAGTTTTAAGTTGCGCCTAACTGAGGGAGCCGCTTTTCGTTTTTGAACGCACTCAAGTATTTTCTTTTTTTTGTTACTCTCCAATAGCGCTCAAAAACGAGGTGGGTGAAATGTTGGAGTAGGAATCCCTGCAAAACATCTTCCTTTAGTACGTACATACCTATAATAGCATGCAAGATCGCATATGACTTCCACCTACTCGAATGCGTGCGCTACTTTTGAAAATTATTGTAGAAGAGTCATGGAGCCTACCTCCCCTCTCTAATGATTGAGAAGAAGAGGGTCAGTATTCTCTCACCACTGCACACGAGGAAACGTATCACTTTTGTCATCCATACATATATCATCATTCATATCGAATTAAGGATAGTTGTTAGTTGAATTAAAAAGTGACTACTACTGGTGTTTCTCCTCATCATCACCTCCTTTTGAAAAACATTATTAATCGTGGCAAGAATCTCCACCACGAATTCCGAGAGAGCGTATGGTCATCCTCTGAAATAATCAAATGAAAACGAGTTTTCTCTGCTCTCTAACAAATGGAATATCATTAATTTTTATCATTTGATAGAGTTCAGTAGCAGATTCATCAATCCTCTGATCTTACATCGGATAAATTGTGAATTGATCATACCATGCATCAAATCGTTCCTTTTGGGTTCATAGAGCAGCTTTATTATCATAACAAATATTGAGAATCACATACTGTTCTGCTTGCACTTAGTCATTCGATTCACTATTGTTTACTGTTTTAGATTCTCCTTCTGGAAAATGTGTATCTGGTGATTCGCGATCCAACAATAGATCATGTGATTCAGGTAAAATAATCACCGAATACAAAGGATTATTTTTTGTTGGCCGTACTAATGCGCCCCATACCCTTCTAACGTCAAGTAATTCCTCCCAAATTATCCGTGATTCTGTTGGAATTCCGCGCATTGAAATGTGAAATTCATGATTCAAGTTTATAGGTTCTGTCTCAGAACAAATCCTCTTCAACGTTTCCTGTAACAGTAAGGAAAGGTGGAATGTTCTACCCTTGGATTTCGATACCATGTGTTCATGAGGCATACTTGTATCCATTACTGTGCCCATTTTTTGTATTGTTTGGAATGCCTTTGCCCTTTGAATAAGAATTCTTTCATAATGGTTGAGTTATGTTATTTGCGGAATTGAACTCACATTGAGGTACTATATGGTCTTCCATTCCCGAGTAATACATGGCCGTTACCTTCATTGAACCAGTTTCTGTTGGTCTTATTCAATAACACACAAAACTCTGATACTTCATGGCTCATGGAGATGGATTCAGAAGATGATGCAAGATTTTGAAAGGACACGAGCCTATTTGCAATTTGGACTGCAATGCGTGTCGGACTATGTGTCATTTGAAGCAGCAGTCGATTTTGATTTTCGGAACAGGAAGTATTGTGGCTCCACAACGGACCCTAATTTTCTACAGCGTCACATAAATGAACAAGTGAATGGATATTATATTTCATTTCATATTTTCCATAATATTTTTCAAAGCGGTTTCCGAATAGAACTAAAAGTTTTCGTGCTCGCTGCAATGACTTCATTTTGAAGGAATTTTGTAGGAGAATATCCATGGCTGCAACAAATGAACTCCAATGTGCCAAGTATTTGGGTAATAATATCCCACGAAGACAAGGTAACGAATGAAAAAGTGACCATGAGCGCCATTCTGAAGCTTTCCATAATTTCCTTTCATTAATGCTCCAAGGTGTTCTATGGAGCACACTGGGAGGTAGAATGGATGTTAATCTATCATCGATCATGGCAACTTTTTCAGGACTCCCTACATAGTATTCTTGGTTTGTAGAAGTTAAAATTATTTCAGTGAATTGCCGAGCGACACCAGATAAACATTCATGCATATAATCAGGTGGCATACCTGCCACAAGATCGAAGTGCTGCAAGTTCATTAGGACAGATGGACCCAAAACGCCTTCCCCATCAATTTTCGTATCGGCTTTACAAATTTCTACCATCTTTTTTTGATTATCTTGATCGGTTCTTTGTGGGACATCTTGACGAGTGGGATATTTTCTCGTGTTCTCGATATTTCCAGCTGGATGATAACAATATGTGCAACCATAATAGCCAGTGAATTGTTTCATGCAAAGCATAGAACATCGACAAGGAAAATCAACGCAACAACAAATGAAATCAAATTTGCTGTTTGTAGTTTTTCCATTCATAACCCAATTGAATCCTGAAGTCATCAACTTATTAGCTTGATGAATGAAGGGTTTCAAGAATGAATTCATATCCAGCTGAGTTTCATCAACTCAAAGTCCAGCTAAGAGAATATGATTACTGCGAAAATGTGGCGGTAATTCATTAATTTTTGCGTAGATTGGCCATATTGTAAATTTCGGGGATTTTGCATGCTGACAGCCATCTGTGTTGAGAATACACGAGATGTTCTCTCAATCTCTCAATAATCCAGATTCTTCATATTTTTTGTACATATCACCGTCGTAAATATCTTCAAACGCCGTTTCGTCCACTTTTTCACGATTAAATCGAAACTTCAGGCTTTTAGCAATATCAGGTTTACTCAGCAGGTTTTTCAGCTGACTCTTCATGTCAAATTCAATGGAATATGATGTAGTTTCATCAATATAAAGCACGAAACCACGTTCGCAAACTACTTCTTCCAAATTCGTTTTTTTCTGACCTAGATAGGTTTTACATTCAGGACAGTATGAATGAAACGTGGCTTTGTCAGTGTACGGAGTGAGATATTTTCGTAGCAAAAATTTGGTATCGGGGATATTTGCTTCCTCGTAACAGAGATGGAATGCTCGTAAAATGTCTACTCATGCCATCCAGGGCAATGGATGTTTTAAGCCAATTGACATAACAGTGAAAAGGAGTTCTTCAATAGTGATATTACTACAAGTACAAAGCACATCGTTCAGATTAGAATTTCTTCGGTTTTTCTCATCCCGTAGCATCTGTAAATGAATACCAATATTTTTCCACATGAGTTTCAGAAATTCATCACCCTGGTCGAAGAAAATCCATACAATCAGACAGAATGAAAATTAATGGAATTTGTTCAGAACATTATGCAAGATTTAATCAGATTTGATGAGAATCAATACCAAGGTTTTGTTCAACCAGGGACATATGATTGAACTATTCCCAAAAAGAATGAAATACATGTATTACCTGCTCCATATCAATTCCATATGAAGTTGTACTCATCACTCGAAAGAATTGTCCAAGTCATCATCTTCTTCAATCGGTATCTCATCATCAGTAATTGAATTATATTCATCTGCTAACTCTGATTCACAGGATGTGACAGATTCTTCATTGAATACCAAAGACGTGGATGATGATACTCCTTCCTCCTAATCGTAACGTAGATTATTATGGAAATTGTGTTAATTCATTCTAGTAATCTTCTCATAAATCAAAATGCAGTTTGTTTTCTTATACAATCTCAAGTTACAAAGAATAATTGTCAGGAATATATTTCAATGATCTCAGAACACATATATTATCGAGAATATAAATTGCTTGTTCTCATATAAAAAAAAAAAAAATATGTGCATACTTTACCTCATGATAATTGTTATGATCATTCGTGAAAAATTCTCTTGCATTATATTCAACTTGTTCGTCATAGGCAGAACACTTTTCATCAATCAATTGTGAGGAAATTGACGAAAGTTCATTTTCTTCATCAATGTTGATATTCTCATTCTGCTGCTGTTGGAAAACAGATTTCGGAGTTATTTTATAACGGACAATAATGGAGGATGAGTTCCATCAGAAATTGTACAATATAACGTGATTATAAATTGTACCATTATATTTTTCATTGAACTAGTACTTTCCGTGTGTTGGACACAACGTGATTTTCTTCTACGATCCTTTTGGCATCTTTTGTTATGAATGTAAAGTGAAGCTGATATTCTCTAACATGAATATTTTTATGAGTTAAAATTATAACCTATTTGGAAAACTCCTACGTGCCAGAGTTTTGGGTTAGTTCCAATCTAACCTCACATGCATGATTTCTTTTACGCGCCAAACAATGTTGCGATATTCGCCGAGCTGGGGAATCGCAGCTTGGTCACGTGACTACTACTACGTCACAAAGTACTACGTCACTCACTAATACATATGAGCGCGCTTGTCGGTGAGTTATCCCCACCAGCGTATAGTATGCGCTGTTCAGTTCCTCTTGGCGAGCGTCGATAACATTCGACAAATGGAAAGAGAAGAAGTATGAATGTTTCTTTGTCTCTTCTCATTCTAGCAATTTCCTACAGAATATGATTTTTGGCTGGTGGAGACATATATATACGTTGGCATAGCAACGCGTTCATGCTTCCCTTTCTAACGACGGAACTTGACGAAAAACCCGTGAACATTGAAAATCGAATAAAATCACCGGTCCCTCCAATTATTTTGTACAATTCTGATTCCCGTTGTTCAAGTGGCTCTCTTTCGTAAACTTCATGATTGAAATCAACAATCTTCGAAATTGGGATAAAATCGTGGTTCCCTGTTTTTGCATAAAAAACGTATGCCGACATTCTCCGATGAAATGTACTTTACTTTATAAAACTTCAGTACATATTCACACGAACCCGATGGAAATCAATAGTCGAAATGTCTTCACTAATTATATTCACTCAAAAAATGTCAATTACGATTCTTTTTGATCATGAAAAAGTTCGTAGAAGTGCACGTTGTGCAACACGTGAAGAGTGAAGATCGGTAGAGGGTTGAAGCCGCTTGTTGACGGATCACGTGATCACAGAAAACAAAACACGACCTTCACAATCCAACTGTATATTAATCTGATTGGTTCTGCAGGAAAATGGCGGATCCAATCAAAATGATTAGAAATAATATATTTTTGAAACATCCAATGAAGATTGTTAGAAGATTCGTTTGAATTGTGATTTATGAATTGTTTCGATTGTTGTGTTTCATCGTCCGGCGCCAGTGTTGCGATATTCGCCGAGCTGGGAAATCGCAGCTTGGTCACGTGACTACTACTACGTCACAAAGTACTACGTCACTCACTGATACATATGAGCGCGCTTGTCGGTGAGTTATCCCCACCAGCGTATAGTATGCGAGATATATATATGCACTGTTCGGTTCCTCTCGGCGAGCGTCGATAACATTCGACAAATGGAAAGAGAAGAAGTATCAATGTTTCTTGGTCTCTTCTCATTCTAGCAATTTCCTACAGAATATGATTTTTGGCTGGTGGAGACATATACAGGGTGGGGCATTTAAAGTGTCGCGGGCATTTTTTCCAAAAATAAAGTGAGATACGAGAAAATTTTTCGGACAAAAGTTGTAGGGTACCGAGGGGGACATCCGATGGTGGCCTTGGCTTTGACCTCAAATCTCATCTTCAAGGGCATTCTGAGGTCAACTCTTGTTTTTTAAATAGCATCTCTTATTTCTTACTGCAGATTTGGATTCTAGGTCAAAAACCAAGAAACTTTTGTCTGAACCATTTTCCTGAAATCCGCAAAAATGGCGCTCTAATCGATATTGTTCCATTTTGAATCTGACATTCGAATAACTCGAAAACGAAGGGTCTTGCAAGAGAATGTTTCGTACAAAAGTTGTCAATACACAACACATTTCAATCGTCTACATTACCACCATTCAGAGCTCACGCGATGTAAACAAACGACGGGGTTCAGTGAACATTCACGATTTTGAAAGTCAGTTTGTCAGTTACATTTGATTATTACTTGGTTTATGACAAATTGAAAATCATGGATATCCGATACACGGTTTCTGAAAAGATCGATATGATCTACATTTACGGTGAAGTGCATAAGAACCCCAGACAAGCATATGACTTGTATGCAGAACGATTTCCTGAAAGAACAACGCCATCCATTAGGTATTTTCAACGCATCACAAAATTATTCTCAGAAACGGGAAGTGTTACAAGGGAAAAACGACATCGAATGAGAACTGTTAGCGGAGAAAATGCGGAAGTTAATGTACTAGCTGCAGTAGCCAATAATCCACACGTGAGCTCTCGTGAAATTGAACTCCATTCGGGAATTTCTCGAAGAAGTGTTCTTCGAATACTGAAACGTCACAAATTCCATCCGTATCACATTTGTTTGCATCAAGACCTTCACGGTGATGATTTCGAAAATCATGTACAGTTTTGTCGATGGGGTCTAGCGCAAATGCACAATAACAACTTCATCAACATATTATTTTCTGATGAGTCGACGTTCACCAATCACGGTCAAGTAAATCGATATAATATGCATTACTGGGCGACAGAAAATCCAAGATGGTTACGTCAAGTAGAGCATCAAAGACAATGGGCTGTGAATGTATGGTGTGGTATTTTTCGATCTCGAGTAATTGGACCGTACTTCATTGCAGATACGCTAAATGGAGAGAAGTACAGACATTTCTTAGATCAAGTACTTCCAACATTACTTGAAGACATACCTATTCAGGAACGATTGAATATGTGGTATCAACACGATGGTTGTCCATCCCATTATGCAGTCACAGCTCGAGAAAAATTGGACAGAGATTATCCTGGACGATGGATAGGACGCGACGTCGTGGACCAGCTCATTGGCCTGCCCGTTCTCCGGATCTTACTTCTCCAGATTTTTTTTTATGGGGATACATAAAAGATACAGTTTATCAACAAGCACCGACTACACCTGAGAATATGCGTCAACGAATCATCAATGCATGCGCGAGCATCAATGAAGATATTTTAGCACGAGTTCAGCAATCTTTTGTAAAACGTTTTGAAATGTGTATTGAAGTCGAAGGCCATCATTTTGAGCATCTACTGCATTAAAATTATCCAAGTGATGTAGACGATTGAAATGTGTTGTGTTTTGTCTGTTATACCCCATCACCTCCGTTTCAGTTCAAGGGGTCCCCCTTGGAATCAGACAACTTTTGTCCGAAACATTCTCCTCCAAGACCCTTCGTTTCCGAGTTATTCTAATGTCAGATTCGAAATGGAACAATATCGATTAGAGCGCCATCTTTGCGGATTTCAGGAAAATGGTTCAGACAAAAGTTTCTTGGTTTTTGACCTAGAACCCAAATCTGCAGTAAAAAATATGAGGTGCTGTTTGAAAAACAAGAGTTGACCTCAGAATGCCCTTGAAGATGAGATTTGAGGTCAAAGCCAAGGCCACCATCGGATGTCCCCCTCGATACCCTACAATTTTTGTCCGAAAAATCTTCTCGTATCTTATTTTATTTTTGGAAAAAACGCCCGCGACACTTTGAATGCCCCACCCTGTATATACGTCGTCATAGCAACGCGTTCATGCTTCCCTTTCTAACGCCGAAACTTGACGAAAGACCCGCGAACATTGAAAATCGAATAAAATTACAACTCATTCATCTTCAAAATTTCTTGCGGAGAATTGTTTGTACAATTCATCAATATTTTATTCTTTCTATTCTACATTCTCTATTTCCTTACCATGCGACATTCAATATCTCATTAGGAGAATTTGAGGAATGCAAAAAATTTTCCTCGCATCTTCAAAGTCGCTTGCCTTGTTGATGAAAGTTATTCTGAAATTTGAGAATTTTTGAAGAATCGCAGTTTTTACGATGTGAGGCAACTTGTTCGCAACTCTCAAATCTTTGTACATGATCTTTCTTATAACCTTATATTTTATGAGTTGATGCATTATAGCAATGCAAAGAGAATTATACGCGCAACACTTATCAACACCTCTATCCCTTCCCCAAGTACGGTAGTGGTCCGTGGCTCAATGACGAGTCACTGGATCAGTACTCAGCAGAACCCACGTTCTAATCCAGCTGCGAGTGCAATTTTTTTTTTCAACCATGAAAACTCATTATCAATATTTTTTTTTCATCTTCAATTATACATCAAATCGGCATTGATTTTTTATGATTGTTTATGTGTTTGACTATGAATATCCCATACACATGCACGGCAAATTGTAAGCACAATTTAATGAAATCTCATAGCTCACTTATGAATATCTTCTGCAAAATTCATAATCTTTCAATAGGATTATCTTTCTTTGTGTCGCCATAAGACTTTATTCAGAGAGGAAATATAAAGAGAAGAATATTTACATATAAAGAAGAGAAATGTAAAGCGATTGGAAAATTTTGAGAATTGAACACCTGCTAATCTCAATTTTGAATTTTATAATTTTCAATCAATGTTTTATTTCATTTTCATCAGGATACCTCACCTACCAATTTTCATTATTCGCGTTTTGGCCACAATAAACATAGTAATTGACGAATTCTCTCACCTGATCAAACTTGAACAACACTTTCGAAGAATTTTGTTGGAAAATTCGGAGAGAAAATTTTAATTGAATGTCAATTAAAAATTGATTGAAAATTTTTTTCAGGTATTTGTTTTTTTTTCTTCAACCCTTGAAAAGTCTTTCTCGTCTATGCGAAATTTCCTCAGTATTTTTCCCATTTTTTTCCCAAGGCATAAAAGAGAATATGGAAATTCTTCAAGTTTATGGAGACGGACTGGGACTATTTTTCTACCAGAGATTATTAGGAGGATTAGAATGCACCTCTGAGTATTTTTTCTCCAAAATACCTCCGTTCAAGGTTTGTGGCGAGGGCCAGGGAGAGGGATTGAAGAGAGTGGGATTTGAATTGAACCATCGCCGATAGTGAGAAATAACTCTCTCTCTGATGAGAAAGTCGTCTCAGAGGACACATACTCATATCAATCTGTTTAAAACCTCCCAAATATCATTAGCTTGGAATACTTCAGATAGAAGTATTTGATATAAAGAATTCATATAAGACGATCTCGAGAAGGGAGATTTTATAACAAAATATTGAGACACAATATAAGGAGTGAACGAGAAAATCGAACTCTCCAAGGGGAATATTCAGAAGACGATTTGAAGCCATAAGATATGAAATAATTATTATACGAGATACTTTCATATTCAATGAGCTAAGAAGACGACTCGGCCTGCGGGTCCAAGACAATAACATTGATTGATGTTATATATTGACATCGTATTTTATATTTGTTTCATATTCAACCCCAGAACACAACACTGGGGTATTTTTGTACCCCAAGGCGTTTTGAAAGTTGTAGGTGAAGTAGGTATTGCTGCATATCGATCCAGGATCTTGACAATAATTCAGATTTGAGTTCTAAAAGAGGGGAGAGTTGATTAGAAGCGTGAATTTGCCTTTTGATTGCGACTGATAAAAACGCGAAGTGAGTGTGGGGTGCGAAATTACCCCAGGGTTGTGGTAACGTCGGTACCTTGGGCGATTGTGTGAAAATTCAAACTTTGCAATTTGAAGGGAAATCTTGGGTTTTGCAGCAGTTTTTGGCGAATTAAAGTTCTCTGTCATTATTCGCATTGTTTCCATGTTTGAAAAAAAATTTTAATCAATTTTGTTACCAATGTAACTGGATTTTCCTAGTCATGCGGTGAATGCGGACTAAAAAACTGAAAGGAATTGAGAGTTGTTTTCTCTACATCTCTCAGTATTATTCTACCAACGCCAATCGTGAAGGATTATATTTTCACATGAATAAATGTTTTCATAACATTTACATCGACTTTCGTCCTCTTTTGAGGATCATCGATTCTTCAACTTGCACATTCTCAAATAAATGTACTTTGAAAAAAATGAAAATTCTGTTTCATCCGTGTTGTAGATATTTGTTCAAGTTTCCAAATGTCCTCGGATATTCAAAATCGGATGGAAATCCGAAGCGTTACGGTCATTTTTTGTAAGAAACTCAAAATGCTATCTTTTGCGATCTATTTTCGCTTCACACCAATATTTTGCAATTTTTTCACAACGTTCTTGCATTGGAATTCGTGCTATTGTCTTCGAGTTGAAAAAAACGAATAAAATGATGTGTAGGAAAATTCATTTCCCATGATGAATATCCGCGTGAATCGCATCCAAAGGCGTGGGTTACAAAAATACCCCAGTGTTGTGCTCAATAGCAAAGTGAATAAGTGTTGCGTTCTAGGGTCAAGTGAATCATACAATGATGATCATATGATTAAATTAGTGTGACGATTATTTCATTAACAAAAGCGCATTAGGGCTGCATAAACAATATTCCGAATACCTTCAAACTCTTCGGTCAAAGAATCCCATTGAACCGATTGATTCTCATTGAATCCGATGCAGAAATCCAATCACGGAAAAAAATTGGTAGTAAATTCTGGGACAGACAGGGACAATCTCTCTTAACGTTTGAAACTGTAAATTGGAGTACTCTCAATGGTAGTTGCAGTAAATTTTACTTCAAGCTTGTGTCTATCCCAAATTTCATCCCAAATCGTGGTAGATGTAACGAATAATTTTTTGTGTGATTCGAATCCATTCGTTTCATGTCCTCCATAACTTCGAATTTTCTGGGTTAGGGTGTATAGTCGGTGTAACAAGTCCGGTCACAAGTCTAAGCCGATGAATGTGCGAACTTGTAACCGGACTTGTTACCCCGACTATACACTCCTTTGATTGAAAAGTTTATCGAATTCCATTCATGAGTCACATTGAACACAAACCTTGCAACGGTAAATGACCATCCAAACCTCCCAAAACCCAACTCCATGATGGGTTAAATGAGTTTGAATGATATTCTACCGCTGCAAATTGCGTGCTTACTTGATAGGATTCAATAGCTGTATCTCAGCAGCGTTTGAATGAGGGATGTACCAAACTAACAACTTTTTGTAGAGCCATATTGATTAAGTATATTTTTTCGCTTCAACTACAATGAATCATAATAAATCGCAATCGAAATGTACAAACTGGACATTTCTCCACGAATTTTTCAATATACATCTTCACTTGACTAACATTTTTTTTACCAATGATCTGTCATAAACAAGAATAAAATCAACACTAATTGAAAAACAAAGCGATTGGAAATCACAATTTTCATCACTTAATAATAATAATAATACTAACATAAAATGAAAATTAACAATCATCATTCAACAATACTTTACAACTTATCACAATATTTAGTATAACAGTATTTGCTTCCTTTGTACCTTGCTTCGCTGTTCATATTGACTCACGTATGTCTCATGTTACAAAAACTTTCAATAACACTATATTTCCCAAAATTACATATTTGATTCCAATTCAGGGGATAATGTGAGTATAATTTAGGAGTACTCAACACATTGAATATTTTTTCTCTCAAACTATATATAACTCATCATATGTAACCTATATATAATTTTTACATCAGTTATATTGGAAACGTACCATTGTAGTAATCGGACGTATTGACGTTTGATTGTTTTGATTGCTCTACTGGCTTTTTTCATTTATGCATATTATGCATATAGTATGAATACATCAATTCATTCTGAGTGATGTATCATAAGCTTCCATTCTCAATCAGTTCAACAGTTGAAATCCATGATTAGATAGCATATGGAAGGGACATATACTTATAGAAAAACAATTCTTCAATTAATGAAGGACCACCACAGTAGTTAGTATGAGGGAACTGAAGGTTCCCCAGTTAGCATTAGCCATACTGTACGGAACGTTATGAGGTCCTTCCGAATACAAGTAAAGCAATGTACTCTCTGAGTTTGAATAATTTTTGAAGATAAGATGAAGCTCTACCTCTAATCAAATTTGTGGTTACAAAATCATTTGAAAACATTTAGAGGTTTCGTAAATCGAATATTTTGAAATTACATGCATTAATTCTCTTAGGTGAACAATCCAGACTCCAATAATCATGAATTATAACAATGTGATCATGAAATTCATACCCGGGAAAAAAAGATTAGATCTGACCAGATCTGATTTTGAACCAGATCTGAACAGATCTGTTGAGATCTGAAAAACTGCAATTTGAGCTTGTATCTGGTAATACACATGTTCAAATTTGAGTTCAAACATGGGGGAATATCCCGAAATTCTTGGGAATTGAACAATCAATTGCTCATCAGGATCAAATGTGATTTCCAATTCAGATCTAACGAGAGCCACATAGATCCAACCAAATCTGTCAACATGTAGTCAGATCTATTGAGATCTGAATGGATCTGAATCTAATCTTGTGAGCCAAAATTTGGATCTGCTCAGATCTGATGAGATCTGAATAGATCTAATTTTTTTCACTCGGGTATACAGTTTATAGATAATACATACTACATGCAAAAGCCAGAATTTTTCTATTACTTGACATCGGACAAGTCTCATTATTTTTAATAATATATTATTTCATTTTCTGGATCATTTTACTTCGAGAACGTTGGAAAGACGAACCTTGGGATTGGTCGAAACGAAATTATTACAAATTCTCTGCGAGGCACAATGATACGCAGAAAAGAGGAGCCTCGGAATATAGTAACATCAATTAGGTTCATTGGTAAGGGATCATTCTCAATATTGTTGATACAGAATTTGACCTGAATTACATCATGTATAATAAGACATTCCAAAAATAGCGGTGTAAAATGTTATTACCATTTAGCGACTGTAACAAATATGTTCATGTCGTTGATTTATAATTCAATTCAGATTTCATGTAGCAACAAATGTGAACTCACAACATCAAAATTGAGTATGAAGGATATACATGGCGGTTTTTTGACGTGCATGGTTAATTCTTTTATTTATCAGAGATTTATTTTCTCCCTCAAGTCATAGGCGCAATTTAGAATTCATTAACACTCTAATCGATGAAGTTTCTCAATCCCTCTCATGGTGAAAAATATACTATCGAATGGCATGAAGTGGCGTCTCTCATGTTTCTCCAAAATTGAACGGAAGATTCAAGTGCAGGAGGTAAAATTTCGTACGTTCATCTTATATCATACACTTTTCTCTGAAGGGGTTCAATTCTCCTTACCACGAGCTATCAATTCCTTGATACTTTCCGTTGTGACCAAATGTGCTCTCAGTGATGATCATTGGACAAGTCAGAGCTATATAAGAGAAGTCCAAAACCGATGAAACAGATTCTCCAGCTGCAATATATCCTGGGGTATCCCAATGATCGTTGTGTTCGTCAATCATGCCAGAACCATCATTAACCGTTTATCCAAGTATTTCATGCGATACTATCCAATATAGATAATCTCACATTAGATTAATCACAATAAATCCTTCAAATGGACGCTATCTGAGGGTGTTGTACAGTAAGCATTGAAGAATCTCACGGCTACATTAATCAAGATCATGAGATTTTCGGATACCCTTTGTTGAAAACTCCAATTGTGACGATTCCAAACATGTAAAAGTGTACCAATAGGATGGACGTTTGAAGCGTAATGGTTTATCCGATGATCTTGAAGACATCTATCATTCGTTGCTACACAAGATGGTAATGTCATGATTTATATGAATCTTCACTAACTGATGAACTAAATGATTTTGTCACAACTGAGTCGCTCCAGTATTGTGAATTCAATCACTGACTGTGGACTGTAGTCATGTTTCCCTCATCGGTTACACAATGTTGAGTAAATGACGGGCAAAATAAAATTGCCATCATTGGACCGGTCGTACAATATATCGTAGATCGAACAATAACTGATTGGAATGACTGTCGTGGACTGTAGTGACGTTGGTTTCTTGAACCATGATTGATTTGAAAATATTGTTAACGCTATGAAGAAAGCATGGACTAATCTCTGATTAATGGTATTAAACTTACTGCGTATGCCTTGACTTTCATAATGTTACAAAAATAATGGAACCAATTCTACCATTTCATTGAGAGGAAATGAGTAATAATGTAATATTAGTGAGTTAGAAATCTACACAACTCACCAGTGGTTAAGAAAAGTCGAAGATATATACATATGTGCGAATAAATAGTATATCAGTAGAGTTAAACTCATATGAAATCTGACGTAAGAAAGAAACATTCCTTCTTCTACCGCACTTTAGCCCGGTAAAATCTTGAATCAAACCACATGGAGTAACTTAAAAATAAGTGCTGACAATTTTCTCTCGAAGTTTGATTCGTTCATAGAAACAAAACGAAAATTCCATCTCACAAAATCTGAAAAATTCATGTGTCACTCCTCGAAATCATTTCTTGGAATGCAAAACTCCTTTTAAAGGATATATGCCAATATTTTGAATCTTTAGCAGTTGAACATTCCCTCATTCGATTACTGATTCTTTCTAATGAACGATCCAAACTTCCGCAATATGTACTGGCAATCACATACATTGAGATTTTCTTACAATCATTCGAGTTAATCTAGAGACTTCATATGATAAACAGTTGTTCAAGTCGAGACAGTGGAGCGAGCTACATTTATGTACTATTCTGTCCTTTCCCCCAAGCCACAGATTCAAAGGACTTTTCCCGATCTTCGAATAGCGCGGATTCCGCTTTGAATACGGAAAGGTGTCGGTAAAAAGGATCCGATATCAAATTCAGTCGCTCATACAATTGAAGAATTGCTGTACGACAAAAATCGAGACAGTTGTTCCGAATATCAGTAACAACCTCGGAATTAAGATGGTTCCTGTACCGTGCTTCAAGAGGAGGTAATTGATCTTGGTGGTCGTCTTCATTCACCTTCAAAGTAGAAATGATACCTGCCAACATTTCACTTTCTTTCAGGGACTGAGGAATAAAATTTTCGCACTTCCATCCAAGATTCATGAATTTATCATCAATTCGCAGGATGCCTTCATTGAATAGATCGAGGTTCAGAATTTGCTCAGGGATTCCTAGAAGAGGTTTTCGAACAAACCTCTGGGCAAGTTTGTGTATCAGATTCAATGTATCATGATACACATCTTGGATTTTTGTGCTCTTCGTTTGGAATGATGCATTGTACGTATTGAAATTTCGGAGAGCATCTTCCAAAAAAAGGAGGTAAGCTTTTAACTCATTATTATTCATAATCATAAGCAAGTTTGTGGCCGGTGATTTTTTCGTACGGCGTGTAACTGCGACAGATTTCATGTGCTTTCGTTTCAATATCAACGACACAGACTTGCTTGTGATTTTTGTTTCTCCCTTCACGCAACGAGATAAGGCTTCCTCAATTCTTTCCCACTCTTCCAGGATCCTCTGAATGCAGTGCTGCAATTTCAGCCATCGCGTGACGGACAAGGATAAAATTTGGTTAGGTACGATGCCTAAATCATTGGCTACATCAATGGCAATGTCATTACGCTCCGCACTCTTGCGGAAGAAAGTGGCTACATCTTGGATGAAATTTGGGACGAAGATTGGAATAAATTTACCTGAATGCATTGCCGCCAATGCACTTATGTGACACACACAGCGGGAAATGAAGGCAGGACATTTATTTCTAAGTAAAGTGGCGACTGAATTATTCTCTCCCGTCATAACCGGTTCATTATCCGTGGATAATGAGCTGATATTTCGAAAAGGGATTTGATGGGACCATAAGCACTTTTCAAGTGCAGCGAACAGTTTTTTATGGGAACAATCAATCGCCTTCATTTGAATTATTTGCAACAATTGGCTGATTGGTGTACCCAAGCCTTCATCAATAAAACGCACGCAAACAGCCAAGTTTTTTTTCCATTTGCGATATCCACAGACCCGTCAACGTGGAGACCAAAAGGGGTCCTTTGAAGTTTCTCAACTAATTTTTCCGTCTCAACGACCGCAACATTATTTACGATGATTCCGGTGATTTTATCACGTTTCAACTGTAGTTCTTGGGCAATTCGAGAATCTTTGAAAGCAGCTTTTAACGTATCAACCAAAGCAGAGGCCGCATGAACAGAAATATTGTGTTCCGCGACGGAAGTTGATAATGAAATTCCAGCACGAGCAACGTCTTCATGAGAAATTGTCTCTTCCACCACGTGGGAATCATATGAACCATCAACTTCCGGGGAATTATTGTTTATTGATGAAACAGATCCACTGACACTTGAGTCATTGTGTTTCGGTGCCCATTTAATGACTGATTCCCGTATAAGTGAACAAGAGGACTGAAATGTCTCCAAAGGACTATTAGATGTGTATGAAATACGAGAATCGAATTCGTCCAATGATTCAACTGTTTGTAGGCTCACTGCATCATCAATTTTCGGCACAGATTTGGAACAAATGGGTCTCATTTCACGAAATGATGACAGTGAATTGAGTGGAGGAGAGTGACAAACAAATTCATACAGATCCACGTCAGTCTTGGAACTTGATGTTGATGGTCCGTCACTGAAATTGGAATTTCTTCTTTCTGACTTGAATTTTTCAACGTTTTCCAAATGCTTCGAACGTTTGAAATGGAGATTGACTTCGTATTCTCCACCTAAATACGTTTGAGCACATGGCACGCAATGGAAATGATTAGGTTTACCTTGTATGACCTGCAAATATGGACGGAAGCGTTCATCCGTAACTAAAGAATGGGAAAATTGTTCAAGATAAACTTTTCGCTTCCTTGTCTGAACACTACAATCTGTCTCCGGGGGACAATCCGCCTTCGTTTTGTGTTTTTTAGATGGAAGATGCTTTTCAGCTTCGGAATTGCCACCCGAATAATTCCTTGAGCACAAAGTACAACGAGACCCATCTTCGATCCCGTCAATTGCAATGATGAACTTAACAAAATCAGGATTATCGGAATCCTTACGAGGATTGAATTTTTCCGAATAATTGTTTCGTTTACCATGATCCATATTCTCGCATGGACAAAAAGAAAAGAAAATGACAAAATATACTGATATGAAATGAGATTTCCAAGAAATGTATTAAAAAATATGTAACAAGGAAGAGTAAGTAAATATGTAACAAAGAAAAGTAAGTAAATATGTGACAGAAAAACGTGGGTAAAATAAGTGAATAAGTAAGTGATGAACAGAGTATAATAATTCGACGAATGAAACAATTAGATGAAAAAACACATGAAATAATAATATATACGGGAGAATTAGAAGAAGACTTACAGAAGCTTTGATTAACTAAGATGATGTTCATACGACGAAAGACAGTAGAACAGTAAAAAAAAATTGAAAGTCAATCAGATGGGATAGTGCGCTAGTCAATTGTTATCACGAGATCGAAAAACTGCACAGTCGGTGAGAAAAGGGGGCGCGCACTGTTTTTACCCACTGCGCGGCATGCGTGTATTAAAAATTCCATTCTTAGGTTTCGATAGCAATACACTTCACTTGATTACATGTTGGTGATTCATCTTTGTACAATTCTCAGGAAATAAGAAGATGTCCCATACATTTGTATTCATTTTCCAGTATAAACATTCTTTCATTACTATTTTGAATCATTCCAAAAGATAATTTGAATCTATACAGCACAAAACGTTTCATTAAAATTGCAGAAATCCAACATTCAATACATTGAATTATTTCTTTGATATTGCTATACCCTGCTAAATTTTCCTAATAGAGAACGATACAGAACGGTACATCTCTCCTATAGTTTTCAATGAGGTTCCTGAATACGGGATTTACAATGTTATATCGTTATACAACGATAGAATTTTATCGTTTCTCATCGTATTCTATAGAATTCATCATAAAATGTATGTTATGTTATCGTGAAATTCCTATAGAAAAAGTACCACTCATTCTGGAACACATGACTATTTTCTTTTCAAATAACTGGTACTTTTTCTATGCGAATTCTACGATAAAACCCCACATATCCTGTTTGATTTCATAGAATACGATAGAATCTTTTTATAGATACGAAGAACGATAGAGTTCTATCGTTTGATAACGATATAATATTGTAAATTCCGTACTCAGGAACCTCATTGAAAACTATAGCAAGAATGTATCGTTCTTCATTGGGAAAATTTAGCAGGGTATGTCTCACTGAGGTTCCGAAGTCCCTTCAGAAACATTGTAATGTCCGCTGATCTCATACTTCATACAATATTTTTGAAATGTTCCAAGAACATTCATGAAATATTTCATTGTGACAGTTTTTCTTGTGATATATCTGAGACATCTCAATTGACAGATTCTGGACATATTTCTCTGGAAGATTATTGAAATCCTTACGGAAAATTTACTCCATTCTGACCGAAACACCTCACTTTTTGGTCAATTTCTCAGAGAAATAATGAAGCATTTCGGTCAAAATGACGTACATTTTCCTAAAGGAATGCAATGAACATGAAACATTGAATTATCATTCAGACATCACTGGAATCTATGGTGCTGTATGATAAGGCATGCATCAAGTTGGCAACTAAGTAATTGCGGATTCCACTCATAGATGATGTCAGTTGAATCTTTAGGTTTGCAGACGTAGTACAAATGTGAAACACATTTTGTGATTTGATAGTTGGCAATTCAGCTGTCAATCAGTAACAAAAGTTTTTTGATCGTTCGCGTAGTTTTCGTTTGGCGTTCGTTGAAAAATGGAAAATCAAAAGGAACATTTTCGTCATATTTTGCTTTTTCATTTCCACAAAGGGAAAAACGCATCGCAAGCTCAAAAAAGTTATGTGCTGTTTATGGTGACGAAGCCTCAAAAGAACGGCAGTGTCAAAATTGGTTTGCCAAATTTCGTTCTGGTGATTTTTCACTCAAAGATGAAAAACGCTCTGGTCGTCCAGTTGACGTTGATGACACCCTCATCAAAGCAATAATCGATTCGGATCATCACAGTACAACACGTGAGATTGCAGAGAAACTTTATGTATCACATACATGCATTGACAATCACTTAAAACAACTTAGCTATGTTCAAAAACTCGATACATCGGTTCCTCACGAACTGAAAGAAACGCATTTAATGCAACGCATTAACATCTGCGATTTGCTAAAGAAACGTAATGAAAATGATCCATTTTCGAAACGACTGATAACTGGCGATGGAAAATGGGTTGTTCACAACAATATCAAGCGGAGAAAATCGTGGGGCAGGCCAGGTGAACCAACTCAAATAACAGCAAAAGCTGATATTCATCAAAAGAAGGTTTTGTTATCAGTTTGGTAGGATTACAGAGGAATTGTCTACTTTTAACTCTTACTACCCAACCGAACGATCAATTCTGATGTCTACATTGAACAACTAACGAAATTAAACGATGCAGTTGAAGAAAAGCGGCCCGAATTGACAAATCGAAAAGGTGTTGTAGTCCATCATGACAATGCAAGGCCACACACATCTTTGGTCAGTCGGCAAAAATTATGGGAGCTTGGTTGGGATGTTTTGCCACATTCACCATGAAGTCCTGACCTTGCACCATCTGATCACTTTTTGTTCCGATCTTGTCAAAACTCCTTGAATGGTAAAAATTTCAGTAATGATGATGATCGTACCTGATTCAGTTTTTTGCTAATAAAAACCAGAAGTTTTATGAACATGGGATTATGATGCTGCCTGGAAGATGGCAAAAGGTCATTGATCAAAATGGACAATACATTACAGAATAAAGTTATTTAGTTCCATGAGAAAAGTGTCTTTGATTTTCTAACGAAAATCCGCAATTACTTAGTTGCCAACCCAATACAATATTTCTGATGTAACCCATCAACAGAGGTATTTTGAAGAACAAATACTCAGAGGTGCATTCTAATCCTCCTAATAATCTCTGGTAGAAAAATAGTCCCGGTCCGTTTCCATAAACTTGAAGAATTTCCATATTCTCTTTTATGTCTTGGGGAAAGAATGGGGAAAAATACTGAGGAAATTTCGCATAGACGAGAAAGACTTTTCAAGGGTTGGAGGAAAAAAAACAAATACCTGGAAAAAATTTTCAATCAATTTTTAATTGAAATTCAATTAAAATTTTCTCTCCGAATATTTCAACAAAATTCCTTGGGATTGTTGTTCAAGTTTGATCAGGTGAGAGAATTCGTCAATTACTATGTTTATTGTGGCCAAAACGCGAATAATGAAAATTGGTAGGTGAGGTATCCTGATGAAAATGAAATAAAACATTGATTGAAAATTATAAAATTCAAAATTGAGATTAGCAGGTGTTCAATTCTCAAAATTTTCCAATCGCTTTACATTTCTCTTCTTTATATGTGAATATTCTTCTCTTTATATTCCCTCTCCGAATCAAGTCTTATGGCGACACAAAGGAAGATAATCCTATTGAAAGATTATGAATTTTGCAAAAGGATATTCATAAGTGGGCCATGAGATTTTATGAAATTGTGCTTACAATTTGCTGTGCATGTATATGGGATATTCATAGTCAAACACATAAACAATCATAAAAAATCAATGCCGATTTGATGTGGAATTGAAGATGAAAAAAAAATATTGATAATAAATTTTCATGGTTGAAAAAAAAAATTGCACTCGCAGCTGGATTAGAACGTGGGTTCTGCTGAGTACTGATCCAGTGACTTGTCATTGAGCCACGGACCACTACCGTACCTGGGGAAGGAAAAGAGGTGTTGATAAGTGTTGCGCGTATCATTCTCTTTGCATTGCTATAATGCATCAACTCATAAAATATAAGGTTATAAGAAAGATCATGTACAAAGATTCGAGAGTTGCGAACAAGTTGCCTCACATCGTCAAAACTGCGATTCTTCAAAGATTCTCAAATTTCAGAATAACTTTCATCAACAAGGCAAGCGACTTTGAAGATGCGAGGAAAATTTTTTGCATTCCTCAAATTCTCCTAATAAGATATTGAATGTCGCATGGTAAGGAAATAGAGAATGTAGAATAGAAAGAATAAAATATTGATGAATTGTACAAACAATTCTCCGCAAGAAATTTTGAAGATGAATAAGTTGTGATTTTATTCGATTTTCAATGTTCGCGGGTCTTCCGTCAAGTTTCGGCGTTAGAAAGGGAAGCATGAACGCGTTGCTATGACGACGTATATATATGTCTCCACCAGCCAAAAATCATATTCTGTAGGAAATTGCTAGAATAAGAAGAGACAAAGAAACATTGATACTTCTTCTCTTTCCATTTGTCGAATGTTATCGACGCTCGTCGAGAGGAACCGAACAGTGCATATATATATCTCGCATACTACACGCTGGTGGGGATAACTCACCGACAAGCGCGCTCATATGTATCAGTGAGTGACGTAGTACTTTGTGACGTAGTAGTAGTCACGTGACCAAGCTGCTATTTCCAGGCTCGGCGAATATCGCAACACTGGCGCCGGACGATGAAACACAACAATCGAAACAATTCATAAATCACAATTCAAACGAATCTTCTAACAATCTTCATTGGATGTTTCAAAAATATATTATTTCTAATCATTTTGATTGGATCCGCCATTTTCCTGCAGGACCAATCAGATTAATGTACAGTTGGATTGTGAAGGTCGTGTTTTGTTTTCTGTGATCACGTGATCCGTCAACAAGCGGCTTCAACCCTCTACCGATCTTCACTCTTCACGTGTTGCACAACGTGCACTTCTACGAACTTTTTCATGATCGAAAAGAATTGTAATTGACATTTTTTGAGTGAATATAATTAGTGAAGACATTTCGGCTGTTGATTTTCATTGGGTTCGTGTAAATATGTACTGAAGTTTTATAAAGTAAAGTACATTTCATCGGAGAATGTCGGCATACGTTTTTTATGCAGAAACAGGAAACTACGATTTCATCCCAATTTCGAAGATTGTTGATTTCAATCATGAAGTTCACGAAAGAGCCACTTAAACAACGTGAATCAGAATTGTACAAAATAATTTGAGGGACCGGTAAACAGAAAAAATGTCCAGTACTTTTGATAAATGGTAAGTGAATTGCTACTTGAACAAGAATATTTTCCATGTTAAATAACCTCTAATTTTCACCTGATATTTCACACATATACATGAGATAATCAACATGTATAATTGTACTACTTGTCTCACAATCGTAAAAGTAAAAAAAAATGGTTACATCTGAATTTTATACGAAGTGATGATCATTGTTTTTTTTTACAGCAAATCGCGAACAATTGGAAATACAAGCTGCAAAAAAAAGAATTGATGTCCCGAAATTAAATCCCAGTGCAATGAATGACAGTAATATATCTGAAAATGGGGATTCTCAAACGACATCAAAACGAGACAAGGAAGAAAGTAAAAGAGCTTTGAAGGTACGTATAATGATTCCACGTATGTGCCATTCTGCACATTTTGTAATATTGATGGGAATTTAATTTGCTCGGTGAGAAATATCGAATATATTTTTACTTAATAGGTGGAAAGGAAACGTGCAGAGGTTGCCGAAAAAAGCACTGACAATGCAATTGTAGATACTTATCCCCAGAATGTGGAGACAGACGAAGACAATGTCAATGTAGTCAATGATGAGGTTGAAAATAAAAAGAGATCAGCCGTACAAAATGCATGTAAGTGATTGTATGAAGAAAAATAGCAACATTATAGAATATGAAAACAATTTTTAAGAATATTTGAAAACAGTTACTGATGTGTTCTTGTTCGTTTGCAATGTCATCTCAATGACGATTGCATCGGAAATCATGTAAGTAGTTTCCTGTTCAAAGTGACGGATAGGTCTGGATAGAAACAATCAAGAATATAGATGAACGATCAACGAGTTTCATTCCCTACGTGCTCATTGTTTCTTATCATATAAATCTATTTGTTATCTATAGTGCAGTTAGATGATCGAATATATGTATACGTGAATATATTTTATACGCATCCACGTGTATTAAAACCCACATTACTCGTATAGTGTCTTTAAGGAAATTTATTCAATCGTGGCCAAATCTGGGTGCGTGAATGGGAAAAGGAATTGAGAATGTTCATTTTTTGGTATACTTCAAGACAAATTCATTTGTTTCTTAGCATCATTGAATACGTCCAACGAATCAGATGATGATATGTCAGAAGATCAGTTGAAGAAGGAAGTACATACATTGAAGGAACATGTGAAAAGATTAAAGACGGAACTGGAAGCCTCGAAGACTGAATATGAAGAAATGAAGGAGCACTATGAAGCACTTCAAGCAGGTTATTATCGTTTCCATTGCATCATATTGTATTTTCATTCTCCCATAAAAAACTTCAAGGAAATTTTGAAACAGATCTCTCTCTCTCTCTCTTCTTCAGCAGTTTCATGTGTTTTCTTTGGAATGTTGGACTTTGATAATATTATACAAAATCCATCAAATTTTGCAGAACTTCGATGCAGTGAATTTCCATAAAGTTTAAGAGGAATCAATAGAAATTATGAGTTTTGGATTTATTACAGTCGTATTTGAAATAGATTTTCATATAATAATTTCTCAAAAAGGGATGGAATACAATTCTTCGAAGTATCATATTCATTGCGGATACTTGTAACTGTAATATTTTACAAGAGTCTGTTGATACTTTAAATCAAGAAGTCGATTTCTGGGTTTTATTTACCATCGAATTGAATTTTATGTTCTTTTTTTGCAGGAGAAGACCGAAATTCTAAGAAAGAATACCAGATTGGTGATATGAAAAAGAAAAAAGTATTTATTTGATATGGGACTTGGGTCAAAGATATATCGTATAATGGAGCTATGAAGATGACTGAGCCCAGTAAATTCATTAGCACAGGAGCTAAATCTATATGGACGGATGAAGAGTTGGCAACTCGAACAACAAGAAAAACTGAAGGCTTGGATCGCCAATCATTTGATCCTGCAAAGAAAGCTGCTGTTCCAAAATTTCTTCCACACTGGTTGCAAACTAATTCCACTGCAGAACGAGCAACTTTGGAAGAGAAGATTCTCAATTCTTATTTGAATAGAGTGACAGATACTGCTAGAAAAAAGATAGCGGAATTTGCATTGTAAGAAGCTTGTGATTTTAGTAAAAATTATCCATTTTTGACCATTTATATATTAATCCTTGCAGGAAATGAGGTGAATCTTTTGAGATTCTTATATAATCTATTTATAACTGTCTTCATTCCTTTTTCGTTATATTGTTCTCTGTAATCCGTATGAATCTCATGAATCATTATATGCTTAGAATAATTCGTATATGAGAGAAGTTACGGAAATATAAAAATTTGCAATTCATTGGGACATACAGTAGACTCTCGATTTAAGCACCATCTTTGTCTTTTTCTCACATGAGATTGCGTCCCAAGTAGAATGAGGACACGGATGGTGCTTCAATCGAGAGTCTACTGTATCTACATGTATCAGTTTTAGATGGTCATATGGGGTTTATATCAGGATTATAGCAAAGTTATATAAGGATTGAGGATGATATGATTACACAGGAGTCACGTGTGAATCATTTTCATTCGCAAAAGAGATGACGTGCCAGTTGTATAACGTTATATAACGAGGTTTTTTGAATATATATATTTTCTCTTGTTTTTCTTTTCGGTGCAATCTTCTTCCTTTTACTTGTACTGAGAAAAAGGATGAGTTGAATCAAATGATATTTATTTGTACCAAGCGAATGGTATAGTTGGATACGGTGGAAGGAGTATTTAATAATATTCCCTTGATTGCATGTTTGATGAAAACAGCACATATTTCTTTGAGTCATATTCATATCTGGATATATTTGAGCAATGTATATTTCATAGGAGATCATCTTCCTTCGAATCAATTTCGATCGGTTTGAATAAAACAAATGATTTGGCTATAGTTGATAAATATGAATTTCTTGACTCAACGCAATGTTTGGTTATAATGAATAAGTCTTATTTGTATGGAATGATCATGATTCACATGGTTTCCACTCTGTTGCAATGAGTTCGTTTCAATTGTTATGTATCGAAGGTATGTTTGCACTCATAACGTGCATACATGAGAGGGATAAGTTAAAATTTTAGTCATTCGCTTATGCGTTCCGAAGCTGAACATAGGGATTGAGGAGCCCGATGATGGAATTGGTTTTATTTGTTTATAGATTGCGGACAGCAGTTTCGTCAGCACTTGTTTTGAGTTCGCTTGCCATTACAATTCCTAGTCTTGGCAAGGTTACAGTGTTAAATTTTCTGGATTGATTTCCCGGTCTCGCGACTATGTTTGGGGGAAGGAATGATATCTTTTTCCTTTATGGGAATCTTTATCTAATTTTATCTCCAAGGGATCCCTTGGATTTTCGGGAATCTTCTATTCTTTTCTTTTTTTTCATTCCTTCCCTTAACCTCACTCGTTTTGGATTTCTCGGGCAGTAGAAGAAGTTGTGATGGGGGTATCCCTGTCTCCCTTCATCTTGCAGGACACATTTGCATAGGTAAGTTTTTTGTTTGACAGTTGTTGGTTTTTTTTCCTCTTCTCTTTCAGTGGTGTTTTCTTTCTATGGTTTCCTTTTTTTGTGGGGCTTTCCTTGTTCGTTTTTTTTGCCCTCTTTTAATTATGCTTTCTGTGTGCTCTCTTTTTTTTCGCTATTATTTTTCCTCTCTTTTTTTTATGTGTTCCTTCATTTAGAGGGGAAACAGGGTGGTTCGTTAGTATGTTTCCATTTGTTAGTTAAGAGATGTCCGTGAATTTATACATTGGGAAATTCATTTCGATTTTTTTTTTGGTCCACGGACATGTCTCTCTTCGGAACATTCAGAAATGGATTGGATCCTTCTTCTACTCTCCGAGCAAGATGGTCCAGGTGTGTAGTCCGGCGTTGACGTTCGGATTCCTTTGTTTGAGTTCGGATACGAGGACTTCTCCACGAGAAGGAACCAACGTTGATTCAATTTGTACACCGTCATCATCTGCTCGAATGAGTTGCGGTGTTAGTAAAGAATTGAGTCGAAAATATCGAAGTTGACTCGAGAAAAATGCCCTGTTAGGAAGTTTGCAACGAACATTCAATCACTCGTAAATGATCATTCAGTCACTAGGTTATAACATTTTAGGTGATGTAGCATAGCACAAGTTGAGGAGTTCAATTATACTCAACCCGATTCCTAATTCAGTCACCAGGAATTTGGAATCTCGTTTACAAGTGTACTTGAAAAAGAATGAATGAGATTTCAATAAATTTATTGCAGTGTGTGTTGCATGGGACGAGATGCACGCTTGCACACACAGACCTAGAGCATAAGTGTGCCTGTCCATGTGTGTCGCTCTCTTTGTCTTAGAGTTCGTCTCGCGCTCGGCGTGCCATTATTATTATGCGGTGTGCGAGATAACATTTGGTCTTCCACGAGCGAGTTCACGCGTTCATGCGAAGGCTAGAAGCGTACTTTTGCTAGGTGCAACATGATTCGGGTGATTAGAATTTCCTTAGGTTGCATTTTTTTCTTTCCCAAGCCTGGTTGCTGGACTAGCGCTATGCAACGTTTTCGCATCATTCGACGTTCTGCTGTTGAAGTGTTCAGTGCGAGTGTCGAAAAAGGGGAAAAACCATGAAGTACCTGGGACAGCCCTGGAAAGGTTCGCGTGGGGAGTTTGTCGTAAGTAGCTT
This sequence comes from Gonatopus flavifemur, assembly GCA_018340375.1. NCBI lineage: Eukaryota > Metazoa > Arthropoda > Insecta > Hymenoptera > Dryinidae > Gonatopus > Gonatopus flavifemur. The sequence continues at coordinate 221,393 of JAFFJZ010000075.1, read as the reverse complement.
ATTTCCTTTTTACGTTTTTCTTTCTCTTTAGTGGTTTTTTTTCTTCCTTTTTTTTGAGCTTGGTTCACTTTGTTTTTTTTCCAGAATGGTATTTATATGGTGTGCTCGACGGGGAGGGAGCTCACCCACAATGCCAGGGCGGAGATTTGGTCCTGGAATCTGGAGGAGTGGGCCGTCTATTCCGAGATTTTTGAGGGGGAGGATTTTTGGGATTTCGAGGTGCTGTTCCGGGTCGTACCGGAGCGTCAAAATGTGCATTGGGCCGACCCATGGCTCACGAACAAGGCGGAGGCCATTGCTTCGGCGGTAAGTGTCCACCTGGTTAATGTTTTCAATTATCCACCTCCGTACGTGGAAATCACTGAGCTCTCGCTCTATTTTGTTGTTGTTGTTTTTTTGTTTAGCGGGTGCTCGGGGTCCCGATTCCCAGATGGGGTTCCGCGACCGTAGTAAGGAATAGGGTCCGGGACGCGCGCAGGAGAAGGCGCGAAGTGCTATGGTCGAGGGAGATCGATTGCGAGTGGTATGGTGAGGACCACGACCCCTTGGATCTCTGCTTTCTGTTCGGGGAATTTGGCTTCAACGAATGGGGTCTGGTGGACGCGGAGGGCGACTTTGTGGCCCCCGGGTTCAATAACGAAATCATTCGTTATTTATAACGTTCGCTCATTTTTTCTTTTTGACCTTTATATATATAAGTGATAGAAGTGATGTTATTTGTATTTCCTCATTTTTGATTCGTTATTTGTATTTCCTTCCTTCTTATTCACCTCTCTCTTCTTTGCGTCGTTGTTCTTCCTTCTCCTGTTCTTTCTTTCTCCTTCCTTCTGATCCTCCTTCTCTTTCCTTCTCTTCTTCTTACGTGTGCCCAGTACCTATCCTACACGGATGCGTGCGCGTGCGCGCATGAGACACATGTACCCATGCATGCCCGCACCTACCGTGCGTACATACACACATGCACATACCGTTACAAGTACACACATGCACACATCCGTATATCCACTCACACATATACGCGCCGCACATGTGCACGCATCTCTCGAGCATAAATCCGTTATTGTGTGGTCAAGAGGTGCGATACTGAATTTTCGGTTAATGTTTTCCCTCCCGAATCTTCGAGAGGAGGGGTACACGGGGATCAATGTGTATCATCGGTACCCATCATGCGTACTCTCTTCTTTCCTCGCGATCAAACGGAGATAGCTCATGCACTGAAGCACGCATATATGTAATGCATTGAGATTCTCTTGCTCTCTCTTTCTTATTACTTACATACTTTCTCTCTTCTGCAATCTCAACCGTATTAATGGCCGCTCTAAAATTTGGTATACATAAGTATATTGTTCCTCCTAAGATTTTCCTACTTCCAGAGTTATGTATGCATTGTACGGGATGCATATACGGATTCTAATGGTGGTTCTTTGCGATTACCCATGGGACGTATTTGATTCACACCGTTCCATGCATGTTTTGTACAGGCTCCATGCAGGTTGAGGGATGATGGGGATTGCTGATCGAGTCTTCGTGAGCTTGGGTAAAGGTGGGATCCACCATGTCGGTTGTATGAGGTTCCCATGGTGTGTTTTTTTTCTTATGGGGTTGCAATATATTAGTCATGAGATTCAGTCTAGGATAGTAGTACTTGCTTATGCACGGGAAGTTTTCACCCTTGGGTGGTTCTAAGGTGAATTTTATGGGGGCTCTTGGTGTATTCTTGAGATTTCGGGCTTTCCATGCAATGGGCCATGGTCGTGGGTGCATAGAGAATCAAAATCCTTCGAGTGGGAATTCATGGGGTTTTCATGGGGTTTCTATGGGGTTTTGCCGAATCCTTATGGGGATTGGTCTAGGATGATAGTGGATCGTCATACACGTGAAATCTCAATTATCGAGTGAATCTATGGTGTATTTTTATGGTTTGACCATGGTGCATTTTAGATTTGGTGCGGTTCGAGTAGTTAGGGACGATCAGTGAGGTGTAAAGGATCAGAATCCGTCATGGGGTCTTATGGGGTTTCAATGGGGTCATTTCTGGTTTTATCCTGTATGTCGTAATGGAACTGAATTTCATAGATGTTTAACGTGAGACGAATAACAATGCCGTATTAAAAACTCTCGTGGGTGTACATAGGTACGCACACAGGTACCCATGGCACACATGTATATGGCATATAACCTCACAGACACGTACACAAACGCATACACACATATACCCATGCATATATATGGGCAAGTATCTATATGTTCGATGTCTCATACGATTATATGTTTTTGAGACGCCTTTATGACCTCCAGAAAGACTCGCGTGATATTCGTCCATAATTTTACTACGAGCTTCGGGAGAGGGTACGATAATTTCTTCAGTGCAAATTAGTATTTCGACGGGAACATCTTGGAAGAAAGACGTCAAGATGTTTTTCACTTGTTTTGGTCTAAGAAGTTTGAATAAACTTCCTGCCGCGGAGAAACGTATGAAGCGACGTTTGTCGGAAATTACTTCTGCTTTGAAGGATCGGAGGGTTTATTAGAGGGCTCTTATCAGTAAAAATACTATATACATTTTTTTGTCCTCTTTGTGAGAGCACGATTTCTCCAGGCTTTGGTCTGGCTAAACGAATTCTGGTACCATCGATGAGAGATAGTTCCTTAAGAACTTGATAAGTGGGATCCTCACTCATATTCTCGAACACAACAAAGTGCGCGTAATCATCTCTCTTCACTGTTAACGGTTTATCGATGATAGTGATCGCTCCTCAAACAGCAAGGAATCGCTCTGGGATGGGATCCACGGGTTCGGGATCTAAATCGATTTCCTCTGTAATCGAGTCATCGAAGAGTGATGACAACCCTATGGAGGGAATCTCAGAAACTTCTGGGGGCATCTCTTCGTCAATGGGGGACGCATTGGGGGGTGTTTCAACGCTAATTTCACCCTGCTCAGTTCGATTGAGTATAGTCGGTGGTTGTGCCTGGTTCTCTCGAGATTCAATCGTTGTAGATTGTTTTTCTGGGGAGAGATTCAAGATGATAGAAGGATTCCACGAGACATGCCTATCCCCCGGCCGAGAAGGGCCAAGAGGTTCATTATTCCGGGCTATTACAGTCTTGTTCATGGATGAGTCTGACACTGACGAAGAATCTCGAGAGCGGATCATCGTCAAGTTTGCGTCAGGCTCGTCAGGGACGATTTCGTCCTCTGGGGAAACGGTCATACGTAGACTTCGGGTCAAAGTGGGCAGCAGGCTTGGCTGAGAAGATCCAATGATTCTCGAATTATCGTCTACATCGATCGAGGGGTCATCGTCGGTGATGGATAGTTCTTGGTAGGTGGGACGATTTTCTTGATTCCTCCGCTCTCTCACGCGTATCCCTATTCCGGTGTTGTCTAGAGGAGGCTGTGGAAGCCTCGTCGTATACTCTGGGTCCTCATCACGCGGAACAGTGGGACATGCTTTGACCACGGGATTTCGCGAGAGCGCATCAGCGTTCGAATTTACACGACCGGATTTATATACAATAGCATATCGGTGGTTGCTTAACTTATTAGCCCATCTGCAGAGTCTGGCTGTGGAGTGTTTGAAAGATTCCAAATAAGTTAGTGGCTTATGATCAGTGAACAGTATAAACTCTCGACCATATATATACGATTCAAATTGATTCACAGCGTAGATTATTGCCAGAAGTTCTTTTTCGATGGTAGCATATCGAGTCTCGGGGCCTGTAAGGAGTCTGGATACATATGCTATTGGCAAATCTTGCCCATCTGTCTTCTGACTGAAAATCGCGCCTATTCCATAATCAGATGCGTCAGTGGTAATGATGAATGCTTTAGAGAAATCAGGATATTGAAGAATGGGCTGATCACACAGCGCATCACGTAAATCCTCGAAACTATTCTGTTGTTTCTCTGTCCATTCAAAAGTCGTTTCCTTTTTTAATAGGTCGGTCATGGGCTTTGCTCGCGAGGAAAAATTCCTCACGAATTTATGAAAATAGCCCACCAGACCGAGAAACTGTCGGGTTTGTTTTGGATTTTTAGGGACTGGGCATTCCTTTATGGCTTCTCATTTCTTGGGATTGGGTTGTGCTCCTTTTGCACTGAGCGTGTGTCACAGATATAGGACTTCGGGCTCAAATAGAGAACATTTTTTGGTTTGCAGGACTAAATTATGCTCCCTCAATCTCTCACGAAACAAGCGAATCCTATCAGCGTGTTCTTCTATGGTTGACGATGCTATGATCATATCGTCTAGATATACGAATATACCCTTTCCGACGAGTCCTCGCAAGACTTTATTCATCAGTCTTCGGAAAGTCGGAGGGGCATTTTTCAGTCCCATAGGCATACGAGTATACTCGAAATGACCCATGGGGATGGAGAAAGCAGTTTTAGCCTGATCATCGGGGTCCATTCCTATTTGATGGAAACCGCTGACTAAGTCAAAAACCGAAAAATATTCAGCATTCCCCATGTTATCGATAATATCGGGGATTTTTGGCATAGGGAAGCAATCGTCTATGGTTTTAGCATCAAGAGCACGATAATACACCACCATTCTCCATTCCTTGCGTCCGTCTGGCTCAGGTTCCTTAGCCACTGGGAACAGAGGTGCATTATATGGCGATTCAGACGGTACAATGATCCCTAGTTTCAACAAATTCCCAACTTGTCTTTCTATTTCCTCTGTCAAATGTCGAGCAGTGGGGAATTGGAGCTTATTTATACAGGAATCGTCCGTCTGGTGAATCCTGTGGAGGGTGGTTTCTGTTCGAGGGAAAGGATCATCATCCGAAAAGAATTGATTATGGAATTCTTCAATTATCGGGTACATCATTTCTCGAGCCTGTGGCTCTGAGTCTTTTATTCGCATTAGTTAATCAATTGTTTCTATCCGTTGCTCATCTGTACGAGTTCTCAAGGTGTCATCACCGAAATCAATGTCACTGTCCGAAGATATCTCGTCTTCTGAATAGGAAGGGGTTAAGTTTTCGCGAACGATTTCGAAGTCTTCTCCGAAATCTTGGAGAGTATCATTTACAAGGGAATTTCTTCCGTGATCGTTTCTCACAGTCACTTGATTTTCTACGGAGGGCGACGATACGTTAACGGTTGGAGATCAGTCGCGTTTGTGGGATGAGGGTTGATTTTGTCGTATGTATTTCATGGCTCGTTTTACGGATTCGTAATTGTGAAAACGTATAGGATCCATTGGGGTATCAGAATTTACAATAGTTCCATGGTAGAATGATAGTTCGCTCTCGTTTTCTACAAAGAAAGGTGCACCGAGAATTCCATCGTGTGGCAATTCGCAATCGACGATATAAAAGAATACCCTTGCCACCTTACCATGGAATTGAAGCTCGATTAATGTAGTTCCAAGGACATTCACTGATCCTGCGAGTCCGGTAATAATAGTGTCATCTTGCTCGAGGTTCTTGTCCTTTAAAGAACCATGGGGCAGAAGATTCACCCCTGAACCTGCATCGGGTAATAATTCAGCCCTACCTTCCTTTAAATTGTCGGATAACACGAAGATTGTAGGAGATGGGGCTTGTGTTATACGAAGGGTAGGTGGATCGGTCATCGGAAGTTCACCCTCCTCTGGGTGCTTTGGGCCTCGCTCGCCCGTCTGCCGTTTTCTGGGCGAGCGCCCTCTGAGTTTAAATAGAGTTGGGCTATTCCTGCAGGGGACACTGATCGTCGTTTCCTGCTCAGTTCTCTGGATGAGAGGTAGCTTGACTCAGGTTTATGATCTTTCTGATTGCAAGCACAACACCCTGGGCAATGGGATTCCTTATGTGCTCTCTCAGAGCTTGAGTCACGAATATCGTCATGTTTTTCTGGAAAACGCAACACGGGTGCTCTCTCAGAGTTCATTAATTTATACCTGTATCGAGGGGAACGCTCGTGAGAAGGGTATCTCCTCTCGGGAGTCGAATATCGTCTTCGCAGAGGCGTGGAGCTACGCTGATCGTATCATTTGTCGAATGATGTGGTTACAGCGGCATAAGCATATGGAGATGGAGATCGTCCCCGATATTCCGAACGGTACCGATCTCTAGGATATTCCTCCCGTCTGGGAGGTTGTCTGTACTGATCATCAAACTCATCGCGTTGTGATCGATCTCTATAAGGTTCGTATGGCCCGTACGAACGGTCTCTGTTCGGTTGACGTGGCCTATGCGTTTCGTGAAAGGATGGATAAGAGGGGTAGCTCATGCGATCCCTATGAGGAGATGAATACCGCGAGCTGTAGCCTCCCGGCGAGTAATCTCTCCCGTACTCTCTAGTTCTTGAGTATCGGGGCTCGTAATGCTCATCCCGGTCGGAGAGTATAGAATCGGAATATTTCTTCGCATCTAGTACTCTGCTCACAGCTGTATCGTAGTCTGTGGGCTTACCCTCCGAGATAAATCTAGCTATCCTATCGGGCATGCAATCGATGAAACTGCGGATGGACACCGCGGCAATCAATCTGTTGGCGGAAGCGAGACCGTTTCCACCGTTGGGGTAGATCTCCTTCGCGACGGAACCAGCTCGCCGAAATTTGGCCTGATGACGATTTAAGAAGTGATGGAAGGACTCGCCCTTACAAAATCGCATTCGTTTCATTGCATTCAATATTCCTTCCACGGTTTTCACCGTGCTGAATCGATCCTTTAAGTGCTGATATAAACTTTTCGAAGAGTTGACATCTCGCCCCTCCGCACAATCCCTAGCGGGTCTTCTTAATTTTGTCAAGGCGCGCTGGAGAAGAGCAGGCTCATCTCCATCATCCAGAGTTTTCATCGCATCTTGACACGAGATGATGAATTCATCGGGTTCACTGTACCCGTCACACACGGGGATTTCGCTGGCAGTGTGTCGAACTCTGTTATACACCAGCTCGCGAATCGAAATGTTGGGATTGGTGGCCCCGCTCTGATTGTCGGGCATTATGCCGTTCGGAGGATTCCTTGGGATTGGTGGCGGAGGATATCTCGGTCTTCCGGGTGAGGAAAATCTGAACATGCACAGATGGGTCTATTTGGATTTCCTGTTCGTTAGAAGTTTATACGGATCCTCGATAGGTCAATCTTTATCGGAATAGAAAGTCGAGCAACGCTAGGTTTTGGAGAGTCAATGAACAGGGTTTCAAACATGGAAACTACCACGTCAACTTGAACCTGATCTGTCTCAATAGTAGCTTCCTTTTTGTTTTTGTCCACCGATTTCTTCGTGGATTTGTGTGTTAATTCGCAAATTTGGTCAAAGATTTTATTCTTCTCGCTCTCGCTGAGATTACTCGCGGTGTACAATTGTTCCCTCAAAGCTTTTAGTTCATGGGTCAAGCCTGATCTCTTATTCTTAGGGGCCATATATATACATATGGATTTTGCCAATCAAGGTTTCACATATATCTTTATTCAATTTCGGGTGTGTGTGTGTATTCCTTTTAATTTGGGCGGAATATGGAGAGAAAGAACAAATTGTCTCCTTCCACCGTTGATTCAATTCTCACAACTCCCTTCCCGGTGCTAGCTAAAGCAGCCAGGAAAGTGTGATGTGAGGACTCACTTGAATCCACGAATGCCGATGTCTTTCCTTGGAAGAAAACTAATTCGCTACTCACTGCAGCAGAATCTCCTCCCCACGAAGAAGATACACGGAACAGCGATCGTGAGGAGACAAAACAAAAAGAATTTAATGAATTGAACGTGTTCAGGAAGATTTCAGAAAGTCGAATTTTTGATAGTTATAGCTCCTCAAGGATGAACGAGGACGATTTCCCCTGTGTAGGTCTCCCAATAGCTAACCGTGGTACTGTTTTGTAGCAGCCAAGCGACTGTATGGAGGGTTCCAAACAGGGAATGAAAAACTGGGTTCACCTCTTACAGTTGAGACAGATCCGCGACTGTTATCGCAGAATCCTTTCAATCATAAGAGAAAATAAACACAGTTTCGATTTGTTCTCCCCGGATCTCCAATGTGAGTCCTACGTGAGCTGTTTTATTTCTTTTACCAAACAAAGAATGATTGGAAAAATTACTCATAAACGGACAAGACTTTCTAGTCGTCCAAAGATTCAAGATAATTTTCCTACTCAGGTCTCGTAATAATTCACCGCGCTACTGATTTGTAGCAGCCAAGCAATTATGTGAGAGTTTAAGTAGAAAAGGAAAGATTGAAATTATCTCCCCTCGGTTTTCCAATCCGCGAATTTTGTCGCAGGATCTTCCAATCGCGGGAGTCAATAATTTGCAACTTTCTGTAATGAATCCTCCAAGGGAGAGAGAATTAGTTAATGAACAAGGAACAGAAGTTTGTGATCGAAAATGACCCTTTGAGTGAAACTTTTTTTTCCACCGCAGAACAAAATGAACGAGAGCAAACAGAGCGAATAAACTAACACACTGTAATTATTTGATATAGTAAGCACGAAATAAAACTGACGATCGGAATCATTCTTTTTTATATCACGAACGCGCCGTTCGGAATTCTAATTTCGAACGAATCCTAATCACGAAATTCAAGGCCCCAAGCACCCGGTTATAGAAATTGGGCGCCACCGGGTGGTATTGTGACGTAATGGGGTTCTGACATACAATAAATTATAAACAAATAATGGTAATAATATTAGAAGAGACACAAAAAATGAAAATTGCTGCTGCACCGCTTCCAACACACGCTCATGAGCTGAAAAGGGATGAACTCATCGTTTCAAATTGGAACAAAAAGCAAAGGAATAAGTTAATTGTATATATCTATTTCCTTCTCTTTTAATTGATAGGCAAGAAAAAAAACCAACTCAAGACGTCAAAAAATGAAAAAAAAAACGGAAGACTACTTCGACCACAAGGAAAACTACTATTGTAGTTCCCTTTTATTTTTTTCCTAATGAAAGAAAACTTCTTTCAAATGATGATATTTAAACATGAACAAAATTGTTCTTCAAAACAAAAAGATATAATAGGACTCGGGTGGATTGAATCAGCGTGTGTGCGTCTCCTGGTCCGTTGTAAATGTGCATTTATATATATATATATATTTATGTCACCTGAAAAGAAAGATAACAAAAAGAGAGATGGCGTGAAGTGTAATATGGTGTATACGTTGGCGAGTGTATGAATGGAAACTATTCGATGAGTTGGTGTGAGTTCGTAAGAAGAAGCAAGGCCGAGGTATCAGTTGACGACTCTGACCTGTGACAATGCAATGATTGTCTTTATAGCGCGGAAAAGGAATCACTCGCGATTATTGGAAACATCTATGTTCACCAGGAAGAAACGATTCTCTATGTGTTTTCCTTCAAAGGAAGGGCATGAGTTCACGAAGAAATGTCCTGATTGGAGTAGAAGTAATTATGGAAGAGAAGCTGATTCATTTCATATGAAGGAAAGAAGTTCATACAGTGTATGAAAACTCGCAAAGAGTCGAGTTGTACAGTGCAACAATCGCGTGAAGCGTACGTTGTCGACGACGTTGAAAAAGAAAACGATTCTTCTTCAACGTCGTGAAGAAGAATTTTCACGACGTATTATATGCACGTTCGTCGTATGAGAGTATAGAGAAGAAGAATATAATATGAAGCAGAGAAGTATCGTTGAGTTCAACGATAGAAAAATAACAACATCTACACTGAGTTATTGAGCGGAGTTTAAGAAAGGAATTTGTAGAAACGTGTAGATTTGAAGGTTATTGAGCAGAGCTCTGTATATCTTAATTGAAATTATAAATCGTGTTATACAAAAAGAAATAAACAATAAGTCTACAATTGAACAAAAGTGAGGAGAATGAAATACAATGTGTGTGTGTGTGGGTAGCAAGAAACAGAAAGTTGGTGTGTGAGAGAGAAGAAGAATTCTACTCAGTAAACTCACCGGGTTGGGGAAGATCAAACACGTTAGGTTTGTCTTTTCTGGAAGAAAACTCGAGATAGCTGCGTTCTCGCCGTTTCTCTCTCTGTCCTCCTTGCTCTCCCGTTGCTCAAGATGGTAATTGGTGCAGGATGTGTGCACTCGCGAGGTCACGATTTTTACTGATTTTCATTGATTAACTTCCGAGAAATGAAGGAAACTTAAACTACAAAGTCGTATCAAGAAAATGTTTCTTGACAAGACTGAGGCGGAATGAAATTCGATGTGAGAATTCTCACCACGGTTTGGTGATATCCAAAAAAAAATCTATGAGCACACGACAAATCGTAGATTCTGCGAAGGCCTTCCCTTCAACGTTATGTTGTCCCAAGCGAACAAGTGGACCTCAAACGTTTCCTCGGCTATCCTCCTCTAAGCAGGACGATTCCAAGTCGCGATGACTTTTCAATTAATTCCGAATGACTTCCCGGGCGCGAATCTCTCGATTCTTGCTCGTTCATCCTATTTACGTGTTCGCACCTTTTCGGGTGGAACACGCCATGTCCTGCTTAGAGGGGTTTTTTGTCGATTCAGATTATCTGATGCAATCGGTCGTTGGGCGATGTGTTTCGATGATGGGAGAGACGGACAGCGAGCTGAGCAGTGAAGACAGAGATAGACATTGATTTCTTTTCTTTGGCATTTTCGTATATGGTGCATAGTTCGACAGGAAACTCGCTTCGATGTGAGTATCGGTGCGAGCGGTCACCTTGAATTCTTCCTCTTTCTCAGCACATTCTTTCTTTGTAAAGCGATGCATATTGATTTGGTATTAGCATTGAACTGTATAATATACTGGAATGAGCACCATTCAGAAAATTTTCGTCAAAGAGAGACGGTCGAGTACACTGTGTGAGAAAAAGAAGCAGATACCCTTTACACTCATCATCCCTCTTTAAGATGCATGTATTGAAAAGAAACAACGCTATTCCATCTTGCATTTTACACTGACGAAAGATCTCTTCTTCCATCCTATAGGAAATTTCGCCAGTGCTCTTTCCAGTATGTTATATAGTTCAATGGGTGTTAGTGATCATAGCTTGGACTTAGTTTGTTCCTTGGGTTTCATTCCCGTCTTATGTGTTTATATTAATCTATTCCTAGATGTTCATGCACGATATGTATATCCATGTATACGTGCACACATACATATATATATATATATATATATATATATATATATATATACACATATACATGCATACACGTATATACGCACATACCCATGTATAGGTGTTCGTGATATTCTCATGGGTTGCAGTTATGATCTGAGGATAATTATTGATAATAACGGGAGGAACCGTCGTTACGTAACATATCATACAGATTCCACATGATTGTAACGTCTTATGAGTTTTTCATTCATTTTTCAATTTTTTCTACGAAGTTTCATTTCTTGTTTGGAAATTCACCAATTAAGTGAATATTTCCATTTCAAAATTCACTCATTTTGAATATTTCTTTTTATCACTTCGTTTGTATTTTAGGATATCCTGTAATCACATGTGCATGATTTTTATTAGCAAAATTGATTACACACAAGTTGTATACGAAATGACATACAAATTCCACATTACTAATATCTTATAAGTTTCTCAATTATTTTTCAGTTTTTTCTTTTATTAAGTTTCATTTTTTTTTCAAAAACAGTCACAAATCAAGTGAATATGTCCCTTCTAAACCTCATTCATTCTGGATATTTTGGTTTTTTTTCATTTTTCGTTATATTTCAGGATATCCTAAAATTTACATCATATATTTAAGAACGTTTGTATATGATGTCACGTGATATATACATAAATCGTCATATTATTTAATGACACTTTGAATATTTTTCTATTTTTAAAACAGGTTTATGATGATCATATTAGCATATAACTAAACCAAATATCAGGACGGATAATATTTTGAGTTGATTTGGTTGTCCTGTAAGAGGAGAAAATAAGTGAATGTGGCACTTTCGAAATTTACTCATTTGAATACATCGTTTATTCATTTTCTTCTTTGATTTTAAGATGTTCCATACATCATATATTCGAGAACGTTAGCGTGTAATATTACGTGATATATCCATAAATCGTAGCATTATTCAATGATTTTTCTTTAGTTTTTTTTCTTTAAAACAGGATTTTTTATAATTCATCACATTACTATATATCTATGATGTAAATATCAAGCTGTGATCATATTTTGAGTTCATTTTGTTGCGTGTAAGAGAAGAGAATATTTTTGTTACATGAAAGAACTTCATGACATTAAAATGATTTTTGACAGGAATGAATATTGTTTATTTATTTTATCATACATGATTATGACATTATTATGAAATCCATCATATTATGTCAGAACTGATATGACATTTCTTGATAGATCCTGATAAATTATATGCATGTTCAAAATTTCCATTCTTCATATTATTTCTCAGATTTCAACAAAATGTCAGAAAGTGACAAATAGTATAAAAACACTCCAATTTCCAGCATGCATAATGTATATCAGAATATATCAGGAAATGTCATATCGGTTCTGACATAATATGATACATCCTAAAACAATGTCAGAATCTGATGGATAATTTTGAATTGACCTCCAGTTTCTATTGCATGAATTTGTGAGAAGTTTATCTAGTGAACATAATATGTCAAATTGAACAATATTGTGCAGATATTCAATGGATAAACTTCTCGCAAATTCATGCAATAGAATCTGGAAGTTGATTCAGAATTATGCATCAGGTTCTGACATTGTTTTAGGATGTATCATATTATGTCAGAACCGATATGACATTTTCTGATATATTCTGATATACATTATGCATGCTGGAAATTGGAGTTTTTTTTATACTGTTTGTCAATTTCTGACATTTTGTTGAATTCTGACAGATAATATGAAGTATGAAAATTTCCAACATGCATATAATTTATCAGGATCTATCAAGAAATGTCATATCAGTTCTGACATAATATGAAGAATGACAATTTTCATTGTGCATCTAATTTATCAGGATCTATCAAAAAATGTCATATCAATTCTGACATAATATGATAGATTTCATCAAACAACAAACTCTCAGAATCTGAGAAATTATATAAAAAAATGATAAGTTTCGGCCTGCCTAGTTCATCATAATCTGTCAGAATCTTTTGAATGATGTCAAATCATTTATGATAATTTCTGACATAATATGATACAATGTTCCAATTCCCGATCCGAAAATGTCATACTCTGACAGAGTATGTTGGAATCCAGCAAAGTCTATTAAATTCTGACACAATGTCTCTGATAGTTTGGCCAGATATATCAAAATCTGTCATCTTTTCTCAAATTTTGAGATAAAATTTTCACAGAAAATGTCAAATTTTGACATTATCTGACATCCTATTTCCACCAGGGGTGTAGAAGGTATTTGAGGTGGAGAAACAACAGCAGGCAATACATTTGTAGTGCGTGATGTCTAAATGCATTGAGTACAATTTTCATGATTTTCCATAATCATGATTCCGTGTGAAATTCCGATTGGAGAAGAACTCACTCATTCCCTGTTTGAAACCGTTTCGCTCAATGTTATGTATGTCATCAACATAAGACTGCAAATTTTCTTCATTGAATTTCACGTTTTCAGTTTTAATTTCAGTTTCAAACTTACTTTTGTTGGACAAATCAACAATTTTCCTCATAGAACCAACAGAACACATCGGATATTGACTTGTTCTCGCAAGATGATGATTGTCGTCAAATCTATTTATGGAGATGCAATGAACTGGTTGATTACTGCTGAAACCGGATATGATGGATTCATATTCCTCTCGTTTTGGAATACTCCCAACCTCACAGTTTTCCTCATTAACTTGTATCTGTTGTTTTTGTTTTCTATATTCGATGTGGATGATTTTTTCAACTTCGTAACTGGGAAAGTGGATGGGTTCGTAATTCGAGTGACACATGGAAAATCTTCAATACAATTGTTTGAGAGTATCTGTGATAAGTGAGGACGCATCAATCCAACATCGTACTCAATATCTTCTATATGTTTGTGAAACAATAATGACACTGCAAAAGCTATTGCAAATACATCACAGTCCTGACCGTTTGGTTGAGTTTGCACTTTTGGAAATTCAATCTTCTTTTCAAGCGAATAAAAAGGATATAATTTTGCGAGAAAAGTTATACAGAGGGTCCCATTTTAATCTTTAAATGCAAATATCTCAGAAACATGCATCTTAAACCAAAAGTACTTCATAACCAAAGTTGTTATACAAAGAGAGGACCACAAAACTACGATATCAGTGACATCATAGATGGCGTTATGATCGATTAAAATGGGGTCAACATCATTTTTTTGAACGGGAACCCCCACTTTTCATTGCATATCTTGATGCTACGCAAAAAACTGAGTAACATTTGCTTGAAACGTTTTCCTAAATTCTTGAAGATGGCGCCACAATCGATGAAAAATAAAGTCTCTGAAACAATATGCGGATATCTTGTGGAATGCATCCAAGAGCCGAAATATCTCATTCGAATGTTGTTGTTAAGAGAGGGGACGACACAATGGCGATATCAGTTCCATAGTAGATGGCGCTGTGGTCGGTAAGAATGAGGTCAACCTCAATTTTTCAAATGGAAACTCTTACTTTTTATCGCATATCATGATTCTACGCGGAAAAATGAGGAATTTTTGTTTGAAACATTTTTCCTAAATTCTTGGAGATGGAAACGGTGGAAAATGAGGTTGATGAAAAAGTTCTACTGCATTATGTGTGAAGCAATGCTCAACTTTCATAAAAGGATTAAACTTCGTCATCAGCAAAACGGTGGTCATTTTGAACATCTTGTGAAGTCTCGAAAGCAAACCTAGGCAATCCATTCTAGACAATCCGCCCTCTTGGGGTGATAATGATGTGCAAAGTCTGATCGCGCAACCTCCTCGGGGTGCACATTGGGTAACGCTAATGCTGACGGCCTACTGATGAGCGGGAGAGGAGGGGGAGGGGCTAATATGGGAATTTGGTACACCGCAATCCTCGGAAGATGAAAACAAAACCTCTAACAGTTGAGCGTTGCTTTACACATAATGCAGTAGAACTTCCTCTTTTCCCACCATTTCCATCTTCGAGAATTTAGGAAAAATGTTTCAAACAAAAATTCCTCATTTTTTCGCGTAGAATCATGATATGCGATAAAAAGTGGGAGTTTAAATTTGAAAAATTTAATTTGTGGATGCATTCCACAAGATACCCGCGTATTGTTTCATAAACTTTATTTTTCATCGATTGTGGCGCTGTCTTAAAAAATTTAGGAAAACGTTTCGTGCAAAAGTTACTCAGTTTTTTGCGTAGAATCAAGATATGCAATGAAAAGTGGGGGTTCCCGTTCAAAAAATGATGTTGACCCCATTTTAATCGATCATAACGCCATCTATGATGAAACTGATATCGTAGTTTTGTGGCCCCCTCTTTGTATAACAACTTTGGTATGCAGTAGTTTGGTTTAAGATGCATGTTTTTGAGATATTTGCATTTGAAGATTGAATGGGACACCCTGTATATGCATGAATTCCATGTAAAGTATTCCAAATGAGTGACTTTCTAATCGTTACAGAATATTTATAACTCCAGCACCTATTGATATTGCATTAATTTCAGTTTGTTGAACTGATTTCATTATTTTCATCCATTTGTGAGTGCACTTTTGTCGGTTGACTAAAAATATAGGAAACACACACATCTTCAATATCTCAACTCGTAATGACTTTTTATTGAATTTGGAATGAGGAGTCATGATTTATGATTTATGAAAATGATGACATATTTTACATGTATTTGCTGCGTAATTGACAGGTGAATCGAGAGGATACCGTAGTTGCCATTGGAGCAAGTTATTTTGAAGCAAAATACTCTAAACTGAATTCATAAAAAATGTTGTCATTTTCAGGGATGATTCTTTAAGATTTCATCTAGGTTTTTACAGAGCCTGACCTTTTCCGAAATCCAGGATTGGGGCTCGATACATACTCAGATGAAGTCTCGAAGAATCACGCGTAGAAATTTCAGATTTTTTTATCAATTCAGTTTCAAGTATTTTGTTCCAAAGACTTGCTCCGATAGTAACTCTGGTATCCTTCTAAGAGGATATCAGCTTATCCACCGAGCAAAGTTCTTCCTCACTAAATTACTCGAAACGAGATTCATGAAGAGATCTGAAATTTTCAAGGATGAGTCTTCCACACTTTATCTGCGTCGCTAAAAATCCGAAGTTTTGAATTTCGGAAAAAAATTTTTTTGAAGACCTTGAAAAACGTTTCAGATTCTATCTACCGTAAGAGTTGAATTTTTTACGGAAACGTGGGAGTCTATTACACAAACAACTGGATAACAAATTAACGATCTTGTCACAGTTTCTGCAACTTCTAAGGATGTTGCACAAGAATCCTCAGAATTTCCAAATGTGACTGTTTTAGATGGGTCCATTCTGTGCACATGAGTTCCTGATAACACACGAAGGATTCTTGTTCAAGAACAAGAATGGAATCATCGAAGAATCCTCTTAGAACTCATGAATTCATATAGAGCTCTAGAGGAGTTCGATGTTTGGGACATCGACGGGTTTTTCGAGAATCACGGAAGTATTACTTCAGTACTTTCGAAGAATTCGTTAATGTTCCAAACATTGAACTCTTCCAGAGGTCCATGAATTCATCATTCCGAAAAGAGTTTCCAAAGAATTCTTCCGTTCTTTGTGAACAAAGGATTCAGCGTGTGTTATTTGGGGTAGCGCCTTTTATGTGGGACGCCTGTACATATAACCACAACAGGAATGGATTTGTTTGGAGACCTTGAAAATCGTCTCACACCGAGAGAAAGATACCTAGCTGCGACAACTAAAATTCAGTTGTCCCAGCTAAATTTTAGCTGGTGTAAATAAAAGTTAAGTTATCTCAAATATGAATGAAACAGTTCATTCGATGGAAATAAGAAATTCAGTTGTGACAAATGAAATTTATTTGGTCGGACTAAATTTTTGTTTAAAGTGACTAAAGTTCTTAGCTGTCTAATTTTCAACCAAACCATTTTTCTCAGTGCAGATTCTATCTACCGTAGGAGTTGAATTTTGTCCGGAAAAGTGAAAGTCCATTACACACACAATTAGATGAGAAATTAGCGATTCTGTCGAAGTTTTTGCATCTTCCAAGGATGTCGCACAAGAATCCTCAGGATTTCCCGATGTGACTGTTCCAGATGAGTCCATTCTGTGCATATGAGTTCCTGATAACACACGAAGGTTTCTTTTCCAAGAAAAAGAATGGAATTCTCAAACACTGAGAAAAAAATTTGGTAATTTTGACCGAATCGTGGTTTGTTTGAATACACAAACATTTGTTTAGATCAACCAAAGTTTGATTGTTCTAACAAAAATCACTCAATCACATGATTCAGTTGGGTATGTATAAACAAAATCTCTTGCTTACTGCAACAAAACTTTTTGTCACGTCAACCAAAAATTTGGTTACTGCAACTAAATATATTTTTAATATATTTCTAAGTTGGGCATATATTGACAAAATGTTTGGTTAGTGAAACTAAACATTCTTCTAATGAAGCATCCTTAATGAACTGATAAATGGGGGTTGATCATCACGAGGACTCGGTTTACACGCACATCCTTGACGAAACGATCATTCCGAAGACCTACTGAACGACGAATCGATCAGTTCGAGGACGCCTGTATACCCATAACAGGATTTGAGTTGTTCGAAGACCTCTATCTACCGTAGGAGTTCAATTTTGTACGGAAACGTGGAAGTTCGTCTAACACACCACGAGATACCAGGTTAGGAATTCTGTCGAATTTTTAGGAACTTTTGAAGCCGTTGCACGGGAAACCTCAGAATCTTCAACTGTGACTGTCTCAGATGAGTGCACTCTGTACATATCAGTTCTTGATAACAAACGAAGGATTCTTCTTCGACAGCAAGAATGGAATTCTCGAAGAATCCTTTCCGAACTTATGAACGCATACAGGGTGGTTCAGAACTCACTGAAACTGGCTGAAGGGATTGTGTTCTAGTGAAAACTAAGAAGATTGGTCTTTGGATCAAGTCGATCCGACGCTTAGTTCTCGAGATATGAGCATTTTTAGATTTTTTTCAAACACAAATCATTCAACAGCATTATGTGCTACGTACTGGAGCTTGATACCATTCGCTAAGTTGGAAAACGGCGGATCTTTGGAATAGAATTGAACTATCCTATCATTTTTTGTTCCAGAGCTACAGCGATTTGAAATCTTTGAGCTCTCAGCCAATCAGAACTCAGCAACTTCAAATCGCCGTAGCTCTGGAACAAAAAATGATAGGATAGTTCAATTTTTTTTCCAGAGATCCGCCGTTTCCCAACTTCGCGAATGGTATCAAGCTCCAGTACGTAGCACATAATGCTGTTGGATGATTTGGGTTTGGCAAAAAATCTAAAAATGCTCATATCTCGAGAACTAAGCGTCGGATCGACTTGATCCAAAGACCAATCTCCTTAGTTTTCACTAGAGAACAATCCCTCCAGCCAGTTTCAGCGAGTTCTGAATCACCCTGTATAGAGCCCCGCAGGAGTTCGATGTTTGGGAAATGGACGGGTTCTTCGAAAATAATAGGAGTATCGCCTCAGTACTCCCAAAGGACTCGTGAATATTCTAAACATTGAACTCCTCCAGAGATGTATATGAATTCATCAGTTCGAAAAGAGTGTTCGAAGAATTCTATCTCCTTCCTCGAATCAAGGATTTCTTTGAATCGATTGAATACCTATGAGATAGTGAGAAATTGTTGATAACAATCGAGTCCGGTAATAAGTCGGAAATCCGTGACAAATCCGGATGTCCTTGACCTATTATCGGACCGATTCCAAAAGTGTTCCTATTCATCACGACTCTTCTATCCACTCACCAGGAAATCCCCACGAAAATCACATGGAAAACATCTTCGATTATTCCATGTCCGATATCCATGTCAGCTTCAGGGTTGGCTACATTCAATTATGCTTAGTCACATGATTCGCCTCGTGTCCGATCCCCGAATGCGTAAGAGTAATTCTTGCGGAGGAATACCTTTAGCGAGCAGTTCCCGGAGGGGATTGATCATTCCGAGGACTCGGTATAAACGTACATCCGGGGCATTCGGATGGAGGCTGAATCAACGAAGGGGTAAATCCATTCCAAGTGATCCGAAAGGTCAAAATGTGGTTGCTCGACTATCTCAGAAAAATTTGTTATTTACAGGAAAATTAACCCCATACATTAGGAGTCGAAAACGGCAATTCTTATATTTTCATCCACCTCCGCTGATTTGTAGTGGCCATTTGAATAAAACAAAGGACACTCATTTCCTCATTTTTACGTCTTCACATAAGTACGATTATTTCGGGCCTGCTTTAACTTAGAAACTCGAACCAAGAACCATTTCATTCGGCACACAACAGGCTATTAACTTGTTCAGATGAGATTTTCGTATTCGCCTTGCTACATGAGATGTCCCATTCCAAAGTCGACGTTCGTTATCGCTGAAATTCTCTTTTTCGGATGAAAAATTTGATATGCAGAAATTGGTTTGAGGACTGGATCTTGTTTGTGTGAATACACTGATGGGAGTAGTTTACGAAAGAGAACCCACCGTTGATGAGACTGATCCACATAAAAAATAATGGGGGTTTGAAAAGTGAAAATTTTCAAAAATCCAGAATTTTGAGCTCATATATCTCTGGTGGGGGCACAGTTAGAGATACAAAATTTGTAGGGATTAAAGGTCTCTATGTTATTGAACTGCTGTATAAATTTCAGTTTGTGTTTTGCATCCTGTGCTGAGTTACAAATTTTTGAATTCTTCATAAAATGGATATTTTATTTTCATAAATGAAAACTATACAGGGTGATTCAAAATTCCCGCACTCTTTTTTGGGAGTAGATTCCTGATGGAATTCTAAAACGATTTGTCCTTTTGCACAATGCTCTCCGACGCATAATTTCCGAGATATAATTAATTCAAGTTGACTAATTATGAGGTGGATCCATCGGTCATTCAGGAGCGTCATAACAGAACAAGAGAGGAAGGTGCTTGCAGAGGGCGCTCATACGATCAGCTGATCGGTATAATCGATACGATTTACCAGCATACAAATTGGTAAATTTTCTATGTAGAACGATTGAATTCATCGACCCTGTGGAAAAATTGATTATTGTCATGAATTCTTATCAGGATATGCTGTAGGTGAGAGTTGTAATTTCAGTAATGATTTTTATTACGCAGACAAATGTAAAATAGTGTTATTTCGTAGGGATAGGGATTCAAGTGTGAGAAAAAAGTATAACTACTCGTTTTCAATCAGAATTTTCATGCAAAAAAGAGAACATGAGAATTTTCATTCATCCGATACCCAATTTGAACGGTTTGATTAGTAAATTTAACACAAGAGATTGGATTCCGAATCCTGTATTCTGATTGGTCGAGAATCAATGTATGTTAGATCAATCCTCGGCCGTTTCAAATGATTCTTCTGAAGAATGTGTTTTCGACTTATCCCAACCACAACATTGAACAATGATGAATTTATTCGAATTCACCCTTTTTACATCATTCGATGATTATAAAGGGTTTATCGAACGTTAATAACTTACTTGAGATCACTCAAGATCATTCATGTTTAAATCAAAATCTAATTCAAATTGTGTGCAAGTTCGAGCGCGTTTCTACGTTGAGAAAATGTATTCGTCCTAAAAAGGACGGATTTGGTTAATCTTCAAAGACAATTCTTTTTCCATTTGAAATAACAATATGCCCCTTGGAGTCATATGTGCTTTAAATGAAACTGTTTCGAGATGTCACCTGATTGGTTGATTCGTATCACGAATGGTTGATTTGAGCTGAACAAACCGTATGTGATTACAATGTCAATCAAGTGCAATGATTGGGTCGTATACGACGTCACACCTTGTATTTTCGTCAAAATTGATGGATTCTGCAAGTTGAAGTAAGTTATTAACGTTCGATAAACCCTTTATAATCATCGAATGATGTAAAAAGGGTGAATTCGAATAAATTCATCATTGTTCAATGTTGTGGTTGGGATAAGTCGAAAACACATTCTTCAGAAGAATCATTTGAAACGGCCGAGGATTGATCTAACATACATTGATTCTCGACCAATCAGAATACAGGATTCGGAATCCAATCTCTTGTGTTAAATTTACTAATCAAACCGTTCAAATTGGGTATCGGATGAATGAAAATTCTCATGTTCTCTTTTTTACATGAAAATTCTGATTGAAAACGAGTAGTTATACTTTTTTCTCCCACTTGAATCCCTATCCCTACGAAATAACACTATTTTACATTTGTCTGCGTAATAAAAATCATTACTGAAATTACAACTCTCACCTACAGCATATCCTGATAAGAATTCATGACAATAATCAATTTTTCCACAGGGTCGACGAATTCAATCGTTCTACATAGAAAATTTACCAATTTGTATGCTGGTAAATCGTATCGATTATACCGATCAGCTGATCGTATGAGCGCCCTCTGCAAGCACCTTCCTCTCTTGTTCTGTTATGACGCTCCTGAATGACCGATGGATCCACCTCATAATTAGTCAACTTTAATTAATTATATCTCGGAAATTATGCGTCGGAGAGCATTGTGCAAAAGGACAAATCGTTTTAGAATTTCATCAGGAATCTACTCCCAAAAAAGAGTGCGGGAATTTTGAATCACCCTGTATATAAATGGCTAAAATGATTTCGTCGTCTGAATTTTGTCCCTTAAAGACACATGGGTCTGCCGAAGTTGGAATCATGCTTGCTTCATCAAGACATTTTGTGAATTCCTCGTTCCACGTCCTTGAGGATCGTTTCAAGCCATAAAGGTTTTTGACCAGCTTGCAGACTTCTCTTGATCCATCGTTGAAACCTTCCGGTTGCTTCATGTACACGGTTTCTTTCAATTCTCCATAGAGAAAGGCTGTGGTTACGTCGAACTGTTTAGCTTCGATTTTTCGTGTTGCAGCAATCGCTAATATCATCTGTATGGGATCAAATCTTGCTACCGGACTATAGGTTTCCTTATAATCGATTCCATATTTTTGCTTGCAGCCTCTTGCGACCAACCTAGCTTCGTAGCGATTTGTTCCATCAATTCCTTCGCTTCTAACTTTGAAAACCCATCTGTTGTCCAAAATCGTTGTGTTTATGGGTGGTTCAACAAGAATCCAGGTTTTATTTATTTCATGAGCTCGAAGCTCTTCTCCAACTGCTTTCTGCCATTTTGAAGCTTGACTGGATTCCATGGCTTCGGTGTAGGTAAGTAGTTCATTACAATGTGTGAAGAACAAGGAGTCTAGATCGTAGTCGAAATCACCAAATCTCTTCGGTTGATTTATTGTTCCACGATTCCTTAGCTTATAGGGAGTCCTATTTTCGCGTCTTTCTTCTATTAATTCCTCTTGATTATTTTCTTCTATTAGACTTTCCGCTTCTCTTTCCAAAATTTGTTCATCTAGTTCATCTTGCTCTTGATTTTCCAGTTCCGATTCATCTCGATCCGAATCTTGTAGCTCTATATTTTCTGGTTCTGAATCTTCTTGTTCTGATGAACTATCCTCTTTTTCTGTTGGGGTATATTTTATCTCCCATTCAAAGTACGAACCCTTCTTTGTTTTGTTTTCCTTTTGAGACAATTCTTCTTTGAATACAATGCCTTTGGAGGTTTGTACTTTTTTGTCATTTTGAAAATATATTTTGTACCCTTTAGTATAATTATCATAGCCAACAAATAGACCTTGTTTTGCCTTGGCATCCCATTTTCTTCCTCTTCTCTTTTGGAATATGGACGAATACTCCTGTTTCACATACTTTAAAATAGTTCATACAGGGCTTTTTACCTGTCCATAGTTCGTACGGAGTTTCATTTTCAATTTTAGTAGGCCTAGTTCGGTTGAGTACAGAAACGGAGGTATTTACGGCTTTTGCCCATAGATTTTTGGATAAACCCTCACTTTGTAGTAAGGTTCTTGCAGCCTCCGTGACCGTTCGATTTTCCCTCTCCGCTTTGCCATTTTGTTGAGGGGTTTATACAACAGTCCTTTGATGATGAATTCCTTGAGCATAAGTAATTTGTTGCATTTCTCTATTCATGAATTCAAGGCCATTTTCCGTCCTCAGTATATTTATTTCTTGGCCTGTCTCCTCTTTCATCCTCAAAATATAATTCTGAAAGTAGGATTCAACTTCATTTTTGTTTTTCAAGAAGTATACAACAATATATCCAGAATAATCATCTTTAAATGAGGAGAAGTATTTAGAATTTCCTATAGATTTAATCTCCATCGGGCCACAAACATCCGCATGCACGATCTCTCCCACAGTGATTTTATTTGTGCTTGATTCATAGGATTTTCTGTGCAATTTTCCTAATTGGCATGCTACACAGAACGGAACATCTTGGCTCGTGACGTTTATGCCCTGAGATTTCAAAACTTCGTCTACTTGTACATGATTCTGATGCACGAACCTCTCGTGCCATAGTTTTAAAATATTATTTTCCTTTAAGGTTATTAGAGCCTTTTCCATCTCGTTTATTTTGAAATCCATGAAACACAATTCCTTATTCCTTGTACCTAAGGCCATAACTTTATTATTTTGCATAAAAATGTATTGTGTATCTGTTGACTTTATAGTATAGCCTTCATCTAAGGCGGCTCTCATGGAAAATAAATTATATTTCAAGTCAGGCACATACAAAAAGTTCGATAAATACCTTTTTCTCCATGTTTTTCCATTGAAAGCTTGAATATTTATATTGTCTCAGTCTTGCGCCCATATGTTGTTTCCATTTCCTGTGTTGACAGTTAGGTATTCTTCGAATTCTTCATAATCGTATAGCCACTCTCTGCGAGCTGTCATATGGTGACTGGCTCCTGAGTCTAAAATCCATTCATTTGATATATCTCCTTCCATAGGCATTGATAGGAGCGTTCCAGCAAATGATGCATCTCCATTTGGTTTAAATGCACTTCATTGAGTTTGACCCTTCTGTTCTCTCCAGCAGTCCCTTTTCCAATGACCAAATTTTCCGCAGTTGAAACATGTGTTAGATTCATCCTTGGACAAATTCTTTTCGAAGTGAAATTTTTCTTTAGCGTGAGCTTTTGAGAAGAGAGCACTACTTGTCGTAGGATCTTGCGTTTCAGTTCTCATTTCCTCCATCACTAACCTTGACGTAAGGTTTTCCAAGGTCCTTTCAGTTGACGTCGTTAACTCCCAAAAGGTGACAAAATGAGCATAACCTGTTGGGAGAGTCATTAGTATCTTCGTCATTAACATATTGTTGGAGACTTGTTCTCCCATCGCTTTCATGCGACAACTTAGATTTATTATTTTTGCAATATGTGTTGACATATTGATAGAAGGATCTCTTTCAAGTTCAAACCAAGATTTCTGTAACATGTGTATACTGGTTTCATTCTTACCCGGATAGCATCGGGAGGTTTTCTAAACATTCACAAAACGTACTTGCTCACGCAGAGAACGTTCAAATGAGATCCCAGGACGTTCTAAGAACGTCGCATGCAGTGATGCCAGCATTTGGTCGACCGAGTCGATTTACCATCTCCATCTGACCATTTCTAGTCCCCACCATTCCAGCCAGGTATACGCACACATTGAAACCCGTATTCATGTGATTCGGAACCGGTCGGTTCACTTCGAGTCAGCTCGGACAATCGAGAGAGAACCAACTATCCGTCGGTCTTTGTCTTCTCAATATGTTTTACGATCGGCTAACTCCGTGCAAGATCGGAAAAAGTTTGAAGCCCAAGCGGTCGACTTACCGAAAAGTTTCACCGCTTTTTCTTTTCCAAGCGACAATTTTATTGTAATCAGTATCGAGCTGACTTACCCGGCACCCCGGGCAATTCTCGGCCGGGGCCCTTCGATATTTTTTTCGTTTTTTTTTCAATCAAAGAGCCAGTTCAGTACTGATTATTAAATTATCACGATGGAATATAGATTTGATGCATAGCATCATTTAATTGAATCAAAATCTAATATAAGTAAATAATTTTTCAATGATTATTTATTTTTCATAAATTTTATAAGATTATTGGTTATTCTTATGACTGATTATGGAGCTTTCAAGAACTTCTATATGTATTGTATAAAAATTTTCTAATAGTTACGCATTTCTAATCATTTTCAATGGACTGAATAATTGGATTTGAGCATTCAAATTGATATTTCATCATTTCACGCATTATCAGTCTCTTTCCTTCGCTGCATTACTTCATAGACGTAATATGTGGATCGAAATATTACAAGACCCCATAGCCTAGCGGCAAAAGACATGTTTCTTGCGGAAGAACGGTCGGGTTCGATTCTGTGTGGAGACATTTCATTTTTTCTTGTCATCTTCTGGTGAATAATTAAATTTCACATCCGATTATTATTTTTTATGTCATTACATCGTCATGTTATCAATAATCCTGATCTTTCGGAATGCACTTGCGGATTCGACCGAGTACAGGTCCGAGTCGATTGGAAATTTCCCAAATATTCGTGTCCATGAGATATACACGGTAAAAAATTTTCCGTCAAATTCAACACACAAGCGAATGTTAACCATTTTTCTTCACACTCAACGTGTGTTGATTCCAGAGTGACACTCACAAAGTGTTAATTCTAACTCGAATAACATTTTAATGTGTTGAAAATGAATCGATCGAACAGCATTTGATCAGTGTGTTAAATGAACACACAAAGGTGTCAAATATTCAACACTTGAATTTTAACACGTAGTTAAATATTCAACACTTGAATTTTGACAAGTACTTCTTTTTTACACAATGACGGAATTTCTTTTTACTGTGTAGACCGATCGATGCAGAATCTTCTGAAATGAGAAATGAATAGCACTTCAGAGGAACGTTTTTGAAGAAGTGTACTTGCAAATTCCATCAATTCCTGTGACGAATTGATGAAAAAATTTCAAAAATTTGTGTCCATCGAATAAAGACCGATCGATTCGGAATCTAATGAAATGAAAAATTAAATCACTTCGGAGGAACGTTCTTGAAAAAGTATACCTGCAAATTCCATCAAACCCTTTGACGAATTGATGAGAAAATTTCGAAACTTTGTCTCCGTGGAATATAGACTGATCGATTCGAAATCTTCTGAAAAGAAAAACAATGAATATCACTTCGAAGGAACGTTTTTAAAAGAGTGTACTTGCAAATTCCATCAATTCCTGTGACGAATTGATGGAAAAATTTCAAAAATTTGTGTCCATCGAATAAAGACCGATCGATTTGCAATCTACTGAAATGAAAAATGAAATCACTTCGGAGGAATGTTTTCAAAAGAGTATACTTGCAAATTCCATCAAACCCTTTGACGAATTGATAAAAAGATTTCGAAACTTTGTCTCCGTGGAATATAGACCGATCGATTCTGAATCTCCCCACGGAGAGCAATGGATTCTAAGGAGTATGACAAATATCATGAAGGCTGGAATATTTCATAATATATTTTCGAGTATGAGGACAAGTATCTAGATTATGAGTGTTATAAGTACAAGTATCCATTTATGATGAAGGTGTTCGTTTTGGGGTAGATGGTACTGTCAACTCAAGAGTTCTATATGAATTCACTAGTTCGAAAAGAATTCTTGAAGAGTTCTATTCTCGCTCTTGAAAAAGAATTCTTCGTGTGGTATCTTGGCGGGTTCATGTCCTGAGGAATATCTTTTTTCCCGATTTCATATTATTCTTTTCTCAATTCGAGCAACTGAGGATAGTAATTGTAATAATCTTACATTATAATAGGAACTAACTTTTTTTCCTTGCTGTTATTATATTGATATATCACTGGTTGACGGTACCATCTACCCCAAAACAAACACCTTCATCATAAATGGATACTTGTACTAATAACACTTATAATCTAGATACTTGTCCTCATACTCGAAAATATATTATGAAATATTCCAGCCTTCATGATATTTGTCATACTCCTTAGAATCCATTGCTCTCCGTGGGGAGATTCAGAATCGATCGGTCTATATTCCACGGAGACAAAGTTTCGAAATCTTTTTATCAATTCGTCAAAGGGTTTGATGGAATTTGCAAGTATACTCTTTTAAAAACATTCCTCCGAAGTGATTTAATTTTTCATTTCATTAGATTTCGAATCGATCGGTCTTTATTCGATGGACAAAAATTTTTGAAATTTTTTCATCAATTCAACACAGGAATTGATGGAATTTGCAAGTACACTTTTTCAAAAACGTTCCTCTGAAGTGCTATTCAATCCTCATTTCAGAAGATTCTGCATCGATCGGTCTACACAGTAAAAAGAAATTCCGTCATTGTGTAAAAAAGAAGTACGTGTCAAAATTCAAGTGTTGAATATTTAACTACGTGTCAAAATTCAAGTGTTGAATATTTAACTACGTGTTAGAATTCAAGTGTTGAATATTTAACAATTTTGTGTGTTCATTTAACACACTGATCAAATGCTGTTCGATCGATTCATTTCCAACACATTAAAATGTTATTCGAGTTCGAATTAACACTTTGTGAGTGTCACTCTGGAATCAACACACATTGAGTGTGAAGAAAAATGGTTAACATTCGCTTGTGTGTTGAATTTGACGAAAAATTTTTCACTGTGTATATCTCATGGACACGAATATTTGGGAAATTTCCAATCGACTCGGACCTGTACTTGGTCGAATCCGCAAGTGCATTCCGAAAGATCAGGATTATTGATAACATGACGATGTAATGACATAAAAAATAATAATCGGATGTGAAATTCAATTATTCACCAGAGAGATGACAAGAAAAAATGAAATGTCTCCACACAGAATCGAACCCGACCGTTCTTCCGCAAGAAACATGTCTTTTGCCGCTAGGCTATGGGGTCTTGTAATATTTCGATCCACATATTACGTCTATGAAGTAATGCAGCGAAGGAAAGAGACTGATAATGCGTGAAATGATGAAATATCAATTTGAATGCTCAAATCTGATTATTCAGTCCATTGAAAATAATTTGCACTCGATCAATTGAATATTCAGTCTTATTATTTTGATGTTGATCAACATCTGATAATCGATGTTGATTTGATTATCCTCATTGGAATATCATAGTGATCTCTGAAAATTAATTTATCAGGGAAAATTATGGAATTCACCGCAGGACATTCATCATAGATCCCCAAACTATCTTAGAATTTTCCAACCATCGATTGATTGACAATTCTAATGAAATTCATTGAAAAATCATCAAGATTCAAAATAATGATTAGAAATGCGTAACTATTAGAAAATTTTCATACAATACATATAGGAGTTCTTGAAAGCTTCATAATCAGTCATAAGAATAACCAATAATCTTATAAAATTTATGAAAAATAAATAATAATTGAAAAATTATTTACTTATATTAGATTTTGATTCAATTAAATGATGCTATGCATCAAATCTATATTTCATCGTGATAATTTAATAATCAGTACTGAACTGGCTCTTTGATTGAAAAAAAAACGAAAAAAATATCGAAGGGCCCCGGCCGAGAATTGCCCGGGGTGCCGGGTAAGTCAGCTCGATACTGATTACAATAAAATTGTCGCTTGGAAAAGAAAAAGCGGTGAAACTTTTCGGTAAGTCGACCGCATGGGCTTCAAACTTTCTCCGATCTTGCACGGAGTTAACCGATCGTGAAAAAATATTGAGAAGACAAAGACCGACGGATAGTTGGTTCTCTCTCGATTGTCCGAGCTGACTCGAAGTGAACCGACCGGTTCCGAATCACATGAATACGGGTTTCAATGTGTGCGTACACCCGGCTGGAATGGCGGGGACTAGAAATGGTCAGATGGAGAGGGTAAATCGACTCGGTCGACCAAATGCTGGCATCACTGGTCGTATGTACGTCCCAGGGACATACAAATGTTCCGTAATGTTCCATTCATCTTCACCAAGCGACGTTTTGGGGATGTGTTCAATAAAGGTGTCAATGACGTTCTGCGATACTACACATGTGTTTGTAAAGGTTAGTTTCCATGACAGTACGTTTGGGAAACGTGAGGAGAACGTCCCGTGGTGATTGAAAAATACGTACTGGGAACGTATTCAGGTGCATCAAAAAGGAACGTCCTCTGTACGTACTTGAACCTACTCTTCGGAGACGAAGCGCGCAGAACTAAGGTTATGTTTCTAAAACGTCCAGAGGTCTTTCAATGCTATCTGGGTATTCTCGTATACATCATAGAGCTTTTTCCACATGCTCTTGGCGTCTAAACAATTCATAAGATGCATAATTGTTTGCTCACCTGAGTTGATTACTATACATTTTTGTGCCATACCATCCAATTCGGTCCATAATTTCAAATCCTTTTGATATTTGTTTACCTCCTCTGCAGTGTTTGTAGTTGGTGGTGTCGGTTTCTCTTACTCTCCCGTTACTATTTCATAAGCTTCGCTGGCTTTCAATAAAACGGCTATTTGGAATTTCCATAAGTTCCAATCGTTGACTCCAGTCAACTCATTCATTTTCATCGAATCGGACTCCGTATCGAGATTGGATATTTTGCACTTGTTGCGCGCAGCCGGCTAAGCTCCAAAAGATCTCGCTTCCGATAAATTCAATTTATTCATTTACCGCACCGCTTTCAACTCGAATCTGCGTCATTTCGATTCTCGGCACATATCCTGATAGATTTTATAATAACGGAATTACGCAAAACCGCATGATTGCTATTAACAAAATGGATTCATTAAAATTACGCATGGCAATACATGAACCATCTTACACGTAAGACTACAGCGACAACAGCAATGTGTTCAGTACAAGATCGAGATACAAGTTCGATAACTTCCGCATGATGACTCTAACGAATATACATACAGGGTGTCCTATTTTATACTTTAAATGCAAATATCTCAGAAACATGCATCTTAAACCAAAAGTACTGCATACCAAAGTTGTTATACAAAGAGGGGGCCACAGAACTACGATATCAGTTTCATCATAGATGGCGTTATGATCGATTAAAATGGGGTCAACATCATTTTTTTAAACGGGAACCCCCACTTTTCATTGCATATCTTGATTCTACGCAAAAAACTGAGTAACTTTTGCTTGAAACGTTTTTCTGAATTTTTGAAGATAGCGCCACAATCGATGAAAAATAAAGTCTATGAAACAATATGTGGATATCTTGTGGAATGCATCCAAGAGCCGGAATATCTTATTCGAATAGTGTTGTTAAGAGAGGGGACGACACAATGGCGATATCAGTTCCACAGTAGATGGCGCTGTGGTCGGTAAAAATGAGGTCAACTTCAATTTTTCGAATGTGAACTCCTACTTTTTATCGCATATCATGATTCTACGCGAAAAAATGAGGAATTTTTGTTTGAAACATTTTTCCTAAACGCTTGAAGATGGAAACGGTGGGAAATGAGGTTGATGAGGAAGTTCTACTGCATTATGTGTAAAGCAACGCTCAACTCTTGAAGGTTTTGTTTTCATCTTCCGAGGATTGCGGTGTAACAAATTCCCCTCCCCCTCCCCCCCCCGCTCATCAGTCGGCCATCGGCATTAGCGTGTTAGTTACCCAATGTGCACCCCGAGGAGGTTGCGCGATCGGACTTTGCACATCATTATCGCCCTAAAAAGGGCGGATTGTCTAGAATGGATTGCCTAGGTTTGCCTTCGAGACTTCACAAGATGTTCAAAATGACCACCGTTTTGCTGATGACAAAGTCTAATTCTTTTATGAAAGTTGAGCATTGCTTTACACATAATGCAGTAGAAGTTTTTCATCAACCCCATTTTCCACCGTTTCCATCTTCAAGAATTTAGGAAAAATGTTTCAAACAAAAATTCCTCCTTTTTCCGCGTAGAATCATGATATGCGATAAAAAGTAGGAGTTTCCATTCGAAAAATTGAAGTTGACCTCATTTTTACCGACCACAGCGCCATCCACTATGGAACTGATATCGCCATTGTGTCGTCCCCTTTCTTAACAACAACATTCGAATGAGATATTTCGGCTCTTGGATGCATTCCACAAGATATCCACATATTGTTTCATAGACTTTATCTTTCATCGATTGTGGCGCTATCTTCAAAAATTTAGAAAAACGTTTCAAGCAAAAGTTACTCAGTTTTTTGCGTAGAATCAGGATATGCAATGAAAAGTGGGGGCCCTAGTAAAAAACGAACATATATGACCCATACATAATCCATACCTCATACATATAAAATTCATATATGATTCATATATGATTCATATATGAAAATGCATAGAATCATATACAATCCATATTTAATCCATATGTGATCCATATGTGATCATATATGACTCATATATAATCCATATCAAATCCATGTACGAAAAATAATTCATATGTGACAGAATTTTTTCACATGTATGGGAAAGTCTTGCATTGAAAGGTCATAGATGAATTCTGTATGGGCCATATATGATCATATACGGATTCAATATGGATTGCGTGTGAATTATGTATGGTCATATATGACCATGTATGGGTTGTATATGCTTTATGTATGTTTTTATATGATTCATTTTTACTAGGGGGTTCCCGGTAAAAAAATGATGTTGACCCCATTTTCATCGATCATAACGCCATCGTCGGTATTCGACGATTTGCGCGGTGAATTCAAATTACATGTACGACAACAGTTACAAATGAAAATAATCTTATTCAATCGCCCATTTTTCTACTCATTTCAACATATATTCAATAATGAGGATTTGTGAGAGTGGAAATATGTAAGAATAGATATTTATCAACAGTGGTATGCAGGAAAGAATTATCTGACAATGAAGACAATTGAGAATACAGATCTCTAATGGAAAATGTTCAATTGAAAATCGAGTGTTTGAGAGACAAAATATTTCGGAGTATTGAATATGTTATGAATGAAATTTTAATTACAGATATTGTTTTTTAATGACTGAAGATCAACCTGATTGCTGTAACTGGAGATAGAATTGATTCTAAAATATTCTCTCCAAAAGTTTGAACCCTTCACTTGTACCATTCAAGCTGAATTGTATCTCTATTCTCACGGACTTCTATCCTCAGTTCCGATTACGTTTGTTCTCGAATAATCCCATTCTCCAATATCATCGTCGTTAAATATTTTCATCTTCACATATTTCCACTTCTGCAGATCTGTATTCCCAAATATGTGCCGTGTAAAAGAGGGGAGCTAAAAAAATTGAAATTGAAATTCGAATTGAACTGCATGTGAATTGAGTCGATAAAGAAGTCACAATTGAACGAAGGTTCCGGAGTAGGCTCTTCAATAATCTGTTCAAAGCAGCTTTGTTCAAATAATTATGATTAATAATCAATGAGTCTTTGAACACTACTATTCTCACCAAACTTCACTAAAATAACCACACTCACTCTTGCATTCAAGAAGCTATAATGTTAATGATATAATAAAACTTAGAGGCAACGAGCCGTTGCCAAGCGTTTGCGGAGACACGAGGAGCAAGAATCAAAGAAACTCATTGAAACAAAGAAATTAGTAAGAATTCAATATTCTCTTGATGAGAATAACGCGAGGATGCAAATACTGCACCTATTCAGTCTTCCACGAGTGTATGATGAGAAAATTCACGCGAAAATAAATCATGTGTAAGATTTCACTAATCGGATTCGGTTCTATATAGAAAGTGAACAAGCGTTTCCGAGTGCTTAGCAACGACTGGTGTTACCAAGCCAATTCAAAATGATCTTGCCCTTCGAAAGGAAGAGTGAACATGAAGAGGCATAGATTTATGAAGAAAGTATACAAATTAGCAAGGAGTACTGTCGATCATGACATACTCCGAAACAGAAGTAGAATTCGCGACACAATGAAATTCGCATACTTTTAATAATGAATATTTTTTCCGGAATATGCCGAAAATAGAAGAAAATTTTATTGAACAGCAATTTCTTTCCTTTTGATACGTATCAAGAAATGAAGACCTGTTATATTACATTCAACAATAAAGACCTGTTGGAGTACAAATATGTGGAAATAAATATTTATGATCAGATATGATATAAAAGAGAAAAATTTTACGAAAATAAACAGAAATAAAAATACGAATATTTCATCAAAAACCAAGTACTTGAAAGTCAACCATTTCAAGATGTCATATACTACGTTATAAATGAGTTTAGAATCATAAAAATTGTTGTAGAATAACTATCAGTAGCCTGACTCGTGTGACTGAAGATACGATTTATTCTAAAATGATCTCTGCAAAAGTTTTATCTCTTGTAGTGTTACATTCAAGCTGAATGATATTTCTATTCTTACAAACCTCTATTTTTTCGTACAATCATACTTGTTTCTTTGTTTCCCACTTGATTCATTGTTCTCATATCACAGATAACATGGAGTTCATAAAGAATCCTCAAAAAACTTCATTCGAAATCTAAAGTTCTCAGAAAGTTATTTCGGACCTAATCGATGAACTCTATGCTACCCGGGGTATCATCCCATATAACACACGAGTTGCTGCAAAGAGTTCCTGTCATGCTAATCAATATGTATTCATTATAAATATTTCGGATTCAAAATGAACTATCAATGAACAACCTAATGTCCAAAAAGGACTTATATCGAGATTTCATAATGAATTGTCCGATCATTCATGACGTTTTCATTTTGAATTCGAAATATTAATAATGAATACATATTGATTAGCATAATGGGACCTATTCAAGAGGTCTTCAGTAAGTCTTCATAATTCCAAATTGATCATCTGTACTGGGTGAGATCAGAGTCAAATTACTTTTTTTTCACGTATTTGTACTTTCACAGGTCTTGATTTGTAAATGTGTATTATTGAGAATGGAAAAACAATCTTATTCAACTTTTTATTAATTTCATTTATTAATTTCTAGCTACACTGTAAAAAAAATCGGTAAATTTACCACTCTTTCCACCGGGAATTTTTCCGACATTGGGCGGTAGTAAAATTTTACCGAAAAAATTTGGTAATCTCCGGATTCGGTGAAATTTACCACTGGATTCATCGGTAATTTCACCGAAACTGTTTTGGCAAATTAAACTTGGAAATTTTCTGGAATGATAACTCTCCTATGGAAGTAATATGACAGATTCAATGACTCTTTAATTCCAAGATTACTAACGGTGGCATCGAGATAGTTTCTGATGTGAAACAGTATGAGTGTGTGTAAGTGTGTTCGATATGTATATCTAGTTGTGTAGTTACTTACTATTAGGCGGCTAATGCTGCACGAGATTATTCCAGGTGAGCTCGCAGGATGTTGTTGGTTCTCAGAAATGTTTGATCCAATATGGGGGGAAGGATGTTAGGAGGGATCCCTGGACCAAGAGCACGCACTGACCCTACTAATTCTAACTCGAAATGAGGATGTCGAGTGCTAAGAAATTATAAGATGAGAGCAACCAAACGAGACTTCGGTCGGAAGGGTAATCCGTCCAAATCTACTGCACGTTAAACTCGCGCGTAATTCACACTCGGTACAAAACGCGAAAAAATAATCGAAGTTCAAATTAGTAAGCCGAATTTTTGTGTAAAAGCTTGTGCGAGGCGTGAACTCCGTATTACTCCCGAAAGTATACTCTGTTTTTTCATCGATTTTCTCCTTATTTAAGGAGCGATGATTTTTATTTCATGGGAGTGGGGAATCATGCCATCGGTCTTTTGCTGATTTTGGCCAACGTGCCTTGGTTGATATGTTCATGCTGAATTTGATGGGTGTGAGAAGGATTGATTGACTGAGAAAAGAATAGAAGGAAAGGTGCACTGCACTTTGGACTCAGCTCGATGCAGTCTCAGCAATTTTACAAATATTTGTGTTATGTTTCCGCGTTGTGGAATTCGTGTACGAACATTGAAGTATGAATCTGTCAGTATAGATTATATTGATTTGATTGATTCCTGGAAAATGAACTAAATAACTTCGTGTCAGGTATCAAATGAAAAGATACGAAAGTGAGAGAGAACTTTGTCTTGAACCTCACCCCATGTATGCGTGCTTTCATCCCCGCTTCGCATATATAGAGAAGTAATTCTTTTATCCCCGAATGCAACGAGTTTATCTCAAACGGGCTCTCAAATTACAATGATTTTCAATTTCCTACAAGTTTCGATTGATTCTTTCTTTGAGAGCGTGGTGGAAAGGAAGTCATTCACAATTATTCATTCGTGAACTTTTGACCGGAACGTAATTTTGCTGAGGTTGGATAATTTTACGCAAGACAGTTCTCTTCAGACTTCGGAATGTTGAACTTATTCCGATATTTCTTGGATGCATTATTTGTCGTGACGTGATATCTCGTCACAAAGAGAATCGCAGGGTGGCGCCGCGCACCATCGCTAGAGTTGTCATCTCATTTGCGAACACTTTAGTTCGCCAGCGAGAACACTGCTTCCGCTCGCTCATATGAGAATCAGGAACACATTTCTCCTCCTCAACCAATCCCGACCTCCTCTAATCCCTGTCCTTCTATGATTTGTCGAGGTTTCCTGCCCCGAGGAGGCAACGCCATCTGCCACGAGGTGATACGACGGTCCCTTACCACCGGAGGACGATCCACCAATCACGAGAGTCCATCTTCTCTCACCCCAGGCCAACCAACAGCGGAGGAAGAAACGCCCTCTATCGCCCTCTCGCCAAGGCCATCAACCCCAAGGAAAGAAGCAGGACGCATGCGCCGTTCAACATGCCCCTAGAAGAGGAGGAGACATGAACGAGAGAGATGACCCGAACCCCGACACTTCCCGTCACTCTCACACGAGAAAAATCAGCCAATTGGAGAAGGACAGAACCCCCGTCCCACCTATACCGACACTCACCCAACGACCAATCAGAGACCATCACCGTCTGAACCAATGAAACGAGCTCAACAGGCAAGCTCCAACGGAAAGGCACCGACGGGATTCCGTGTATCATTTTGCGAACTCACCCGTCGGTGAAGAAGAAGAAAAGGCCATCTTGGATTCCCACTTCTCATGTGACCAAGCCACGGCGAGTGAGCTAACGGTGAGTGAACGGTGCCACCGGGGTCGGATTTTGGATTGAGAATATTACTACGCATCCGCCAAACTGTACATGCGGAGTGAGAGTGCCAGTGTGGTGGATTTTTCGGTGAAGTATCGTGTTAAAGTTTTCCTTCTCGTCGCATCCTCCACGTGCTCCCTCGTTCGAATTTCCCTTCGCCCTTAGTGTTTGTTCCCTTGAATCACCCCCTCGTCCGATTTAGTCCACCCTCGTGTACGATTTCATGGTCGCAGTTTCCCTGAGCCCTCCCCTTCTTTGCGAATGTAAACTGCGTGGTCCGTATAGTATATTCCCTTGTGGTCGTGCCCTCCGTGCTTCTTTGAATTCCCTGTGTTCCCCAAGTCGAATGAATAAACTTCAATTAATTGTTTATGTTTTTCTTTTCGCGACAAAGTCACGTGTGTAACATAAAACTGTCAAACTGGAAATATATATACGTGCCCTGACACATGGTTAATTATATGTCGAGTTTGTTTGATTGAGCTGAATTAAAATCAACCCGGCCCTCTCCCTGAGCGACCCTTATCCCTTGAACAGACCCACCCTATCGTGAACGTTTTACTGGTTTGGTTTCAATATATTTCAGGTGCCGCCACTACTTATAAATATCCACGACGGGAGTCGTGGAGGCGCTCAAGACTCCACGCGCCTTTCTGTATGAGTTCTAGGAAGAACCATCACATTGTATGCAAAAATCATATACCGTTATTATGGATCTGATGAATAAACATGCAATTACACCAATATTCCATAACAGAAATGGATGGGATGTTCAAAAAAACATAATCAATATGAACAATGTGTTGACTTTTTTGAACATTTAAATCTTCTAAACATTGAGAGATTGGAAATCATACTTTTTCTTCAATAAAAGGTTGGAAGATTACATGATTTAGTTGATTAATGAGTGAACAAGAACGTTCCTATCTAACGAAAGAAGCTTCTCAATTCCTTTTCTATCATGGGTTGTAATTTTAATTTTCTGAATGTATCTAGAAGTATTTGATAAATTTTAAAGAATGGATTAGAGAAGCTTATTTTGATGTATGGGTATTTCGTATAGCGACAAAAAAAAATTAAGATGTGAGAAGGGTGAGTTTTTGGTGGGTACATCACAATCGCATTGCTACAATCAATGAATTCATGAGTAAATAGAACATTGGAAAGAGCATGTACGAGGATTGGAAAGATTCCAACTTGCTTCGAATCATGAAAACTGCGTTCCTTGAAGATCTTCAGGATTGAGAAAAATCCTCATCAATAAAGTGAGGGATTTTTAACATGCAAGAAAAATCTTTTGCATTTCTCAAATTTTCGTCCAAGTCTTTCTTGACGGAAATGGTTTAATTCATATGGTACACTATGAAAAATTTGTCGAAACATTTTGTTCATATATTCGACAGTATCTCCTAATGTTTCATTGATATTTCATTCATCTATACGTATTCTTATTGTCCTTTCACTATGAAAATGATTTGTACTTTCTGGATCACTGTTTAGTTTATTTGAAAAAGAGCGCCTTTGCGCACAAACCAATTTCTGTTCTGCGCAGTCTTACATTCCGCACACTACATATTTATGTTGGCTGGTTGTATCCCTAGGCCGTCAACACACGTCGCGTTTACTGGGAATTACCATGGACATAGGAATATAGGGACAGAGGGTATGTTTGCGGGGTTGGAACTTTGAGGGAAAAACGACGAGGTAAAGTGTGCGACTACCCCATTGGGTAAAATGTTGCGCAACCGCACCATATTGTAAACAGTAAGACATGTGTAAAAATAAAGTTACTCTGTCATAGGTTAGACGTGATACTGTCCATGTCATTAAATTATTCTTAAAATGGTGGTGTGTGCAGTGAAAAATTGCAAAAACCGGAGCATGCGACAATTTTGGAGGGAAAAGAATTTTGGTACAAGTAACCAAACAAAAATCACATACCATAAGTATAAAATTTTGAGGTTACACTAATTTTGATATACTTCAAAATTTTATTGTTAATAAATGACTTCAATTTATTTATTTAGATTCCCCAGAGATCCCAATAAATTAAAATTATGGTTGGATATTTTGAAAATTGATTCTCTTCCAAGCCCAAATGCACGTGTGTGTTCAATACATTTTGAGGAAAAGTCATTTGAAAGAAGTGGATTAATAACCAGACTCAAACCAAATGCTCTGCCTATGGTAAGGAAATATAATGTACATAACACATTTCAAATTATTTTCCAATGATGAAATAAGTCCATAAGCAGTTTATATATATGTGTGAAGCAGAATGCGTTATTCTAAGATATGCACTACGTTGTGGACTGATTTTAATATGACACACCAGCCCATACACACACACACATATCCATTCATCTAGTTATGTATTTATCAATTTTTATATTTCTTGGTATCTCAGGCATTGGTGATGGATGGCTTATCCAACACAAGGAATCTTGCGGAACAGAGTTGTGACACGATGTGCACAGAGGTTTATGAACATCCTTCAACTTCATTCGCAAGCAATAAGACCAATCAAAAGAAATATTTTTATAAACTGTTTTGACATGCATAAGTATCGATTCCTTCACCAATTTGTTAACTCTTATATTTATTATTCTCTTAGGAATCAATAGTGATGAAAAAGTCAGGCCATGTAAATTATAGGAACAGTGAACAGCTTAGTTGTGACATGCTATCTGTAGATGATCGAATTGTTTCAACATCATCTATGAACAATGAACATCAGTCACATCTTGTTCAGCCAGAAACGTCCACTGTACATCCAATTACTCCAATATCATTAACACCTCGTAAGCGTTTCAATATATTTTTCAAAGTCTTCAATTCTTTTGAATCATTGTTTCCCTGATCAGAACATCTCATTGAACCAATTGACTCCTATTGATTCCGATGCAGGAACACAATTTAGACCCATTCATTTCATTTTTCCTTATGAGTTTGAATTGTGTTTCTGCATCGGAATCAATATAGGGGTCAATTGGTTCAATAGGGTTTTTTAATCAGAGTTGACATCTGTGAAGCTCTTAATACTCAAAACTTATGACGATAGAATACATATGTTTATATACATCATACTAAGCGTTTCAAACAGTACTTGCATTGTGCACACGACGGAAGTGAAACTGATGAAAAGAAAGTGGAAACAACCCATACAACACCTTGGTGTCGATGTATTCAGGAAGAATTCTTGAGTTCATTGTGGGATTCTTTAAGAGTCCCCACTATGACAATTCAGAAAAGTCGTTTAGGAATCCCTGGTAATAAAAAAGAATTCTTAAAGAATTCTTAAAAATTCATTATGAATTCTTTCGGAGTTGACATAAGAAAAGTTCAATTTGGACATGCTTGTGCTGTGTGGAAAACGACAGGATAAACTGTTTGTTCCTATATTAGTTGGAGTAAGTTCCAACTAAGATTGAATTGAGGAATTATGAATTGCAGCATAAATTTTAACAGTATCCCATAAAATGTTTCATAATTTGATTTTGATGTTTAATCAATAAGATGTTTCAAGACTTGAAAATGAAATATCGTGACATAACAATTTTACAATTTTTATTGTTACATTTTATACACTTAGTCTCACTTTCCTAGTGCGCACAGTGTAAGTACTATCAAAGACACTCACTATATGAAATGAAATATTCTTCAGTACAACAGTAAATGGTGTATCACCCTCACTTGTATGCAAATGTTTCAAAGCTGTATTGATAGAATATAAATCATGTTCTTTTGAGTGAAGAAATTCATTTGAATTGATATCCCAGCACAATTATCTACATGCAAAGTAGATAAGGCCACCATGACCTCGCCGTCATTTGAATCAGCGACAGTACTAAGAACACCATCGGCAAGAGCGGACAAGGGAACAATGGTATCGCCCATTCTCAAATATCACTCTCCAGAGAAAACTAGACTAAGAGAGAGAATCCACTTCATGCAACAAGAAAATATTCAAAAAGTGCGAAGAGTGAAAAAGAGACTGTTTCGTGCTGAAAAGAAAATCTCTACGCTTGAAAATATGCTGGATGTGTTGAAACAGAGTCAATTATTGGACAAAGCACAAGCATTCAACAGTTGGGCGAGTCAATAGGTGAGATGTTCAATAGGTTAAGAGATAAAAAAAGAAAAATGTCCGTACCTAGACAGTATTCCCCAGCAATTCGGAAATTTGCTTTGACTCTCCATTATTATTCACCCCGCGCATATGATTATGTTCGGAATGAATTAGGTGATTGTTTGCCGCACCCAAAAACCATATCTTCATGGTAAAAAACCATGAATGCTGAACCGGGAATCAGTATAGAAGCATTGAAAGCAATCGGTGATCGAGTGAGACAAACAAATCATGAATTACTTGGAGCATTGATTTTTGATAAGATGGCCATCAGAGAACATGTAGAATATGATGGCAAAAAGTTTATTGGCTATGTTGATTGTGGTGAAGACGTGCAATTCGATGAAACTGTAATAGCTAATCAGGCTTCAGTATTCATGGTTGTTTGTGTCAACAGTAGTTGGAAAATTCCCATTGCATACACCTGGTGAGAGGGATGTCTGTACAAGAAAAAGCGAACTTAAGGTGTAATTTCATACGAGCATCAAACGTCCAGCGTCGAGCGATTTTCACATTTTCTGGGATTAAGCGTGAAAGCTAAACAGTGTTTAGCTTTGACGCCGTTCTAATCCATAATTGAGTTTCAGCATGATCCATAATTATTCAATCATTCTCAATAGTGCAGGATGGAGAAGGCACTTCAGCTCAAACAATATATATTCATATATGTTTAATATTCTTTCTTCCGCACGGAGAATAGTTAAAAGACAACTTTTAACTCTCAAATTGAGCGTCGAGAAACATCATGAAGCTTTGACGCTGAAATCTAGAACCTGAGAATATCGCTCGTTGCTCAACGCTCGACGCTCGTGTGAAATTACAACTTTAATGTTACTATGCCTCAAGTCTCTCCATGAAGTCGGGCTGAAAATAATCTCTGTTACTTGTGATGGAACATCAACTAATTTATCGATGTTCAAGACTGTCGGCTGTGACTTTTTTGATGTAAATGCCTTGAAAACCACTTTTTTCCATCCTACCACCAATGAAAATGTCGTGGCTTTTTTAGATCCGTGTCACATGATCAAGTTAGTTCGAAATACATTGGGTGATTTTCACACGCTCATCGATGGAGATGGTGGATTCGTAAAATGGGTGTTCTTGACTGAATTACACAATTTACAAGAAGGAGAGGGCTTATTATTAGGAAATAAATTGCGTAGGTCCCACATAAATTATAAAAAACAAAAAATGAAAGTTCGTTTGGCTACTCAAACCATGAGTAAATCTGTTGTGGATGCCCTCTTCACCTGTAAAAATATACTGCAACTCGAGCGATTCGCAGGCTGTGAAGGAACTATTCAATTTTTAACGATGTTCAATGATATTTTTGACATATTCAATTCGAAAAATATGAAACAGAAAGGCCTTAAACAACCATTAAACGCAAATAATATATCTTTGATTGCACAGAAATTTGAAGAATGTAAATTATATATTTCCTCTTTGAAAGATGAATCGGGTGAACTTTTAATTCACTCGCGACGTAAAACTGGATTTTTAGGTTTTTGAATTTGCATTCAAAGTGCGATAACATTATACACCGAATTGTGCATGCAAAACAGCGTTCTAAAATACATTCCGTTTTATAAATTGAGTCAGGATCATATTGAACTTTTATTTGGTTGTATCCGTTATCGAGGGGGAGGAAATAACAATCCCAATGTGCGCCAATTCAAAGCCAGTATGAAGAAAATATCAATTCACACAGAGTTGAGAAATTCCGGTACTGGAAATTGCATCCCGTTGGAAAATATTTCAATCCTTCATGTCTCGTCCGACGGAAACAATAATCCTAAAATGGTCATCAATTCGACCTCACGCCTTTCAAAAATGTCTGAATTTTCAATAGATACTCCTGAAATAACCACAGATAGAACGAGCTTTGAGCGTGATTATGAGGACCACAATTGCTTTTTTGATTTCTTGGAAATTTCGGAATTCTCGTTCAACATTGTAGAATACATCGGTGGTTACATTGTAATGCAATTGAGCAAAAAATTAATATGCGAAACTTGCGTAATGGCTCTTACATCCAGCAAAGAACACAGAATGAACTTAATCCAAGTTAAAAGTCGTGGCGGATTAATACAACCTTCACCTGATGTTATCAGAATCTGTACAACCTGTGAAAAAGCACTTAAATGCATTATCATTGCTGATGGTATATCAAATGCATCCGTTAAAGGAAGTCAAATATTGAATACTGTTTTGAATGAATTCATTGGTCAAAATTTGTTTGAAGAGCTGGACGAACATAATCACGACCACTCTGCCTTGGAAATTCATTCCATACACCTCTTGAGAGCCATTGCCAAGCGATATTTGAAAATTCGATTGCATCATATCGCTTCAAAACCTATAGACCAATCTAAAAGTCAGCGTCACTTTTTAAATAAGATAATCTTGTTCAAGGGTCAATAACGTATCGAATAAATATTATTTTTCAGACATTCATGTTTGTGAAATAAGTATTGAAGAAGGAGTGTTTTTTTATTACTCATTATTGTTATTTTTTTCTATTCAATTTTCAGTGTCACTTCTGTCGAATCTGCTGGAAAAACAGTGGGCCAATCTTTGAAAATTCGAGGAATATCATCTGTTCCGACAGCTGGACGATTTACGAGGAGTCGCCAGAATAATTTTAAAGAAGATTGTGTGCGAAATATTTGAAACGGAGACTCCTAAGAAGAAAGCATTAAAATTTTGAGTTTGATCGACTCGATATCGAACGGATCGAGCTCAAAATTTGGATGTTTCGGATCTCGACATCGATTCGAACTCGTAGTCACATCACATTCAGATCGATGTTGAAAAACCGTTGTACTTGGGTTGATCGCAATATCTAAACTATCCCTGACAACAACGGAATGTTTTCTGCAGTTTCAGAAATCGTAATTTGTCCTCAGCATGATATTTCAAAAACAATTGGAAATATTCTGCACATGTTACATACCAACAGCCCTGGTGGAAATGGGAACTGAAATGGAGCGGAAACGGAAAGTACAGTGGACCGTAACAGAAACGTTAATGAGAAGTGAACAAAGAGTAAATAGAACGGATTCGGAGAGCGTTTGGAGCGAAGTTTGAAACAAAGAGAGCGTATAAAAATCCATGCTCCATGAATAGTATAAACAATGCAAGAGAATAACAATGTTTACTGCTTGGCGGAATTCCTATGAGTTTCACCATTGCACTCCAGCGTTGTATCTATTGAGCCATGAAATGCTATGATTCCTCATGATTCAAAAACGATACTTGAAGCCTGCATGAGATGATTCACATACGCTTCATGAAACATAACAGTACTCTTCCCAAAATTACATTGAAAGGTTATGAAGCGTATTGGAAACGTATAATTTCAATACTCTACAACAAGCAATTATTATGCGTTTCAGTAAGAAAAGATTAGAACATTTTATGTTACTTATCAGCTTCAAGTACGCTTACTACGAGCGTATATTTTCACCAGGGAGGGTACAAGAGTTCCTACAAAAATCTCTCATTATGCTTCCTGCTGAAAATGCCAGGCAAATCCGGATAAAAATCAGCAGATCTGGGCAGAACCAGAATATTTTCATTCAAGAGAACGTGGGTGCTGATGTCGTCTATTCTTCTCCAGTGTGGTGTGTTGCTTCTTATCATCGAATGGAATTTAAAAAAAGTGAAAGATATATCACTCGAGACTCCTTAGAAAAGGTACAAAGAGCATTATATTGAAATATTATGAGTTCAATAAATTGTACCTATATTTTTACAGTATGTTACATTGAATGGAATGATGTAATTAAGATTGAAGAGTAATTATCTTCCAATAAATTCACTGAACTTCTTATCATTTGCGTTTTATTAGTGATTTTTCATAATTGAAGGAAATGTCATTTGAAATTGCAATATAAAAATAAATCTCCACTATTGTTTGATAGTTCTGTTGATTATCAAACTAAATTTACATAGTTAATAAATTGCTCAGCCAGCAAAGCATTCTCAAATCTGCATTATTGTTTCTAGCAGTGCTACATTAGTGACGTAGTAGCATTCTCAGTATTTTGACATTGCCTTGCTACCGTAACATATGCATGATTCGGTTTATAATGTAGCACTGCCTTAGCGCCTCAGTATTATCAGAGAGTGCTATCGAGTAGTGCTCCTAGAAAAACACTACCAAGTTGCTCCAATTCCAACATATAAATAAAGCCATACATGTACACAAAATTGTGGTAGCATTGCTGTCAAAAGTGCTGCCTGGATGTTGACTAAATGGATAGTTTT
This sequence comes from Gonatopus flavifemur, assembly GCA_018340375.1. Taxonomy (NCBI): domain Eukaryota; kingdom Metazoa; phylum Arthropoda; class Insecta; order Hymenoptera; family Dryinidae; genus Gonatopus; species Gonatopus flavifemur. Next base: position 176,956 of record JAFFJZ010000075.1, on the reverse strand, counting down.
TCATGTATCACAAAAGAACCTAGACAACACACAACAATCAGTAACAAATCCTGAAGGAAACAGTTTGTTCTGAACTCCAAAATCATTCTACTGAAAAGGTTTAAGCCATGGACATAGGATCCTATGTCCATGGCTTAAGCACACGAATGCATAAACGTGATCCATAAGACCATAAGAGCTGATGCAAAAAATATTAGTAGAAACATAACATGTTATTGTGCTATGCTCTATGATCATGTGTTTGTGTGCTTAGGCATTTGAGCACCAAGTACACAAACACATAAAGGTAATGCACAGAGACATAAAGGCGCTAAGCGACCCATCTAACAGAGAGAATATTATATTTAAAATCACTATGTAAAAACAGCAGTGAAGGAATAAACCATCACATAAGACAAACTCCTATAATCAGTGTGTCTATTTTGTTAAATGTATGTTTTATTGTAAAATAAACATTAAGGGCATTCAAGCCCCGGAAGAAGCGAGCTAAATTTTGCGCCAACTTTTTTTGTAAATTATGAGTTCAACGGCAATTTTCTGGGCATAATAATAAAATCCGCGACCAGGATTAGACTCTGAATATAAGTTTCAGTCTTTTACTAATTTCCTGGCAAATATAAAAAGATTCTAAAAGTAATAACAACTGATAAATTGAATATAAATTCAATAAGTGTACGGGATTGTAAAGTGTTCTTTTTCTATTGTTCTATTTTATTTTGTTAAAGTTGTATACCAAGCGAAATGAATTTGGGTGTATGGGTTCAAGAGAACCTGTTAAAGGAAATAAATAAATGAATAAATAAATAAATGAATGAATATTTATGAAGTATGGTCAATACTTCCTCCTCGCAGTGGAATCTTGAAATGTTGTGTTGTAATTCAGGATTTAACATTTGTGTACTTAGAGCGTCAGATTCAAACATCTTTCTTCCTGTGACAATAGAAGTATTTGTGATCACAGAACACCTGGATCAAAATAAAACACTAGAAACAATTCAGAAGTATCAATCGAATTTCGTATTTACATAATTATAAACTTATATTGAGGGGATTCAAGCATCAGATGAAGCGGGTAGAATTTTGCGCCAACTTTTTTCCTTAATTACTTGATGAACAAAAATTTGAAAGAGGTAATAGCTAAGTGCATGCCTGAAATTAGACTATGGATAGAAATTTGGATTTCCTTATGATTTGTACATATTGGGAAATAAAATTATGAAAATTATTTGAAATTTGGAGGTTATGACTTGTAAAATCTTCTTATGATCACAAGAAATCAGTAAAAAACTGGAACTTATATTTAGAAGCCAATTCTGGTTGTGGATTTCATTATTAGACATTGGAAATTTTCGATCAACATGTGATTTATAAAAAAGGTTGAGTCGAAATATCTCACGCTTATTTTGACACTTCATATTTCTCAATAACTCTATTATGAACTACGGACCTTGTTGGATAGAATAATTTATGAACACGCATCTTTTGCTCAAAAATATTATTGAACCGAATAAAAATTTAATTTAGTTCAATGTATACGATCTCGTTATGTTACAAATTCAAAATTTGTTGATAATGTTTAGAGAATATTTTATCGAATACATATATTGACGTTTGTAATTGCCGGTTCTGAGCATGAGCAGTAGTTCAACCAATCAAACAGTCGCACACTTTCCTAGGGGCCCCCCCTTCTGTTTGTTCCACTCCTCTCGCCCGAAAGTGGAGTTTATACTCCGTCCCTACATTCCTATGTCCATGGGAATTACTTGTTCGTTCTTGTATGCAGGCGTTATTCGACAAGATCTGAAATTCTCTTGAAATATTCACGGGATTTGTGAAGCCGAAGTGATTTCAATTGACAATTTGACGGAGATTTATTGGCAAATCTTATTGGTAAGTACAAACTCGAGCAGCAACAGAAGTTCAAAGTATATAAGAATATTTCATTCATCCATACGTATTCTCATTGTCATTTCACTATGAAAATGATTTGTACTTTCTGGATCACTGTTTAGTTTATTTGAAAAAGAGCGCCTTGGCGCACAAACCAATTTCTGTTCTGCGCAGTCTTACATTTCGCACACTACATATTTATGTTGGCTGGTTGTATCCCTAGGCCGTCAACACACGTCGCGTTTACTGGGAATTACTTCTTCGTTCTTGTATGCAGGCGTTATTCGACAAGATCTGAAATTCTCTTAAAGTATTCACGGAATTTGTGAAGCCGAAGTGATTTCAATTGACAATTTGACGGAGATTTATTGGCAAATCTTATTGGTAAGTACAAACTCGAGCAGCAACAGAAGTTCAAAGTATATAAGAAACCCTGATGACGAAACCCGATAGGAAACGATAGAAAAGTTTTCTATCGTTTTGAATATGGGCTTTGAATCGTAGTTGTATGAGATTTTATCCTGTATTCCTGATAGAGATTCTATGTCATCCTTTCGTGATTTTTTCATCTCACTAATATCGTTATTTATCTTCAATTTCATATACGGACTCTATCAATTCCTTTCTTCATCTCCGAGATGTATGGCTATCGTTTCTTATGTAAAATTTCGGATACCATTTCAATCATATCCATTCGTGATTTTCATCGTGATTTACTATCGTTTCGTATGTAAGATTTTGGATAAATTTTCGGTCGTATTTTTTCGTAGAATTTGCTGATGTATCGCTATCGTTTCCTATGTAAAATTTCGGATGAAATTCTTATCATATCTTTCCGTGGAATTTCATTAAATTTACTTTTATTGATTTATTCAAAGATGATAAAAGAAAATAACACCAAACTGCGCTTCACTACTATGTGTTGGGAGAAAGGCAATGTGACACACATTAATCATTATTGTCTGGAATAACTTTGTTGGCGATGGTGAAAAGTTTTTAACCTAACGGGGAACCGAACCTGCTCTACCGACCTACCTAACCTATCGAAACCTAACACCTTGCCAACGTAGCTATTCCGCACTTCAAGATTTGGAGCTTATTTGATGAAAACATTTGCTAGTAAACGGTTCCACCAGCCCCCTGGCGGTTGTACCATGGAAGTTGACCCGCTTCATTCAAACTACACATTCTTCGTACTTTTACATATCGGAATCATCGCGCTGAAAAATTGTCAAAATTCATTCCCGTAAAATATAAGAGATAAAATTGACAGTGCTCAAGCTACATGCATAGATCAATGAAGTTATTTCTAAGTAATTTTTGACAATCTGTCCCTCATAAGTATCTATCGTGCCAATAGTTTATAGTAATTCACATGATTTGTGATAGAAAACAGGTATGTGAAATATCACATAAACTAAGATGAACTGTCTATCGTTCATTCCACATGCATCACGATTGCATAAATTTGTGATTGGCAATGATGAAACGTCCATCATAAGTTCCACATTACTTGTGATAGAAAATAGGTACGTGAAATATCACATAAACTACGATAGACTATCTATCATTCATTCCACATGCACCACGACTGCTCAAGTTTGTGATTGCCAACGATTAAACGTCCATCGTAAGCTTCACATGACTTGTGATAGAAAATAGGTATGTGAAATATCACATAAACTACGATATACTTCCGATCGTTCATTCCACCTCCAACACGATTGCTTAAGTTTGTGATCGACAACGATTGAATGTCTATCGTAAGTTTTACATGCCATAGAATACGGCTTTGTCAACATCACATGAGATACTATCAATTTCATATCGTTAATGTCATATAAGTAACGGGTAAGATCATAAAATACGATATGAAACGAAAAACTTCGTATCGTTTTCTAACGATTAAACCCAAGTATGGTAGATTCACATCAAAAACGATAGCATTCTCATCGGTCCCAAAATCAACTACGATAGGCATGATAAAGAACGATACAATATTTTGCAAAATCAATCGTTTCCTATAGTTTCCTTTCGGATTTTGTTATCAGGGAATAGAAACGTTCGTAGGATTTACGAATGAGATACGAAGAACATATGATGGAAGTTCATGGAATATTCGAATGAGACTGTTTTAAATATACTTAGAACGTACATAGTACATTCGAAATGTACGATATTCATTCCATTGACGTTCGAATGACGGACCGTCGTATATTTGATTACATACGTTCGATGAATATGCATAGCACCTATGAAACGGTCTCTTGAAATGTACATAAAACATATTTCGAATATTCTAAGAACGTTCATAGTATATTCTGGTGCTACTTGGGAACGTTGATGTATTTCCATCATTACCTCAAATTTATTGAGAACGTTATTTGTAGAGTGTATTTCCATATAACATTCCGATGTCCAATAATTTGTGGAATAGTAATTGTATGTATATCTGTCCCGCAGGTATCGAATACTTAAAGAGCCAGAAACCTTTTACTCATCGACCGGAAGTTCTTCTTACGATCGATACGTGTTTTGATTGCGAGCGATTCAGGAGTTATATTGCCGCTCAGATTCAATCCTCATCCCTGTTAAAGATATCTTTTGAAAGACGTTTTCAAGACATGTCATCACATATCTAAAAGATGGCTTCAAAATATCTTTTCGACGTGTCTTGTAGATGTCTTTCAAAGGATATCTTCAAGAAATCTTCAAGATGTTCATGTTTACTAGGATATATGTGTTGCAATTGCATTCCTCCTGTGCTGAGCATATTACTTTGACAAAATAATTGTGATGGTAAATTCTTGTGCAGACAATGTATGGAATATTTTTTCGATGTATATTGCTATGGTTGAGATGAAATTCATATATTTGATTTTCCTGAATAGTTACGAACATTTTTGGGAAGAAAATACTCATTCTCAACACTTAACAAACAATTTCACAGTCTTCTATCAATACCATTTTAGGAATAAGTGATTAGTTTAACAATTAATTTACACAAACATATATATATATATATATAAATACATATGTACGCAAACACACATACCTATACGTGAACACACATCCATAAAGTCCTCTGGTATTCAGGTCTATCAGAATTTCCTTCAGATCTATGAAAACAATTTCATACAATTACTATTCCACAAATTATTGGACATCGGAATGTTATATGGAAATACACTCTACAAATAACGTTCTCAATAAATTTGAGGTAATGATGGAAATACATCAACGTTCCCAAGTAGCACCAGAATATACTATGAACGTTCTTAGAATATTCGAAATATGTTTTATGTACATTTCAAGAGACCGTTTCATAGGTGCTATGCATATTCATCGAACGTATGTAATCAAATATACGACGGTCCGTCATTCGAACGTCAATGGAATGAATATCGTACATTTCGAATGTACTATGTACGTTCTAAGTATATTTAAAACAGTCTCATTCGAATATTCCATGAACTTCCATCATATGTTCTTCGTATCTCATTCGTAAATCCTACGAACGTTTCTATTCCCTGATAACAAAATCCGAAAGGAAACTATAGGAAACGATTGATTTTGCAAAATATTGTATCGTTCTTTATCATGCCTATCGTAGTTGATTTTGGGACCGATGAGAATGCTATCGTTTTTGATGTGAATCTACCATACTTGGGTTTAATCGTTAGAAAACGATACGAAGTTTTTCGTTTCATATCGTATTTTATGATCTTACCCGTTACTTATATGACATTAACGATATGAAATTGATAGTATCTCATGTGATGTTGACAAAGCCGTATTCTATGGCATGTAAAACTTACGATAGACATTCAATCGTTGTCGATCACAAACTTAAGCAATCGTGTTGGAGGTGGAATGAACGATCGGAAGTATATCGTAGTTTATGTGATATTTCACATACCTATTTTCTATCACAAGTCATGTGAAGCTTACGATGGACGTTTAATCGTTGGCAATCACAAACTTGAGCAGTCGTGGTGCATGTGGAATGAATGATAGATAGTCTATCGTAGTTTATGTGATATTTCACGTACCTATTTTCTATCACAAGTAATGTGGAACTTATGATGGACGTTTCATCATTGCCAATCACAAATTTATGCAATCGTGATGCATGTGGAATGAACGATAGACAGTTCATCTTAGTTTATGTGATATTTCACATACCTGTTTTCTATCACAAATCATGTGAATTACTATAAACTATTGGCACGATAGATACTTATGAGGGACAGATTGTCAAAAATTACTTAGAAATAACTTCATTGATCTATGCATGTAGCTTGAGCACTGTCAATTTTATCTCTTATATTTTACGGGAATGAATTTTGACAATTTTTCAGCGCGATGATTCCGATATGTAAAAGTACGAAGAATGTGTAGTTTGAATGAAGCGGGTCAACTTCCATGGTACAACCGCCAGGGGGCTGGTGGAACCGTTTACTAGCAAATGTTTTCATCAAATAAGCTCCAAATCTTGAAGTGCGGAATAGCTACGTTGGCAAGGTGTTAGGTTTCGATAGGTTAGGTAGGTCGGTAGAGCAGGTTCGGTTCCCCGTTAGGTTAAAAACTTTTCACCATCGCCAACAAAGTTATTCCAGACAATAATGATTAATGTGTGTCACATTGCCTTTCTCCCAACACATAGTAGTGAAGCGCAGTTTGGTGTTATTTTCTTTTATCATCTTTGAATAAATCAATAAAAGTAAATTTAATGAAATTCCACGGAAAGATATGATAAGAATTTCATCCGAAATTTTACATAGGAAACGATAGCGATACATCAGCAAATTCTACGAAAAAATACGACCGAAAATTTATCCAAAATCTTACATACGAAACGATAGTAAATCACGATGAAAATCACGAATGGATATGATTGAAATGGTATCCGAAATTTTACATAAGAAACGATAGCCATACATCTCGGAGATGAAGAAAGGAATTGATAGAGTCCGTATATGAAATTGAAGATAAATAACGATATTAGTGAGATGAAAAAATCACGAAAGGATGACATAGAATCTCTATCAGGAATACAGGATAAAATCTCATACAACTACGATTCAAAGCCCATATTCAAAACGATAGAAAACTTTTCTATCGTTTCCTATCGGGTTTCGTCATCAGGGTTTCTTATATACTTTGAACTTCTGTTGCTGCTCGAGTTTGTACTTACCAATAAGATTTGCCAATAAATCTCCGTCAAATTGTCAATTGAAATCACTTCGGCTTCACAAATTCCGTGAATACTTTAAGAGAATTTCAGATCTTGTCGAATAACGCCTGCATACAAGAACGAAGAAGTAATTCCCAGTAAACGCGACGTGTGTTGACGGCCTAGGGATACAACCAGCCAACATAAATATGTAGTGTGCGAAATGTAAGACTGCGCAGAACAGAAATTGGTTTGTGCGCCAAGGCGCTCTTTTTCAAATAAACTAAACAGTGATCCAGAAAGTACAAATCATTTTCATAGTGAAATGACAATGAGAATACGTATGGATGAATGAAATATTCTTATATACTTTGAACTTCTGTTGCTGCTCGATCCATCACTGAAAGAAAATTCGGCTTGTTCCATCACTGAAAGAAAATTCCTGATAATTTTTCATACTCTCCTTCTCCGTGTTTAATAAATCGTTGCAAACAATAAAACACGTTGTAACCCCCAATTCTTGATAGAAATGCAAGTTTCTTTAATGTCATGCAGCAGTAGTTACTGTAATCTCGTCAATTCACAGCAACAACAACAACACCAATAATAATAATGATAATAATAACAAGAATAATGATAATAATCATGATAAAAATTATTATAATAATAATGACAATGATAATACACTACGACAAATTTTAGAAATTTCATAACAAATCATTCCTCATAATATTGATCTAATTCTGTGAGAAATTATAAAATTCAATATGATTCCAAGAAAAATGATGGAATCTCTCACAAAAATTATGAAAATCCATGAAGAACATTTGAAAATTAATATCAAGCTTCTGATCACTTGGAGGAAAAATTCTTCTAGATTTTTTGCTAGAATTTTTTCTAAATTTTCTCTGAGATAAGATTCAGAAGTTTTCAAGGAAAAAAAATGTCAACACAATACGGTGTTTCTACCTCAAGAACTCAGTTCTGATTTGATGTATGATTTAATATGCAAACAAAGTTCATAATGAATACTCATGATTCAAAAAAGTTGATTGCTAGACCTGAAATCGAACTTGAATTTCCCCAATTATCCATCCAGTAATTTACCATTGAGTCATGGATCTGGTTCTCATAAGGCATGGAAAACAAGCGTTTTTAAGTGCCGTGTAAATCATTCATATTGCATTGCCGTAATGAATTAATTTCACAAGTAAATATTACTGTCAAGGTCTTGGACGAAAATTTGAGAAATGTAAAAAATTTTTCTTGCATGTTAAAAATCGCTTACTTTATTGATGAGAATTTTTCTCAAATCTGAAGATCTTCAAGGAACGCATTTTTCATGATTTAAAACAAGTTGGGAATTTTCCAATCCTCGTACATGCTCTTTTCAATGTTCTATTTACTCTTTGAATTCATTGATTGTAGCATTGCGATTAGAATGATCCCCACATCACTCATCAGCACTTCTTTTTGTTCCCTCAATATGAATCCGCTCCATAGCGTAGTGGCAAGTCACTTGATTAATCATTCGAAATCCCCAAGTTCGGTTCCAGCTACAAAAATAAAATTTTCCTTACCATGAAAATTCAATACTTATTTTTTCTATTCATGCTAACCTTCAAAAGACGGGATCGTTCCGAAATTTTCTCACCATTTTTCTCGTATTCAGCATATCGAACTACCCCTAAGAAATATCAAAAACATTGTTTCCCATGGTGGTCCCTTTAGGAACCAGTCCCCTCCTCTAAAAGTTGAATCATATATCAAGTCAGCACTGATTTTTTGAGGCAGAAACACTGTATATGAATGTTTCTTGAGGTGAAAACACCATACATGTGTATATATATTTTTTGTCCTTGACAAAAACTCTCAGACTTTATCTAAGGAGACATTCAGGAAAAAGTGTAGGAAAATTTCTCCTACGGGTTCATACTGGGATATTACCAGGTCCATTCAACGCAACACACAGATGTTCTACAGGCTTGTTTCGTGTATTGGTTTGAAAAACATATTACTTCCATAGGAGAGTTATCATTCCAGAAAATTTCCAAGTCTGATTTGCCAAAACAGTTTCGGTAAAATTCCTGATGAATCCAGTGGCAAATTTTACCGAATCCGGAGATTACCAATTTTTTTCGGTGAAATTTTACTACCACCCAATGTCGGAAAAATTCCCGATGAAAAGAGTGGTAAATTTACCGATTTTTTTACAGTGTACGGGATGCCCTTAATCTTTGATGTCGAAACGTCAGCTGTTGGTGAGGTAGCAAGTGCTCGAAAGGCCATTTATCCGAAAGCAGTGAAGTCTGTGGCTATTTGAGAAGGGCTAGAAACTTCTAGTAATTATTCTTGGATCCAAAAATGATCGTCTTCCGTGTAAATCAATTCCAGGCACTTGCTACCTTACCTTACCCGTTCTAGAATTTGATTTCCAGTGTAGAAATGAACTTATAAATAATGTTGAAGTGATATTATCGCAATTCCTTACATATTTGGAGCTGTGAACTCAAAATGCATTACTATGTATACCGCGGTCATTTCATTTTTTATGACATTCACTCGGATTTGGAGAGTCATTGTTCATTTTCATATTGAAAGTTGCTTGAACATATGAACATTCAGTGGAAGTTGGAAAGACGCCATGTTACTTCCATGTTTTCACCCCTTTCTCGAATTCCAATGAAGTATACTAACCAGTGATCTGATATTTGAATCGACTAACATACTCGAGATGCAAGTGGCATGTCCGTGTGAAGAGAGAGGGGATAGGGTTGCACGCACAACCTAGCATGCTTCCTCCGTTGTTTGTTGAATAGTTTACGAGAAAGCAATGGACATACCATGTTCAATGACGCCCGCAACCATGTGCTTTGGGTCTCCCTCCCTTTCCACTGGAAACGCTACTTGCGTTGCGTGAGTAATGGTACAGTCGGTAGATTTGATGCGTTCCTTCCCAATTTCATCAACTTGAAAACATCCATGAATAACGCAGTAAACATCAATGTCTTGGAGATAAATTTGAGATATATTCATCATCATCATCATCATCATGAAGTAATCAGTCTTACGACTGGTTTGATGAAACCCTCCACCCCTGTCTATTATCCGCCAAACGTTTAATTTCTACATATCTACTACGTCCCTTGTCTTGTACGATTTGCTTCATATAACTTGATCTAGGTCTACCTTTACCAGTTTCACCATTCATTTTCCCTTCCAATATTGTTTTCAATAAACTCTCATGCCGTAATGTGTGTCCTATAAGATTGCTTGTCCTTTTCAGGATGTGTTTCAAAAGATTTCTTTCCTCATTTATCTGCTCGAGTACTTCTTCATTTTTGACTTTGTCTATCCATTTTATTCTGAGCATCCTCCTATAACACCACATTTCAAAAGCTTCAAGTCTTCGTTGATCAGTTTTCCCCATTGTCCAAGTTTCGCAACCATATAGTGCTGTGCTCCAAACGTAACTTTTCAAGAATTTCTTCCTTACTTCCAAGCTTATATTTTTTGAGCATAATAACTGTCTCTTTTGATAAAAAGCCTGTTTCCCTTGTGCTATTCTTGCTCTTGAAATCTTGCTCTTGCTTTTTGGAAATCTTAAAGTTATGAAATGAAGATATCTTCCGCAAGATATTAGAAGGATGCAACGATTCCATATCTTCAAGATGTGTCGTGAAGATATCTTGAAAAGAATTCCCAGGAATGGAATTGAGGTGTCGAATTGGAGATGGATACAAGATGTCTTGGAAACATCCTAATTGAGTTATCTTTGAGACACATTTCAAAAATCTCTTATACAAATCTTCAAGTTATGAAACAAAGATATCTTTCATAAGATACATGAAAGATGCAACGGTTTCATATCCTCACAAGGGTATCTCCAAGATATATCATGAAGACATCTTTGAGATAATTTTGAGAACTGAAATTAGGATGCTAAATTTGAGATAGATACGAGATGTCTCCAGAACATCTTAACCCATTAATGCCCATGGTGAAACTGCTGGGCCTACGGAGAAAGTAACTATTGAAAATAGGATATCTGGGTGGAGGATGAACATCCACGGAGAAAAAAAATTTTTACAATTTGTTTGAACAATAATTTGTTTGAACAATCTCTACCTGAGTAGATCGCACGGGGCATCGTATATGAATTCCGTACGCGGTCTACCTGGATAGAGCGCATATAACAACGGTAATAGTTGTTACATGCGGCCTACCTGCAGAAGTACATAAAAACATGATATACGCATGTGTTTGTACCCAAACGCATACAATAACATACAATATATGTACACGTTTACACATAATGTACGGCTGTCTGTAGTGTTTATATGTGTTTATGAGTCCCTGCTGCGGGGTAAACGTAAGTACAAACGCGGCCGCTACCTCTTGGGAAACAACCCTGCCGAGGAAATCGATTCCGACGACGAAAGTGAGTTTTGCCCGGGGAAATTACGGGGAAATAATTGAGGGACTGTGGGTGTTTGGGATGTGCGTCAAAACCGCGGATGAATTAAGTAACCGATGCGCACTTCTTCGTTGTCCAATGCCGAGACCATGAAACTCTCATGCGAATTGTGAAGAACGAAATTGCTCCCGGCACCGAAATACATTCTGACGAGTGGCTACATGGAGAAAATGATCTACTAAAAAGTACCATACTTTATAGAGTTCGAGCGTTACTCTTGTCAAGATTAAATTATTTGGATGAAAATACTTCTGAAAGTACCATACTGGCTTGGACTTTTCTGAAGAAGTATAGCACTTTTGTAGATATTTTCACGTAAATAATTTAATCTGGACAAGAGTAACGCTCGAACTCTATAAAGTATGGTACTTTTAAGTACATCTTTTCTCTCCGTGCAGCTTACCGCACCCTCAACCAACACGGGTACAGCCACAGAACAGTTAATCACAAAGAATTCTTCGTGAACTCGGATGACGGATGCCACACACAACGGATTGAAGCGCTGTGGAGTGTGCTGAAATCAAAGGTCTTGGAAAACATGCGCAACACTACCGAGCAGTTGCTGGACGGATATCTGATGAAGTATTGGTGGCGGCTACGTAACAGGAACGAAGATTTGTTCGATGCGTTCCTCCGCGATGTGCAGGAAGAGTTTGCTACAAACGGCTAAACGCGATCGGCTTAACGTGGTAGACCGCACAATGCAACCTACATCGCTATTATATGCACTCTCCTCAGGGGCGACCCCATATAACAACCGTAAGGGGAGTTGTATGCGGCCTACCGTGGTAGACCGCGCAATGCAACCTACCGGGCTGCAGTATGCGGTCTACCACGGTAGACCGCACACTACAATCAAACGACCCTGGTAGCACTCATACGACAAGAATGCCAATTTTTTTATGGATAGGTTTTCGAGTTATGAGGTTTCTAATTCTTAAAACTTTTCGATGATACCCATGTGGAAATGGAAACACGCGCCGCTACTGGCTGAGTATTGTTGCCAGAGATGCCAGTACTGGCAAATCCATAGCTGTCAGTATTGGGCCAGTTGAATTCACAGTACTGGAAAGGAGCTGAAATGATAACATCTTTTTACATAAGGGCCAGAGGAACATTTACCACCGAATTGGTACCGATTTCCAATGCGAGCCAACTATGGCTTGCAACAGGATCAGTTGTTTTGTCAGAGCTGGATGAAAACCGACAAGGAGTCGAAATGATGACATCCTATGTAGAAATTCGAATCCGACCCAGTACTGGCACAGTACTGGTAACCGGAGGTACCAGGAGTGATCATATTTCAATTACAAAAGAAAAACATTGAATTTGAACTTTGAAAATCTGAAGAGTTCATTGTTTCTATTATTGTAATCGGAGAAAAGCACTTTGGAAATGATTCCTTGAAAGTTCACTGAGTGAGGATTGAATCCAGGTCCTGCGAGTGAGAAACCTAGTCTCTATTACATCAGCCGATCTCCGAGTTGACGACGAATCACTCGAATTGCCATTTATTGTAATAGGACCGTTGAAATCATACAATTCACCATAGATTCCGCAGAGGAATAAAGTCTCACCAATATTGGCATATTGTCGTCCCTCGAACATATTGAATGATGATACCAACTCTGGCCTAATGCTGGCAAGACTTCGGCCCACTACAACAGCCAAGTTGCTAAGATCGTGATTCTAACGTCAGTTGACTACCGATTCCGTAGTGAGCCAGAGTCTACCAATACTGGCAAATTGTCGTCTCTCGAACATATTGAATGATGATACCAACTCTGACCTAATGCTTGCGCGATTTCGACTCACTGCAACAGCCAAATTGCTAAGATCGTAATTTTAATATCATTCGACTACAGATTCCGTATAAAGTCACAGTCCTATCAATACTGGCACATTGTCGTCTATGGAACATATTGAATACTAATACTAACTCTGGCTCAGTACTGATGCAGTATTGTCTCGGCAAAGTAACCATGTTATTGGAAAGATCAGTGGAATTCCTATCCACTATCTATTCCGTATTAGCACAACGTTGCATCGATGCTGGTGCAGTATCGTCTTTTGTTCGCATTTTACCATCCAACTAACTCTGGTTCGGTACTGGCACGGTTCCGTTTCTGTATGATCTGGGTATTCTTTGAACATTAATAATTCGATACTGGCTGAAGACCGTCCGACCGCGCAAGCCAGTACTGGCTGAAGACCATCTGACCGCGCAAGCCAGTACTGTCTGAAATCCGGCAAACATTTGGCGCCATTTGAACAACGGGAATGATTCTGAATGGGCACAGTTATAACTGCCGAAGTCTGGCAAGCGCAACTTGGCCAGGAATTCCTCATCTTCCATCAGTTTTCTCATTTGTGGACCACCGAACACCCCTTCTTTGATTTTCGTGATAGAGAAATTTTCGAACGAAGTTTTTTAGAAGCCCCAGTTCGGTATGTAATGGTGGGAGAATAATGTTTTCTTTCTTTACGAGAGCCACATATTCGACATCATTCTCACCCACCGTACGGTTTTTTCTTCCCGGCCATTGTTTTTTTCATAATGATTTTCGCGATCACGACTATCTCAGAGACATAGGAAACAACAATATTTCGTGTATCCTTGCTGCATTCCAAATAGCATGTTCAGTACTGTCAAATCAGAACAAATCTTCCAATCGTGCTTTTCGTACTCGATAAATTCCAATAATTTGACTATTGTCTCATAGGATTCTTTAGTATTAACAGCATGTGCAATGGGTATCGACGGTTTTTCGTTTTCATTATGCAAAAGAACTGCTTTTCAACTATTCCAATGACTGTCTATGAATAACCACCACTCTTTTGCATCATATGATTGTTTAAGTTCCTCGAACAAATCACCCACACAGCACAAAATTCCTATACAATATGTGAAATGAGTGTGGTAATATTGTCTATATGCATAAAATATTTAAAACATATCATACGAACAATATTCATAAAAGTACATGAATCAATATTCTATACATACAGGTTGGTTGAAAAGTTTTGAAAGCAAAAATGAAAGAATGTGTATTTTTTGATGAAATGATTTTTTTCAATATAGTCTCCCTCTCATTTCCCTCCCTTTCATTCAATATAGTCTCCCTCAACTTCAACACACTTATTCCAACGATCCTCCAATAATTTTATACCATCTTTGTAATGATTTTCCGGAAGCTCCGCAAAATACTGTTCCACAGCTGCAATAGCTTCTTCATTCGACGAAAAACGCTTTCCACGAAGGAATTGTTCCAAATTTCTGAAGAGGTAATAGTCGGAGGGAGCCAAATCTGGTGAATACAGTGGGTGTTCAAGCAATTCGTACTTCAATTCGTTCAGTTTAGCCATCGCCAGAACACTTGTGTGAACACGTGCTTTGTCTTGATGAAAGATGATTTTTTTCTTCCGTAAACCGGGTGTTTTTTCATGAATTTTTTCATCCAACTGGTTCAAAAGGTTGCAATAATATTCAGATTAATTGTTTTAACTTTTTCGAGATAATCAATCAACGAAACCCCTTTTGCGTTCCAAAAACCCGATGCTAAAACTTTTTTTGTCGATCGTTCTGACTTCACCCGTTTTGGAGCTACTAGCTTCAGTTCACTGTAAACGTTCTTGTTTCAGTTTAGGATCATGATGGTAGATCCGAATCTCGTCCACAGTTATGAAACGACGCAAAAAATCGATCTTATTCTGCTCAAAATGCTCCAAATTACGCTGAGAAATTTGTTTTCAATTCAGTTTTTGTTGAATTGTCAACGAATGCGGCACTAACTTTCCAAAAAGCTTTTTCATATGTAATGCTTCGTGTAAAATATGGAGTACTCGTTCATCCGAGATGCCTATGGTATCAGCAATTTTACGCTTAGTCAAACTCGGATCTTTACAAACAATATCATAGACTTGCTCAATGATGTCTGATTTCGTTGCACTTTTTGGACGTCCACTACGTGATTGATCTTCAACGCTTGTACGACCACGTTTAAACTTTAAACCCCATCGATGTACAGTTGGAAATGAAGGAGCAGATTCCTTCAACACTTTCTTCATTTTAGTATGAATTCCTGTTGCTGATAAACCTTCCAAAACAAAGAATTTTATCACTGCACGATATTCGGGTTTTTCCATTTTCACAAAATACACTGACACGTCAACTTCGAATGGCTTGTAAACGAAGAATGAATCGACAGATCGGAATGAAATTATGTGTGTGTGTTCAAATGAAGGATGAAATATGAAAATAAAGTATGAATTTTGATTCCTGTACTGGTTGATAGGTGTCGCTTTCAAAACTTTTCAACCAACCTGTATATTGGGAATGTTCATGATATTTTGCACATGTATGGGGATTAGGTGGATACAATATTTTTAAATGTACGTCAAACGGAGATGATCAATATTTCATTACATTGTATAAATATTCACATAATTGATGGATCACATATATGCGCGTATATCATGCGCGTGCAAATTGTTGAGAAAAGGTTATGTACCAAACAATGAATACTCCACTGGATTTTTATGATATTAGTGAACGGCATCGCATCGGGATCCAATTTTCTAATCTTGGATTGAGGTATGTATGTGAACAACTCAATTGACTTTTTTTCAATATTGTAGATGCCTATTCGGGGCATCCTGTTTGATAAAGAATATTGAAAAGTATAAACACAACCAATTTTTTCACCATAACCTCAAAGTCATCATTACCTGAAATACTAATTAGAAATCATTCGGTGATTCGTTCGAGTATTCCTGGTGGAAATATGAAGTACGTTCGTGTGAGGGACTGTAATTTTACATTCAAAAATGCGCGAAACTCCGCTCGGTGTACATCCGCATTCAATTTTCGTAACAATTTGTTGCATCGTTGACACTTTATTTTCATCAGGGATGTAATGTTCATCGCTTTACTTCCAGTAGTATTATTTATTGTACGTTATGACAAGTGTGTGTGACAATAACGATAAATGAATCATGTACTTCAATATATTTCACCAAATTCATTAAACTGTTCAAATTTTCAGCACAATCAACTTATCTCATATTTGTATATATAATAAGCATCTTGTTCAGAAGATCACGCTTACTCTGAAAATATACACCGCCGACATTATATCTCACTATGTCATATTGACAATTATAAACGCCGTTATCAAATTGTCCGTATGGCTCAGGTCATTGAAGCGTAGGTACGTCGTGAAATTTCCGGGTTCGAATCTCGCAACCATTGTGAATGACTTTAATTCAATGTTTCGGAAACGACCTTCATTGTGTTTTGTGTTCGATTTCTTGTCTGAAATTATTATTGTTTTGATTTGTTTGTTGAGCGTTGCTTCACACATAATGCAGTAGAACTTTTTCATCAACCTCATTTTCCACCGTTTCCATCTTCAAGAATTTAGGAAGAATGGTTCAAACAAAAATTCCTCATTTTTTCGCGTAGAATCATGATATGCGATAAAAAGTAGGAGTTTCCATTTGAAAAATTGAAGTTGACCTCATTTTTACCGACCACAGCGCCATCTACTATGGAACTGATATCGCCATTGTGTCGTCCCCTCACTTAACAACAACATTCGAATGAGATATTCCGGCTCTTGGATGCATTCCTCAAGACATCCGCATATTGTTTCATAGACTTTATTTTTCATTGATTGTGGCGCCATCTTCAAAAATTTAGAAAGACATTTCAAGCAAAAGTTACTCAGTTTTTTGCATAGAATCAAGATATGCAATGAAAAGTGGGGGTTCCCGTTTAAAAAAATGATGTTGACCCCATTTTAATCGATCATAGCGCTATCTATGATGAAACTGACATCGTAGTTTTGTGGCCCCCTCTTTGTATAACAACTTTGGTATGAAGTACTTTTGGTTTAAGATGCATGTTTTTGAGATATTTGCATTCAAAGATTGAAATGGGACACCCTGTATAAAACGAATTGAAAAATAAAATTCTAATGTCACAACATAGAACATCGATTCGAACAATTCGACGGGATACAATAACACGCACATGTGAAATATCAGAGGAACAATCCCGCAAAAAAAAACAAAAGACGATTAACAAGCTGAAATTATTTCTAATTCATCCATGTTGTATCAAAATATCCTAATGAAAATGATTCAAATCGATTGAACTTGAGTATACGCTATGAATAAGAGCTGAATGAAAGCTGAATTTTGGTACTTGTACATAAATGATTGTACCTTCGGTAATGTTCCATGAATTTCCTTTTGTAAATACCTTGTTTTCTCCGTAAGAGTACGGATTTCACGTAGAAAATTCGTAACTGGACATATTTCCATGATTTCTATTTTTCCTCTGCAAAAAAGTGACTTTTTTGTTTTCGTTTTTCTTAAAAAACATGATTTTTTCCACATATTTCGGTTCGTTGCACTCAAAATACCTGATTGATCAGTAACAACGGTGATGATATTTATTGGCAATCCAGCCATGTTCAATTTGAGACCTCATGCGACCAGATTGGTCATTTCTAGCTTGAGATATACCTCAAATAGTAAAACTATCATCGGAAAAAGATTTTTCAAATTCAAAAAATCAATAACTCGAAAACCTATCCATAAATAATTTTTTACCGTGATTTTCGAGTTCAGCAAGCCAACACGTATGAGAAAACAATAGTCGCATCGAATTTACAAAATGGCTGTAAACAAGTATGTTGTTTACGGCATCTTGAATATATCGTAAAGAGGTCTCAAACGTATCTTCGAGATAACTTTGGGACGTCTTGAAGATATCTTGGACATAACTTTGAGGTATCTTGGAGATATCTCTAAGTTATCTCAAAGATGTCTCAAATGAGAGCCTGTAAGATGATTTCAATTCCATCTGGCAAAAGATTCTCAAAAGATATCTCAAAGACACCTCCGAGTTATCCGATTTGGATGCATGAGACATCTTTTATGTATCTCAAAAATAACTTGACGAAAAAATCTCAAGAAATGTCAAAATCCATTCGGTATCTTGAAGATATCCTCAAGATGTCTTTCTGCTTATTGGGAAATGATCAATTTTGCAACTTTCTAACGATCTCATCGACTAGCATGAATCATTTCTCAAACGCTTAGATGATTGGGATTTAGTTCTTTCAAGAACTGGCTGATTATGACAGATTTTCACAATTCATCAATCGTAGGAGGGGAGGATCAAATCGGCCGACTCTATCCGGTTCACATATCAAACCACTGATCCCAACTTACACAACACAAGCATGTCTCAAATCAACTCTCGGTATACCGGTTCCAAAATAATTCATAATAAATTCTTCAGGAATTTTTTTTGAATACCAGAGATTCATGAAGAACTCCCTAGCAAAAGCGTTACATAGTTCTTTTGTGTAAATTGGGTGTGATTGTGGATTGAGTGTAAAGTCGTTAGGATTCCGGTACTTTCACAGATTCACACACTTGAAACACAGTGTACTTGTGAATGTTTCACACCTAACACTCAAGTTACACTCAATCAAACTCAATTCCTACTCATCGTGTACCAACAAGACATCCGAAAAATGAAGACTGTATACACCAAATCCCACCTTGTTCACACCGGTAGACATCTGTACCTAATGCCAATTGAAACACGAGAAGATCTTGTAATGTATACAATGCATTTATGAAGAACGCTTTCAAAACTCTTCTGCTATCTGCACTGTAACATATATTTGTTCTAATTCTAATACAAAATTTTGGGATCAATTAACATACATATTCTTATACTCTTGTACAACTCTTGTGCTATCTGGGTACTACTTCCTTCATCGTGGAGATTGTGTGTGCTTAACTCTCTAAATTTCTTGGAGTGAAATTTCACTCTCTAAGAGTGAACTATCACTCTATTAGTCAGCCAGAAGTGAGCCTGTCCTATTAGAATGAAACTCCACTGTTGTGAAGAGTCATATTACATATCTGTATGTCGGAGTTATTTTTCACTCTGGGAAGAGTGATTTCATCAACCCTGAATCAGACTGACAATATTCACCGCATATCTAAGAGTGGAAAGTCTCACTCCAAATGTGAGGGATTTTGTGATATGTTTTTGAGGTGGAATCTGTTACGAATTTTTATTACTTTTGTGGAGAGGATAAGAAAAAAAAAATGTGTGTGTATCTCACTATGTTCTTAACTTCGCATGTTTCTGAATCACTTATTGCAATGAGAGAAATTACCCACCACCTTTGAGGGAATCGAACCGCTAGAGAACCTACCTATATTCTGACCTACATAACCCATGCCTAACCGACCTGAACTAAACCGACATTTGTTTGTACGAACGACAAAGTTGTAACGAGTGTGTATGTGGGGTACCTCGTTCGATTTCCTATGGACCAGTATGTGAGAATAATGACCAAATGAGACCTAATGAATGTTTGAATCAATCTGACATCAGTAATAAATGTGTGAAATATTGAATATTTTATCAATAATATGCCAGTGATTGGAATTTAAGTTTGAGTTTGAAAAATTTTCAACCTATGTAATTTTCTAACCTCAATACTGTTGGATTACGTGTACCCAAGTAGCACCAGAATATACTATGAACGTTCTTAGAATATTCGAAATATGTTCTATGTACATTCGGATGAGACCGTTTCATAGGTGCTATGCATGTTCATCGAACGTATGTGATCGAATATATGACGGTACGTCAATCGAACGTCGATTGAATGAATATCGTACATTTCGAATGTACTATGTACGTTCTAAGTATATTTAGAATAGTCTCATTCGAAGATTCCATGAACGTTCATTATATGTTCTTCGTATCTCATTCGTACATTCTACGAACGTTTCTATTTCGTATATACTTTGAACTTCCGTTGCTGCTTGGGTATCCCTCTGCGGCATGGTGGCTATTATAATAGCCACCTCAATGTGTTTTAAGTTTCCAGTTAACCAGAGACAATATAACGCTTTTTCCCCCAGGTTTTTTTTCCAATTTGATTTAGGTGAGGACTTAGGAAGTATTCGGCATCGCGTATACATTGTCAATCGTTTTACAAATTGTGATTTAAATGAATAAACAATGAAAAAAAGCCGTATTCATTGAATAACACAGGCACACAAAGAAAATTGTCATGAACCAGAGGGTAGACCCCACTATCCCTACGTTTTTGGGGTCGCTGGAACCGAATATGACCATGGAAAATTTTTTCAATCGCCCGTTTGCCCTCACCAACCCCCTGATGGGGGTTGAATTCGAAAAATTCGGAAAAATTCGAATGTACGTGTATTTCTATGTTCTTTGGGACGCTGAACTCAAAAATGATAAGGGAAAAGAATTCCAACCCCTCTCTTATCCGCTAGCATCCTCCTACCACCCCCTGATGGGGGTTGAAGTTGGAACTTTCGTGAAAATTCAAATGTATGTGGATTTCTATGTTTTTTGGGATGCTCAAACCGAAAATGATAACGAATAAGAAATTCCACCCCTCTCTTGCCCGCTAGCACCCTGCCACCACCCCCTGATGGGGGTTGAATTTTAAACTTTCGTAAGAAATTCAAATCCATGTAGATTTTTATGTTTTTTGGGATGCTAAAACCAAAAATGATAAGAAAAAGTGAATTCCATCCTCTCTCACCAGCTAGCACCCTCCTACCGCCTCCTGATGGGGGTTGAATTTTGAATTTTCATGAAAAATGCGAATGTATGTGGATTTCTATGTTTTTTGGGATGCTGGAACTAAAAATGATGGGGACAAAGGATTCCAACCTCTCTCTCACCCGCTAGCACCCTCCTATCACCCCCTGATGAGGGCTGAGTTTGAAACTCACGTAAAAAAATTTGGATGCATATGTATTTCCATGTTTTTTAGGATGTTTGAATAAGGAATGATAACAAATGACAAATTCAACCCCTCTTTTACCCGCTAGAACCCTCTTACCACCCCCGGATGAGAGGTGAATTTGAAACTCACGTAAAAACTTCAAGTCTATGTGTATTTCCATGTTTTTTGGGACGCTTAAATCAAAAATGATGACAAATAACAAATCA
This sequence comes from Gonatopus flavifemur, assembly GCA_018340375.1. Lineage (NCBI taxonomy): Eukaryota > Metazoa > Arthropoda > Insecta > Hymenoptera > Dryinidae > Gonatopus > Gonatopus flavifemur. The sequence continues at coordinate 155,380 of JAFFJZ010000075.1, read as the reverse complement.
AACTCCTCTGTTACCCGCTGATACCCCCTTACTACCCCCTTGAAGGGGGTTGAATTTGAGATTTTCTCACAAAATTGAGATGTATGTGTATTTCTATGTTCTTTGAGATGCTGAGACCATAAACGACTGCAATCAACAATATCCACTGACTCGATTACCTCCTCACACTCCTGTACAATCATTCAAGAGAACCTGGTAGAATCCACATGAAAGGCAGTTCTCAGCGAATTACGCTAACGATCACGTTAACGATTCAGGATGAAACAGAAGAACCAAAGCTTCCATGGGCTCAATACTCAAAATACCGGCCATCCAAGTCAATCACTTGTTGATTCAACACGTCGAACGGTATCCTATGTTGTAAACGTCAATACTCCATGAAATAGAAATATCAGATGCATTCGGGATTTGGTTCTACTCTTAGCGGGTAGCAAAGCGGTGAAATTTGTTATTTGTTATCATTTCTTATTCGAACGTCTCAGAAAACATTGAGATACATATACATTCAAATTTTTTACGTGAGTTTCAAATTCAGCCCCCATCAGGAGGTGGTGGGAGGGAGCTAGCGGGCAAGAGAGGGGTTGAATTCCTATTTTGTTATCATTTTCGGTTGAAGCATCCCAAGAAACATAGAAATCCACATACATTGGAATTTTTTACGAAAGTTTAGAATTCAACCCCGATCAGGGGGTGGTAGGAGGGTGCTAGCGGGTAAGAGAGGGGTCGGGATCCTTTTTCCTCATCATTTCTGGGTCCAGCATCCCAAAAAACATAGAAATCCACATACATTTGAATTTTTTATGGAAATTTAAAATTCAACCCCCATCAGGGGGTGGTAGGAGGGTGCTAGCGGGTGAGAGAGGGATTGGAATTTTTTTCCCCTATCATTTCTGCTTTAAGCGTCCCAAAGAACATAGAAATACACGTACATTTGAATTTTTCCGAATTTTTCAAATTCAACCCCCATCAAGGGGTTGGTGAGGGCAAACGGGCGATTGAAAGAATTTTTAGAACTCTTGTGCTATCTGGGACGTAAACTACTCACGCAAAAATAATAATATGTACAGATTTCTCAATCCATACAAATATTCCAAAATATTATTATTTTTGTGCAAAATACCATTATAATATTCATTTGGAGCTTTACCACTCAAAATTGATTTTCTACGCATGATAGACTTAGGGTTTTCATCGCTACTTCGCAACTAGTTTCTTGTATCTATGATCAAAATATTAATCATTGTAGTACATATTGGTATTGACTGAGATATGTCTATTGTTATTTAATATTGGGTAAAGACAACTTATCCGTGTTAAAGATCGTGTTTGTGTGGCAGGCTAACCAGATTGTGAAAAACTGTTCTCCGCAAATTTTTGTGTGAAAAGGCATTCTTCTCCATCAGTCGTGGAAACGACTAAAGTTCATCTATCACTTATATTTGGTGCACAAGACATATCACTTCATATAACTTCGGAATATGGATGAAATAACTGATATTCCCAGTGATGCTGAATCTATCGGTGGTTTGTGTGATGATGATGATATTGAGAATGATCATACTGAATGTGATGGCGAGAGAAATCTTTCTGAAGATTATCCTGACTCAGAAAGTTTTGATGATGACAACATAGAATTCAATGATAATGATTTTATGTGGGCGGAAAAAAGAAAAACCCAAGGTGATTCCCCATATACTGAAACTTTCGGTCCAAATATTACAGATGATGTTACCACACCTTCAGACATATTTTTATGTCTGTTCCCCCATGAACTTTCAGATCTAATTGTTGAACAAACAAACCTGTACTTGAGACAGAAAAAAACTAAAGCTGATTCGATAACCAAAGGGGAACTTCTAGTGTTTTTCGCTATAAATATATTGATGGGCGTGAAAAAATCCCCCTCTTACCGCGATTATTGGTCAACAGATCCAAAATTGAATGATCCATTTATATGCAAATTGATGACGCTTAATAGGTTTGGATTTCTTCTGAGTCAATTACACATGGCTGATAACAGTCAAGAACCGAGAAGAGGAGATAAAAATTATGATAAATTGTATAAGCTAAGACCATTCTTAGATAAATTATCCGAAACTTTCAAGAATTATTGGAAACCCAGCCAAAACCAATCTATTGATGAATCCATGATCAAGTTCAAAGGCCGTAGCAGTTTGAAGCAGTACATGCCGAACAAGCCCATAAAACGTGGATACGGAGTTTGGACGCGCGCGAATGCATCGCGATACGTGTGCGAGTTTCAGGTATACACAGGTAAAGCTGGAAGTGCTGAAAAGCAATTGGGTGCCTGAGCAGTGAAAGATTTGACGCGTAACTTAGTAGGAAAAAATCATCATGTATTTTTCGATAATTTTTTTACCGGTCTTGATCTTATGATAGATTTGAAAAAAGATAAAGTGTTTGCTTGTGGAACTGTTCGTTTCAACAGAAAGGGTTCACCAGAAAGCATTATTCCTGATGAAAAAATGGCGCATGGGCAGTATGAATACCGTACTTGTGGTGCTGGAATTAGCTGGGTCAAGTGGATGGATAAAAAAGCTGTTTTCTTTTTATCCAACTATCATGATCCTTGTGAGGTTACTGTGACAAATCGTACACGAAAAGATGGTTCTTCTCTGGAACAAGTAACTCGCCCAGTCATGTGCTCTGACTATCATGAAAATATGGGATATGTTGATAGATCTGATCACCTAATATCAACTTACAAAATTGATAGGAAATCAATAAAATGGTGGCACCGCATATTTTGGCATTTTTTGTAGGTAGCCATTATAAATGCATTGATTATTTACAATACCGGAAATCCAGCACATCCAATGGCATCAAGGAAATTCAGGTTATTTTCAGTAGATCAATTGGCAGGCCATCGTTTACCTACACCTACGAGAAGAAAATGTCAAAAAACATCTCCATCAAACGTAGTCAGAAAACCTACAGTATCTATTGAGACGAGACGATCTCAATCATATCATGTGCCCGTATGTGTGAGCGTTCCAAGACGTTGGGCTTTTTGTAGTACAAAGAGTCAACCTTGCAGGACTTCATATACGTGCAGTACTTGCAATGTGCCATTGTGCATAAAACATGATGAAAATTGTTTTCGAAAGGACCATGCATGAACATTCTCATACATAAATTGTAGAACCATGAAATTGAAAACACAAAATTGTGGAACGTTATGCTATAAAGAAAACTGTAGAAACTGAAGAGTTGAAAATGAGGAATGATTGAAAAATTTTTGATGAAAAATTGAGAAATTTGGAATAAATAAAAGAAATATAAAAATACGATACGAAAAAAGAATACAAAATAAAAAAAATTAAGAAATACGAAATCAAAAAGATTAAAAATCAAAAAATTTAAAAAAATTAAAAAACAACAAAAACTGGAGACAATCGCCGCTACGTCCACGTTCGTGTTTCTGGAATCAACCAAACGCGGTGACTTTCATTGAAGCCTAAATCCATGAGAATTCATTGTCGAAAAATAAGGTTCTCTAAATGATTGATAAATAAATTCCTCTTTCTTAATTGTTCGATCTTCAAATGTTCATTTCTTTTATTCCTTGTTCATTATTCGAATGAAAAATATTGAATTCCAGAAAAAGGAAGTTGGTCTACGGTGATTGATTCAAAAACAATGAGTTTACAAGCTTTTTGCAAAATCCTGGTTTCCCAAGTTTTCTGACGCCATCCGGATTTGCTCTTCAAATTTTGGAAATCCGAGTTTGAATTCGCAATCAACGAACTGAAAGCCCCTCCGTGCATTAGATTCAGCATGGTGACACGATTTTCAAAATTCTCCGTCACCACCTTGAATCTGACATTTCGAATTTTCAAAATCTGGTTCAGATTCGTAATTGGCGACCTGAAAAATCCCTAACACGTATTTTTCAGCGGGATTCCGCAATTTTTCTGATTTTCCGCCGCCATATTGAATCCGCCATTCTGAATTTTGGAAATCTGAGTTCAGATTCGTAATCAGCGACCCGAAAAATCCCCGACACGTGAGTTTCAGTGGAATCCCCCAATTTTCAAAATTTTTCGCCACCATATTGAATCCGCCATCCTGAATTTCGCAAATCTGCGTTCAGATTCGTAATCAGCAACCCGGAAAACCCCCGACCCGTAAGTTTCAGCAAAATTCCGCGATTTCTGAAATTTTGCACCGCCATATTGAATCCGCCATTCCGAATTTCGGAAATCTGAGTTCAGATTCGTAATCAGCGATCCGAAAAATCCCCGACACGTGAATTTCAGCGAAATCCCCTAATTTTTAGAATTTTTCGCCGCCATCTTGAAACCGCCATCCTGAATTTTGCAAATCTGCGTTCAGATTCGTAATCAGCAACCCGAAAGATCCCCGAGTCGTGAGTTTGAGCGGAATTCCGCAATTGTTTCAAATTCTCCACCGCCATATTGAATCCGCCATCTTGAATTTTGGAAATCTGAGTCCAGATTCGTGATCAGCGACCCGAAAAATCCCCGACACGTGAGTTCCAGCGAAATCCCCCATATTAGAGAATTCCTTGCCGCCATATTGAATCCGCCATCTTGAATTTTGCCAATTCGAGTCCAGATTCGTAATCAGCGACCGGAAAAACCCATATATACCAAGTTTCATGAAAAACCGTTCATCTGAAAAACGTATGCCGCGAAGGGTTAAGAGGTCAACTTCCGTTTTTCAAATGGAATTCCCTATTCTTGACTGCAGATTCAGATTTGACGTTGAAAAACAAGAAACTTTTGTCGGAATCATTTTTCCGAATTCTGCACAGATGGCGCTCTAATCGATGAAAAATGAGTTTTATGGAACACTCGTATTGCTTTCTGTGTAAAACGACATTTAACTCTACAGTGTTTTTTTCAGCTTCTGAGGATTACCGTCACCATTAGACTCACCCAATGTGCACAACGAGAAGGTTTAGCGATCGGATTTTGCACATCTTTGTGGCCCTGAAAAGGGCCGATTGTCTGGACTGGTCTCTAAATACGGAAGAGTGGAAATTCCACTGGAACGGAAAGGTAGGATCCCTCCTGGCTGCCTGAAGAGTGAATTCCCACTCTAACAGAGTGAAATTCCACTCTTTAGGCAGTCAGAAGAGAACCTATCTTTCTGTTCGAGTGGAATTTCCACTCTTCCGTATTTAAAGAGTGTAGAGGTGTGTAATTTTTCACGACAAACGCTCTGCAATATGTATGAAAATTCACCGTAACAAATGTTCGATATTTGCACCGTTGACCTGTTGGCATAACCTAATTCGTCTCTGAAAATGTGGTTCTAACGACAAGAGCACATGACGTGGAATTGTTCGGCAGACAGTTCGTATTCGAAGTTTCATGTCATCTCTGGTCGTTGTTGGTCTTTCATAAACTACATCTTTGATGAAACCCCATAAGTGAAAATCCAAAGAGGTAAGATCCGGAGACCTGGCCGACCGGGCAATGTATCCACCGCGACCAATCCATCTTTGTGGGTAAGATGTGTTTAAGAAATTTCTGACAATTGCAGCGTTATGAGGTGGTGCCCCATCATGTTGAAGCCACATCCTGTTCCGTGTGTAGAGATAAACATCTTCCAACATCGTCGGTAATTCGTCTCGAATCAATTGCAGATAATTTTCCTTCCTAACAGTATGTTCGAAGAAATAAGGACCAATGATCTGACCATTCAAAATCCCACACCACACATTCAGAGTCCAGCGATGTTGATTGTCAACTTGTCGATGCCATCTGGGATTTTCCGTTGACCAATAATGACAATTATGTCTGTTCATAACACCGTTACCGCGAAATGTTACCTCATCACTAAACATCACGTAATTGAAAAAACCAGGTGATTGCTCCGAGGCCCATTGACAGAATTCAACCCCACGTCTGAGATCATCTTCACTCAATGCTTGCACCAATGTAATGTGGTAAGGATGATATTTACCAGATCTTAGTATGCGGTGTACCGTTGATCTTGGGATCCCTAATTGGTGCTCGATTTGTCTGGTACTAATGTGAGGATTCAGGTGCACCATTCCTAAAACGGCTACTGAGCGTGCATCCATACGATTTCCATCATAACGCCTTCCCACTCGTCGGGTATTCATTCTGCTAATTCGTCTTTTCATTGAGCGTATCACCTGAAGTGAAGGCTGGCGTCTATTCGGATACCTCTCTCCATACAATCTTGATGCTGCAACGTAATTAGGTCAACATTCTCCTAGTATCAGGAGAATATCAAGTATTTCACCCCAAGGATAATCCATGGTATTGAGAAAAGAAAAGAATTGAGAAAAGAATTTGTGAATGAATACAGGATATTGAACATTTCGTTTCACTTATGTTTGTAAACAATGCTCTAGTACGACCTTTCTTGTTCATGATAAACACAAGTATTGTTGTGTACTTGTGTACATAATACATTTGGCAACAATTCGCAGTAACGGTACTACGAATAGACGTAATTGTCAATATTGGTCGATGGAAAATCCCAGGGTCACAAAGATATGCAAGATCCGATCGCTGAACCTCCTCGTGGTGCACATTGGGTAACTCTAATGGCGACGGTAATCCTCAGAAGCTGAAAAAAGACACTGTAGAGTTAAATGTCGTTTTACACAGAAAGCAATACGAGTGTTTCATAAAACTCATTTTTTATCGATTAGAGCGCCATCTGTGCAGAATTCGGAAAAATGATTCAGACAAAAGTTTCTTGTTCTTCAACGTCAAATCTGAATCTGCAGTCAAAAAAAAGGGATTCCATCCGAAAAACGAAAGTTGACCTCTGAATGACCTCGAAGTTGAGGTCCGAGGTCAAAGTCAAGGTCACCATCAGATGTCCACCTTCGGAATCTTACAACTCTTGTTCGAAACATTTTCCTCCAGAACTCCTCGTTTTTGAGTTATTCCGATATAAAAATTAAAATGGGACACCCTGTATATTTTTTTTCCAATTCAAAATCGATGTTTTTCCACACTGTTATAACGCCTTCAGAAATGAACAAACATGTGTTCGTAGATAATTTTCGGATGAGATGTATAGTGATAAAAAAATAGGGGGAATGAAGATCTGATATAGAATTGAGAAAGTTCTTTCGTATTCGAGGAAGCGTTTCTACGCCAGTGTATTTAAGATAGGAGGATGAGAAAGGGAGAGAGACATTTTTTTTCGCTCAGAGCAATTCGTACTCCAGTACAGACTCTACGATCCATTTTAGACGGTTATATATCGAATACGAATAGTACCTTCGTATTTAAACTATGTCATATGCGTGGAAGAACGATATATCGAGATCCGCATGATATAAAATTTGCTTCATACGTGAAGTGAAAATGATACAAAGGACCGGGTACTAGAATTTATATTCGGAGTGATAAGTTAAAAAACAAAAATAATGAACATGCATATGAGAGTGACGGAAAATTAGCGGCACTGGTTTCTTAAGGCCTAGACACAAGCTATGTCAACGTGTACGTAAGGAACGGAAGGCCGCACAGATCTTGTATACGGTTCCTGCGCATCCATTTTCACGTTTACGTGACTTGTGTGCTTAGGCCTTCAGGATTCGCCCTCGTTTCTTTACTTTCTCATTTCTATCCTCCCTCTCGTCTTCCTAAAAATAACAAACAGCTCGCAGAACTCTTTGTTCTTCAAGGTTTGAAAACACATATGCCCTCCAAACTTGATGTAGGAAGGGGAGTTTCATAAATTCTGTATGTATTTTCCTTCGTCACAAATGTACAGTACTTGGAGTTTTATCGTACCTAATTTTTATATGATTCGAATACACTGAGAGAAAGGTATCTAGCTGCGGCAATTGAAATCTAATTGTCCCAACCCGATTCCAGCTGACGTAAATAAAAGTCTAGCTGTCTGAAATATGAATAAGATACTTTGTTCAAGGGAAATAAAAAATTCAGCTGTGACAATTCGAATTGATTTGGATTAACAACATTTTCACTCAGAGTGACTCATGAAGAATAGAGGAGAGGAGTACAATCGCAGTACTTTTGAAGTGCCCCCGAAAACGTAGCCTAGATAGGCCTCGCAATTGGCGCTGTCGTACGTGTTTACCAGTATGTACTGCTGAGTAATCATGGAAACGAAGTGTTTAACCAATTAGTCTCCGGTTCTTACTGTGGCGAGCACCATCTATTGTGAAAAAATTGAAACTACCTAGAGCCCAATTTTCGACCACTTTCCGTTGGAGAAAATCAACCCCGATCGTACTCCTTTTCTCTATTCTCCATGGAGTGACTGAATTACCCTGGTGGAAAAATTTCGTTGAATTTTGTTGAATTTCTTTCACTCTTGGCACATTCGATTTTCATTGAAAACTAGCAGAATTCAACTCTATTCAACGAAATTTCGGTAGAATTCAACAATTGTCCACAAAATCCAATAGATTTCGATGAACCTTGTTAACTTTCATTGGAGTTCGTTGATATTTGAGGACTTTTATTGGATTTTATCGAAATATTGCTGTGCCAATAGTGAACAAAATTGAAAAAAATGTTTCCACCAGGGTACCTAACTGTTTAATATTCAACTCAACACTTTTTTCTGTGGAAATTACTGGAAGTTATTCAATTCTGAGGAACACGAAACTGAAACGAACAATTTGTCACTCGTAATACACCGGAAGAATTGACTTGAGAAATTACTGTGAAATTCCAGTAATTGTGGGACAAATGGGAATTCTTATAAAAATAAGCAGAGATTCTGTAAAATTCGTAGGGAACATCTATTCAAACTGTTTGAGAATTCACTGATTTTTAGGCACTCATCGGTATACGTAGTATACCAGCACGGAGTCAGGGTACCCAAGCTGTAATGTACAAACCAAAACACGAGTTCCAGTGCCGCCTACCGCAACTCTGCGAACCAAAAGTCACAAACACGAGTACACCATGTATACTTATATATGGTGTACTTGTGTATGTGAACTTGTGTGGGTAAACTGGTGTGTAAGTATACATGGTGCATTTGTGTATGTGACCTTTGCTTCGCAGAGTTGCGGTAGGCGGCGCTGGAACCTGTGTTTTAGTTTCTGCATTGTAGCTTGGGTACCCTGCACTGAGTGCCTATTGCACCCGCTATCGTACGCTCTGACCGTATCTTCTAAAATATTTGAGCAATCCAATTGGAATTTGGATAGTTTTTCATTTTATGCAATACTGATTGATAATCCGTGGAGTTTCTGTATGTCTGTCTGTAACAGCGATGACTCTGGACCGAGTGGACCAAATTGGATGAAATTTGTAGAGGACCTTCTTCGAACTCATCCTCCGAGACCATTTTTTTTATTGCAATCGGACAAGTCCTCCTATTTTTTTTATTTTTTCCCGAAAAAATAGGTGATCTCGGAGAAAACTTTCTCCGCTATATACATACAGGGCGTCCCATTTGAAACAGGACAGCTGAATAACTCTTCAGGGAATGGAGGGGGAAAAAATTGTTCAGATAAAAAATGTAGGGTTCGAAGGGAGCCATAAGATGGTGACCTTGAATTTGACCTTAAGGTCAATTTGGAGCATAATTGATGGTCAAGGTATGTTTTTTCAAATGGAAAACCCTACGTTCGACCTCAGAAATGGAAAGAGCGGAAAATCTTACGTCCGAATATGTTAACATATCAGGTCATTTAGAGGTCATTTGAAGGTCAACAAACCATTTTCTATGGATTTTAACGGAAAAGCCTCAGACGAGTTGTTTCTCTGACCAAAGTTATCAAAGTTAAAGTGAAACCCCACGTTTCGACCTTGAATTGAAAGTAAACAGAACTAACCTTCAGAGTTTATTCTTCATATCAGTACGAAAATGATAATTGAGAAGTTTTCATCGTTTACGGTGTAAGTGCGGGTTCAAAATGGTTTATTCACCCAACGAATGTGTTGATATTTTAATGATCTTGGGTGAGTGTCGCGGAGTGTATCAGAGAGCGTCACGATTGTACAGAGAGCGGTTTGGAGATCGGCAGCATCATCCTTCTCCAGAAGTCATTCGCCAAGTTGAAAGAAATTGTCGACAAGGAAGGATTGGTCAACGCCGAAACAATCAAGGTTTCAACTTCAACGACCCTCGATGCGTTGCTGTTTTAGCAATGATACACATGAATCCTCATGTTAGTCTACGTGATATTGAACGCGATTTGGGTATTCCACGCAGTATGGCACACAGAATTCTACAAGCTGCTCAATATCATCCGTACCACATCACACTGACCCAAGAATTATCTTGCCAAGATATGCAGAATCGGGTTAACTTTTGCCATTGGGCTTTACAGAGGTTGAACGAAGTGCCCGATTTCTTTCGATATGTTCTTTTCAGTGATGAATCAACGTTTCAAAGTACTGGCTTGTTAAATCGTCACAATAGCCACTATTGGTCAGCGCAAAACCCGCACTGGACTCAACAAGTTGATCATCAGCATCGGTGGAATATAAATGTTTGGTGTGGAATTCTAGACAATCAAGTTATTGGGCCGTATTTTTTTGATGGAACTGTTAACGGTCCTAATTATCAACAGTTTTTACAGAATGAATTACCAGTTCTCATGGAAGATGTGACATTAGCAACTAGGCAGAGGATGTGGTATCAGCAAGACGGTGCACCACCACACTTTGCTCGATGTGTGAGGGATCATCTAAATATCCTTTTCCCCAATCGTTGGATTGGTCGAGGTGGATTTGTACTGTGGCCGGCAAGATCTCCTGATCTCACCCCTCTAGATTTTTATTTGTGGGGTTACGTAAAAAATGTCGTTTATACCAACCGACCAACAACACCTGTGGATCTACAACAACGCATCAGATACGCAATTGCGAATATTCGTGCAGAAGTTTTTCAGTCTGTTCTTGGAAACTTTCGACGCCGGCTGGAGTTATGTATTGAAGTAAATGGCGGTCAATTCGAACATCTCCTGCAATAAGTGTGTCTTACCCGTCAACGGATTTGTGCCATCTGTAATTATAAAACGACGAACTGGAAAAATAAATAATTTTTCAATTATTGTTTCAAATTTGGCATTCATTATCGTTCTCAAGGTCGAATTCAAGGTCGGAACGTGGGGTTTCACTTTAACTTTGATAACTTTGGTCAGGGAAACAACTCGTTTGAGGCTTTTCCGTGAAAATCCATAGAAAATGGTTTTTTGACCTTCAAATGACCTCTAAATGACCTAATATGTTAACATAGTCGGACGTAAAATTTTCCGCTCTTTCCATTTTTGAGGTCGAACGTAGGGTTTTCCATCTGAAAAAACATACTTTGACCATCAATTATGCTCAAAATTGACCTCAAGGTCAAATTGAAGGTCACCATCTTATGGCCCTCTTCGAACCCTACAACTTTTATCTGAACAATTTTCTTCCCCCTCCATTCCCTGAAGAGTTATTCAGCTGTCCTGTTTCAAATGGGACGCCCCTTATAGACAGGGTGGTCCATTTTAACTGATATAGTCGAATATCTCGGAAACTAGTGGAGATGGGAAAAAATGTTCCAGGTAAAAAGTTTAGGGTTCCAAGGGGGAAGTATGATGCTGACCTTGAAAAATCCCTGAAAGGTCATTTCGGAGGTCATTTGGGGGTAAAGATGGTTTTTTTAAATGAGACCTCCATTTTTTTTATCATGGCATGGGAGAGCTGGTTTCAAACCCTTCACGAAACACTGGTCATGGACCCCTTTCCGCCCATTGGGGTGCAAGGTATGGACCGTCGAAGTTGTTGATGAACTACTCTTAGCGCTACCCAGGAACAACGACGTGGACGTGGTTCCTCCTTTGTTCCCTCCGGAGTGCTTGATTATTGTGAGTCCCCTTGCCTCTCACATGAGGGGTGCTTGATGCTGTTACAATAATTGCTCGAAGATACCCCCCACTGCCTGGATACATGATCCCAGTCTCCGCCGAAAATTTGTAACCGTCTTCAGAAACACTGATCGCGATATGTTGGCACAAACAGTGCGGATGCGATCGATCAAGTCCTCCCTCGTTGTTGGTTGGGCCTTGAATACATAGTCTCTCAGAAATCCACACGAGCAAAAGTCGGGAGATGTCAAGTCGGGTGAGCGTGGAAGTCACGCAACTGGCCCACCTCGTCCAATCCACCTTCCCGGGAAATGATGATCAATGTATTCTCTTGTTATATAACGGGTCTTTCCGTGGGTAAAAGACGAAAAATCCCGTTATATACGTAAAAGAAAATGAAGTAACTTTCCCAACCGGAGTGGCTCGATTGGAAAAGCGAGTGGGTACCCGCTCCTGGTTTTAAGCTCTCGATAAGATATAAATTCTCTTATCTTGCACCCCCAGTGTAGTGGTTAAAGGTTGAAGTGAAAGAAATTTAGATGTGGAGGAATTCGTTCAACAAATGCTTTATTCCATTCAAAGAATCCATGGAAAACATGAAACAGATGAGATTTTGTTTATAAACCTTAATAATAATAATTGTTTCTATTACAGATGATTCTAAGAGAGTTTTCGAGAGGAAAACTCGTAATGTACAAAGGTTGAAAGTATATAATTTTATTCCAGATGATTCTGCAAGAGTTTTCGGAACGAAACTCGTAATGTACACTGAATGAAAACCGAATATGTACTTATTTCAGATGGAACTACGAGAGTTTTTCAGAAAGAAACTCGTAGTGTACAATGAATAAGAACCAAGCAAATTCCCTTGGAGTCGTGTATACCGTGTGTATAGAGGAGGAGGAAGAAAGAACTAATGTATTTTTCTTTTCTCTTCTTGCTCTTGACTCACCGTGGTGGGAAAGACGAGTACACGTTAGGTACTTCTTTCCGATCAAAAGGCAACGAGGTGCTGGTTACTTCTGATGGTCCCCCTTGTCTCTCTCCCTCTCTCTCTCTCTCTCTCTCTCTTCAGGACGAAGATTGCAGACGTGCTGATTCTCGATCACAAATTTTTCGCGATTTGAATGCCCAAAAAGAATTAGTCGATTACACTGAATTTCACTGATTTCATTATGACAGACAAGAAAACTGATTTTATTCGCGAATCTCGGTTGGAAGTATAGACTTATTCTACAAAGTCACGTTTCACTAAGTTGCAATCGTGACCAAGGCAAAAGGAATGATTTTTTTGAGAAACGTTGCGTTGAAAAAAATTATCGAAACATGAATTTCCTACAAAAGACGCCATGGAACCTTCCAAAGGGACACACTTTTACGATTCATTGCGAACTTGAAGTATGTAATCGTCAACTTGGCCTCAATCGTATCCTCGTTTCTACCCTCTTGCGGAAAAGGACGGACTTGTCTTCGCGTATGGAAAATCGGCTGCTCAACAAAACTTTCGCGTAACGAATCTCCCGATTCTCCATTGACCGTCCTATTTACGTGTTTTTCATCTGGGTGATGGGACACGCCAGATCCTGGCAAGAGGGGTTTTTCTGCCGACTCAACTGCCTGATCAGCAGTGATTAGTCAACTTGGTATTCGTGAAGAGAGAGAGACACGGGTATATGGATACCGTGAACAAAGATAGCAAATTCGCGGGCCTCGAAAATATGCATCGATGTGGACATCGATGCGAGCTCTGACCTAGATTTCTTTCTTCCTGCTCAGCGTTTTGTTTGAGCGTACATTTATTTCTTATGTGCCACAGTGGGCCAGAAATCTAGTTGCGTGGCCAAAAACGATCCTTTTTCAAATTGATTGAAATTAAATATAAACATCATAATTTGTTTCCATATACTTTGACACACTTAATCACAAAATATTGTCACTTTTGGTAGCTCAGGTCCCTCATAAAGGACATTTTTATTTCAAATTTATGTTGAAAAATGAATGCATTGTCATTGAGTTTATACATGCTCCGAACTCAATATCATTTCTCTAGACATTGCAGCAGTGCATATTTATCTTGTAACTGCATAATTCTAATGATATTTGTAAAGAAATAACATTTTCCATGCTATATTTTTAGTCTAATCATTTCAGTTTGTCTCATTTCATTAGGTTTCACTGCACTTCTGTACCTTTGAATTGAACCTTCCCCGAGCTTCCACTTCCAAATGGACAGAATGATATACCAAACTTTTCGTGAAAGAGTTCTCAACACTGTGGATATGCCCCTTTTTGCCCGTTTTCATTCAGAAGTCAGAAAAATCGTATTTAATGTGAATGAAAACTCGTTACGTCAATGGGACAAATATTTGAACAAGTGGTAAAAATTGAGAATTTCATTAGAACCGTCTGGATTCTGGTGTACAGAGGTTTTTAGGGTTGCTGATTATGAATCTGAGGTCAGATTTTGCAAATTCAAGATGGCGGATCTAATATGGCGGGATAAAATTTGAAAATTCATCAAATTTTCTTAACCCCATAAACACCAATTGTTGCCGTTTTAATGGACCATCAATGGTCCAACGATGCTGATAGCGGCCCTTTAATGGTCCTTTCAAACGCCAGTATTTGTGTGTGTTGGGAAGGTTCTTCGCTAGTGTTGCCGCGAGCCGCAAAACGAGCCGTAACGAGCTTTAGATTTCAACTGGATTCAAATAGGACTATGAGACGTGAAAATTGTCTGAATACTTGGTTGGATGGTCCTATAGTCTCATTCAAAAGTTCATATAAACTCGTAGTTCTGTAATTTGAATTTGCAACCGATTTCTACATCCAACAGCATAGGTCCAGCTCGAGTATAGATTGATTTAAAACTTTTTTCAATAAAGATATATCACAATTTGAACCTTCAAATTCAGTTGAAGGTCTGATAAATTGGATTTTGGGGCAATTTCGTTGACTAAAGAGCAGGTCACTTTGGATTCAGATAATTTAAAACCTGGAATTCGTTACGGCTTATTTTGCGGCTCGCGGCAACATTACTCTTCGCTTATGATTCTGATGCGTTATATGCTATACAAAGATTATCGGAGAAGTTCGGTTAATGGCACTCAGTTTATCACATGAACCTCATCTTTCAGGATAAAGTGAGCATTTCATCAATATTCAGTCTTTTTCATTTTTGTAAGAGTCGATTCAATTTATAGCAGCTGGTGAATGTGAAAGTTTCGTTTCATGTGCATAAAATGAAATTCACCAAAAGAGTTGCTTTCAAATTCACCAAAAAAAGATTCAGTTGTTACATACATATTAAATAAGCTCAATAAAAACGTAAGTGATTTTGATAAAAAAAATATAGATTGTCTTAAGCTTGCATTATCAACTATCAAAAGAAAACGGGATATAAAATTTGAGGCTGCAAATAGAATGACTGATAGATTCCTTTTGAAAAATAAAAAATGGCTTGATTCTGAATTTGTTTTACCTGATTTTATATTCAGATCCTCAGTAGCAGGTCCTGATAGAAAATCTCTTGATTACACGGAGAAGTCTGATAGATCAAAAAGACGATATGTTTCAGCTATCAGTGCTGACAATGCTAATGATCCACAAAGACTTCTATCGGCTGCACGTCATGCAGCTAATGTATCTGGACAAAATGATGTGGAGGTAATACTAAATGAAATAACAAAAAGTCCCTCTCGTGCTTCTAAGGTGATGAAATTAATGAATATGGCACCGTCTTCAATTATAAAGAAAACTCCTTTAGAAGCTCTAGTTTTTCTATTAGATCAATCTTTATCAAAGGAGACATACAATGCTATACGTCAAGAATCTAAGAATTGCGGAGCTGACATATGGCCAGCTTACAATAACTTAAGAGAAACTAAAAATATTTTGAGACCACCAAAAGATGACATTCTGATAAATGAACATATAGCACAGGTTTCTGTTCAATCACTATTGAACCATACAAGTAAACGAATAGTCGAAATGCAAGAAGAAGTTTTACTGAGAGTGATGGATACATATGCATTAACAGAATCAGAATTTGTTTTAACATGTTCTTGGGGATTCGATGGTAGCAGTGGTCATTCAAGGTATAAGCAACGTTTTATTATTGGTTCAGATAATGTCAGCTCAAATGATGAAAATATTTTCGCAACCACACTGATTCCTTTACAATTAACATGCCAAAATGGAGAGGTAATTTGGTACAATAATGCTTCACAATCTCCAAGATTTTGTCGTCCTATTAAATTAGAATTTATCAGAGAATCAACGGAAGTGATTCTGTCCCAAGAATTGGAAATTCAAAATCAGATTGATCAATTGAATACCTTGAGTATCGTGATGAGCAGTGGCCATGAAATAAGAATCCATTTTTCTATGCATTCAACTTTGATTGATGGAAAGGTATTGCAAATCTTAACAAACACCAAATCCTCACAGAGCTGCCCTATTTGCAAATCTACTCCAAAACAATTTAATATTATAGAGAATATTCTTGGGCAAACAAACACTTTTCTTCCTGATCAGAACTCACTTCAGTATGGTGTTAGTCCGTTACATGCATGGATTAGATTGTTCGAATGTTGTTTGCACATAGCCTATCGAATGAATATTAAAAAGTGGCAGGTCAGAACTTATGAGCAGAAAAAGCTGTTTGCAGAACAAAAAGCTCAAATACAAAAATCCTTACATGATAAATTAGGTCTAATAGTCGATAAACCAAAATCAGGTGGTAGTGGTAGTACTAACGATGAAAACACGGCGCGTAGAGCATTCCAAAATGCAGATGTTTTCGCTGACTGCTTGAACATTGATTATCAGTTGGTGCATAACTTTAAAATTATTCTCATTTCTCTTCCTTGCCAACTCCCTGTCAACGTAAAAAAATTCCAAGAGTTCTGTATGGATACAGCGAAATTATATATTTCCCTTTATCCATGGTACCCTATGCCATCCACAGTTCATAATATATTAGTTCATGCTGGAGACATAATGAAATACTGTGTTCTACCAGTAGGTATGTTTGGAGAAGAGGCATCTGAATCTCGTAATAAAGACTATAAAAGTTTTAGACTCAACCATAGTAGACATTGTAGCAGGGAAGCGAATTTGGAAGATTTGTTTTATCGCATAATGGATTCCTCTGATCCAATTGTATCCAACATGAGTATCATATCTCGGATTCGCAGAAGAAAACGATTGCCATTACCAGTGGAAGTCAGACAGCTACTTTCGATAGATGACAGAGATAGTGATGATGATGATAATGATGAATGCAAAACAGGAGATGTGGAACAGACTGAATTTAATTCTTTCAATGAATTGTTAGATGGGGTAAAATTATCTGATGAAGAAATCAGTGATAATGATTGAATAAATATTAATTATGAATGTTAACAAAACCACAAAAAAAACAACAAAAAAGACAAAAATGAAAAAAAGACAAAAAAAAATACAAAAAATAAGTGATAGAAAAAATACAAAAAAAAGTAAATAAAAAAAATACGGGATGTAAATTCAGACTAGGAGCCTCCTTGTGGCACATCCTGGGTGCATAACTGCAGCGAATTTTAGCCGTGGATCAAGTTGTATAACTGAATTGTCGTTGCTTCAAAAAAGTAAAGTGTGTGTATTTGGAAGGTATCTTATAGAATTTTTTCTGTAAGAAACAGACAACTTTCGACAGAAAATTCATTAATCATTCGTAATTAGCAGCCTAAAGAACTCTAAATAACATTGTTCTCGCACACTTCATGAATTTCAATAATTTTGGATATCATATCGATTCCATCACCTTGAATTTCAAATTTTGTACCTAATGTGTAGAATTAACAACCTTGGCCACCACCAAACACAGGATTTTATTTCAAATCTTCGGAAATCATGTAGGTCTCACCATTTTAAATGAGGAATTTTGACATCGAATTCGAAACCAGCGATCCCAAAAACCTCTTAGTGACACAGTAAAAAATTTTTCGTCATTGTGTAAAGTGTTGAAATTTGTGTGTCAAATATTCCACATTTGCGAGTGTTGATTCAACACAATCATTGTGTTAACACAAATGGATTTAACACAATCGTTTGTGTCAACACAACGATTGTGTTGAATCAACACTCTAGAATGTTAAATATTCAACACACAAATTTTAACACTTTACTCAATGACGAAAAATTTTTTACTGTGGAAGAGCCAAAGGGAATTCAATGGATTTGAAAATGAAAATCCGTCGTGTTGGAACCGCTATATGGAATTTTCCAAATCTGAATACAGATTTGAAATCAGTGACCTTGAAAACCCCTCAGGAAAAAATTTTCAGGAAATTCGGTGAATTTGAGCATTTAAACTCGCCATATCATATCCGTCATGTTGAATTCCCGAAATCTGGCAACAGATCCGTGATCAGCGACCCTGGAAACCCCTGGAAAAGAATTTTCAAGGAATTCGGAGAATTTCAACAATTGAGCCCGCCATATTGGATTCGCCATGTTGAATTTTCCCAATCTGACTGTAGATTCGGAATCAGCGACCTCAAAAACTCTTATATGCCAGGTTTAGAACAATTCCGACGACATTTTTAATTTTGGCCACTTTTCCAGCTACCTGGCCCACTGTGCGTGCTATGGGTCGATATATGTATATGTTCATATATATATATATTTTAAATAATGTGCGCGACCCGACTCCCCTTTGATTCGAAATAGGCCACGCACCGGAATACAGGCGGGAATAGGGGTTGTATTCTTCTGTATTCCGGGAGCGAGATTCATCGTCACGTAACACTCTCACGATCAATGCGTAATGGGATGGTGTTCCATCTAGTTGGACCCACATCCTCTGCCTTGTCTGTAGAAACCTTCCAGAAACATGGGGCCGTTCAAAGTGCCGTTGAAAAAATGTGGACCGACTAAATCGCCATTGACGATCCCGCACCACACATTTACGCTCCAACGATGACCAATAATGAGAGTTGTGTCTATTCAAATGCCCAGTGCTCTGGAAAGATGCTTCGTCGGAGACCATCACATAGTCGAAGAATTGAGGATCGTCGACCAGCCTTGCTCGTGCCCAGTTGCAGAATCTAATCCGAAGTCTCATGTCGTTTGGAGTGAGAGCTTGAGTTGACGTGATGTGGTATGGTTGATGTTCGACATGCTTCAAGATTCTCAACACAGTAGTCCAGGGTATACCAGTTATTCGTGCCAACGATCCGCTACTAACATGCCAGTCCAAGTGGGTAAGTCCCAATTAGAGATCGACCGAAATTCGGTTTCGGTTCTCGGTCATTTTCGGCCGTAAAACCCAAATTTTCCCCCGAAACCGAAAAAAAAACATATATCTTGGGAAAAACATTGGAAAGTGAAAATTTACAATGCACGAATCCTGTCACATTACAAAATTATAGAATTTCATGAAAATAGTTTAATTGAATTAAACATTACAATTTTTAGCTAAATTATTGTACAAGATACTTATTGGTTTATTCTTATGGGGTAATCAATTATGATATTCTGAATTCTTTAAGGCCTAACGAACGAATAGAGTGCAATAGTTTTGTTATGATAGTTCACAAATATTCTGTAAACATGAACGTCGATGTAAACGGCTGCGCACATGTTTCACTTAAGTTTTTGCGCAATCGTTTGCAAGTACGTTCGTCTTCACGGAATTTGTGTAGATACACCTTTATCAACGTGAGAAACGTGCCTATGTGGGAATTCCCTGTACTCGTTACGATAAACTTCCGAATCACATATGCCAGAAGTTGAAGCAGGAAGATATAAATTTTAATACATCAATATCAGATGCGTTGATTGCCTGAATTTGAAATTTTCAATCAAGTAAGTACCTAATCAATTCAACAAACGAAAACGAATCACAATGAATTCTTTCTTTTCCAATCTTATTCCTTCTTTATCTCGAGTTTTTCGTTCAAATATCACGTTATACGATTCAATTCGGTTCTACATGTTAAAGTTCTAACCTCAAACTGACCAATTAGAACTTTCCGACGAACTCAAATAGAGAATAACATTGTCAATGATTCTCACTAATATTTCATCAATTACAATTGATGCATTGTTAATTTTAGATTCGGATATTGCGTAGAAAGCTTGCACATGTGACATTATTCAATTTGAAAAGAAAATTGTTTGGCGAGAACTGAATTTTATATCTCTTGTATTGAGAAGAAAGATATTCGAATCAAATGAATATATTCATTTGATAGAATCTGTTCGATAGAACTATAACATTCTCTTTAAGCATGATTTACTAAGAATCATGATACTGATTGGAAAATATACATGCGAAGGAATCTAATCATAGTTACCCTGTAAAAAATATTCTGTTGAAAGGATTGGAGGAACGTATGAAGCCAACTTTTGTATATTCGATCATTGAGAACATTCAACGGAATACCTTGCAATTCTAATTTTTCCTAATTCCTTCTCGAAGATTCAAATTTTCGTTTTTAAATTGTTCCCAATCATCAATTCGTCCGAAATTGTACTAAACCATTGAAATATGTGCATTTCAATTCCTGCCAATTTCTAACCTCTTTTACGACTTATTTGGAATTCTATTCGGTATCGCTTAATTTCTATGCGAATTATTATATTGATATTGAATATTATATTGGGAAAATCATATTATTTCCCCTATGGAAAAGATCTCATAGGAACTGATGCGTGGAATCGATGAGTCGTTATGGATTTTACATGAACATTTGTCCGGGCATTTATGAGATTTTATAATACCGTTATGAGAATTAATGAGCACAAAATTGAGTTTCATCGGACTTTATAAGCCGTCGTGGAAAATCTCATGAAGACATGTAAAATGAAAGTTTCCTATGAGATTTTGATGTGTTTTTGAACTTATCAGATTTTGTCAATAGGGTGGAATTAACCAAAAAGTCATATTATTTAGAATTTTTTATTATTGTTTTGGGATATTATTTGGATTATCACTGAATCTCTTGATTCGCCTGAATGTGAAGAGCTCTTAAATTATGTTTGTAGTTGAGACAGCTAGTTTTAAACATTAATTGGTATTTGTATCCCTTCAGAGGAATTCAGGGATTGTATTCGTTCTCATTGAAGTTTCCAATCCTCTTGAATGGTTGTGAATTGATAATTTTCTACAAGATGAATAGAATAAATTTTCATTCTGTTGTATGCAACGAAATATTTATTTGATGAAAATGATTTTCCTTCATAATGTATAAACTATAATGAACGCATTGAAAAGAATGGAAACGGAGTGAAATTAGAAATCTGGATTTGAAATGGATGATAAAATAAGTGGGGGAAAAACAAACGAACTTTTGATATTGTGAAAAATTTTTTCTTTATTTTTCAGAAAATAATGTCTCATAGAAAGAATGCGATTCGGAATTTTTTTGACAAGTCAACCGTTGAAAAATCTAAGGCTCAGTGTAGTATTTGCACAAAGTTATGTTCTTTAGGAAGTGTTCATCCGAAAAATCAGACTATTTCTGGTTTGAAAAGCCACTTATTGAATCATCATCCAGATCAACATCGCCAGTACCTCAAAAGGGTACAAGATATCAGGATTGAAATAGAAAATGAGGACGGTCGACCAGTGAAAATGAAACCAAATATATTAGCACAACAGCCCACTATCAACCAAAGTCGTCTCAAATTTGGCCAGATGATCATGTGATCGCGAAGAGAATTGATAAATGCATTATGGATTTAATTCTGGTCGACATGCTCCCTTATGAGATTGTTGGAGGAGCAGCTTTTGAAAAACTTAATTTTACTGATCCTGAAAATATTCATAAGTATCGGTTAAAAAGTGAAAAATATTTTCGGACCACACTGATGCCTGCAACTTATGAAAAAGTGCAAAAAAAAGTATACAACTTAGTAACTGAAGCTGAGTGGGTTAGCGTTACGACAGACATCTGGTCTAATCCCACAAAAACTTTCTCTCTGTTGAGTTTAACTTCTCATTTTATTCTGGGAGCCCAGCGTCTCAAGGTTATACTTGCTGCCATGGTTTGAGAAGGAAATCATACTGGGGATTATATTGCTCAAAAACTCGTCGACTCTGCAAAAGGTTTCAACATTGGAAATAAAATTCATTTAATAATCAGAGATAATGCTGCTAATATGTGTAAAGCTACAAGAGTAGCTGGCTATTCATCACTGGGTTGTGTAGCGCACACGCTCCAATTGGTCATACATGACTCTGTATTCATCAATGAAGATGTAAAAGTTGCAGTTCAGAAATGTCGCGAAGTAGTAGGTCATTTCAAACGGAGCGAACAAGTTTCTAGGCAATTAGTACAAATACAAAATACTTGTGCTTTGCCACAACACAGTCTGATACAAGATATCGAAACGCGGTGGAATAGCACGTTCTTAATGCTGGAACGTTTAGTTGAGCGAAAAAGTGCAATAAATTTATTCAGTATCGAATACGGTGGAATAATAACGCTTGACTGCAATGAATGGATATTAGTTGAACATGTCATTGAAGTTCTCCGAATTTTTCACGAGGCTACTCTGGAGCTATGTAGTGATCTTGCCAGTACATCTATCATAATCCCTTTGATAATAATGCTAACTGGAAAACTGTAGCCAGAAACAGGATTGACGGAATCTGAACCAATTGTAGATTCATTGAAAAACAAACTGTCGGAATCACTCAATCACAGATTTGCTAACATCAAAAATACGGACCATCTGTTGTGCTCAACTCTACTTAATCCGAGATTCAAAGCAAAATATTTAACTTCCAATGAACTTGATACAGCAAAAACAAACATTTGTAATTTTTTAGAGAATCTTGAATCAGTCGAAGCACAAGAAACTTGTAGTAATGATAATTCTACTCCATCAACAAGTGGGGAAAAATCGGTTATAAATTTCACGTCACCTGCGAATAAAACTCTTTCGTTGTGGGATGCTCATGGTGAGTCTTCAGATCAAACTGAAAATCAAAGGCCAATGAGAAACAATTATGAAATAGCCTTAGATACATACATACGCGAATCGCGTTTGCAACGCAGTGCTGATATATATGCATACTGGAACAGCAGCCCTTTCCCGATTTTACGTTCAGCTGCCCTTAAATATTTATCTTCACCGCCAAGCGGTGTGCCAAGTGAGCAATTATTTGGTTCTGCTGGACAAATATACACGGACCGACGAAATAAGTTATTGGGAGAGAACGCTGAAAAGCTCCTTTTCTTATCTTATAATATAAAATTGTTCGATTTCATTTATTAATAATATTTGTCATTTTAACACAGTGAACAAAATAAATGTTCACCAATGATTTCCGGAATGCTATTTTTTATTCTGGTGATTTTTTCATTCTAGTGAATTCGAGACTGATAGAATTTAATAAATTATTATTTATCCTCATAAAACATTCTCACATTTCATTTATTCTCATGAAAAACATTTCATTTTGGCCTAAGATTTGGAAACTATGTTTATTTTTGCTCTTAATCTATATTAACTTGATATTCAATCTACTAATATAATGAATTCTTTAATCCTCTCAAAACACCAGCCTGATGGAAAGATTGATTTTATAAGACCAATATACAAAATTTCGAGTCATTATGTTTTTGAAAGTTTGACTGACGCGGAAAAATTGAATTTTATTTCTTTGAAATGTGAATCTTTCTTCATTTCCTGTTTAATTTGTCTGAATTTCAAAATTCGTGTTTGAATACATTGGGAATGGATAATGTTTATCGTGTATCAATTCCTTTCATCATTTTAGAACACACTCT
This sequence comes from Gonatopus flavifemur, assembly GCA_018340375.1. NCBI lineage: Eukaryota > Metazoa > Arthropoda > Insecta > Hymenoptera > Dryinidae > Gonatopus > Gonatopus flavifemur. The sequence continues at coordinate 131,779 of JAFFJZ010000075.1, read as the reverse complement.
TATACAAAAATTATTGGATCTAATAATTTTTCTTTATTTTCGATTTCGGTTTCGGTTTTCGGCCGAAAAAAAAACCGTTTCGGTCGGTCTCTAGTCCCAATATGGTGAGTGCACGGATGTCATTCTCATCGTACCGGTGATGTCTTAGATCTCGCTGCAATACTCCTCGTCGAGCCCTCAATTCGAGTCGACGGATGGTCGTGGGGTGTGCGATGTGGTGATCGGGATACCGATCCCGGTAAACTCTTGCGGCTTCGTTGTAATTATTGTGACATGAGCCAAGCACAAGCATCATACCAATAATTTCAGAGGGTGGATAGTGATTCATTTCTTCGATTGAATCGGATGGAATAAATTGATAAATGTAGATGATTGAATATGCAAAGGAGAAGAACGATTGTGATGGTCTCAGTTCAGAACCAGTGTTTAAATGATCACGTATTCCCGTAATCATCCACATAACCAACCATAATAAACAGAAATTCGATGTTTCTGTTTGTTTATGTATTCTTGTTCATCGCTTTTCTCCGAAAATCGGGACTGATTTCAATGCGAATTAGAGTTAATTTCATTGGAAAAAAAAAAAAACGTAAACATAAACAAACGGGAACAATGAGTCTCTGCTCATTACGGTTGGCAGTGATGTGTACGATTTATTACGATTATTGCGTTTCAAATCGATGGAATTATTCCATTAGATTCAATGAGGGTTATAAATGAGTCTCAAAATCGACTCTCAAAAATTGTTGAAAGGTTGCTGGGAACATTGGAAGTATTGACCATACCACATGACGTCGATTAGGATGCACATTCAGACGGATACAAGAATCCTTCGAGCTTCCAGAGAATTCACCAAAGAGAGTTACACTGTAAAAAATTTTTTTGTAGATTTACCAAGAAAATTTGGAAGCTTTTTTGTAAATGAGGAAGGACATGATCGATCGCATCCGCACTGTTCGTGCCAACATACCAGGATTATGTATCCAGGCAGAGAGGGGTAACTTCCAGCAATTATTGTAACAGCATCAAGCACCCCTCATGTGAGAGGCAAGGGGACTTGCGACAATCAAGCACTCCGGAGGGAACAAACAACTACCACGTCCACGTCGTTGTTCCTGGGTAGCGGTAAGAGTAGTTCATCAATAACTATGACGGTCCATACCTTGCACCCCAATGGGCGGAAAGGGGTCCATGACCAGTGTTCCGTGAAGGGTTTGAAACGAGCTTCCCCATGCCATGATCAAAAATGAGGGTCCCATTCGAAAAAACCATCTTGACTCCTAAATGACCTTCGAAATGACCTCTGAGGGATTTTTCAAGGTCAGCATCATATTTCCCCCATCGAACTCTAAACTTTCAATCTGGGAAATTTTTCCCCATCTCCACTAGTTTCCGAGATATTTGACTATATCACTTCAAATGGACCACCCTGTATATACCTCATTTTCTCCGCAGTCTTTGAATATTCGCTATCTTGGCTTGGATCAATGAATTATTATGAAACATGGGTCCCAGGGATTTTCTCGGCAAACCTAGGGGGGGGGGGCTGAAAATGCTATCTGAGTCTTATGCATGAAATACAGCTCCAGCAATTCGATGGGGACAAAAAGTACCGCGGGAAACAAGGAATATGTTCAACATGATGTGAAAACAGGTACGTTTCTCAAAACGTTATAATCTTCATTATGATTCGAGACAATTGCAGTTGGACCTGTACTGTTGGAAGAATCTGTCTGACACTTAATGAGAATATTATGGACTTTCTAAATTTCTTGGAATGGAATTTCACTCTTTAAGAGTGAACTATCACTCCATTAGCCAGCCAGAAGTGAGCCTGTCCTATTAGAGAGAAACTTCACTGTTGTGAAGAGTAATATTACATATCTCTATGTTGGGGTCATTTTTCACTCTGGAAAGAGTGATTTCATCAACTCTGGACTAGACTGACAATATTCACCGCATATCTAAGAATGAAAAGTCTTACTCCAAATGCGAGTGATTTTGTAATATGTCTTCCAGGTGAAATGTGTTACGAATCCTTACACTGAAAAAAAAATGTATCGCAGTCAAATAAATATTTATTTGTCCTGTTCCGAAGAAATATTCATTAGAATTAACAAAATATTCTTTGGAACCAAAATAATTTATTTGAAATCAATAGATGGTTCCAGTCGTTTATTCGATTCCAATAAATTATTTTGGTTCCAAAGAATATTTTGTTAATTCTAATAAATATTTCTTTGGTACAGGACAAATAAATATTTATTTGACTGGAATAAATTTTTTTTTCAGTGTAATACTTTTGTGGGGAGGATGAAAAAAAGAATGTGTATATCTCACTACATTCTTAGCTTCGCATGTTCCTGAACCAGGTATTGCAGTGAGAGAAATTATGCACCACCTTTGAAGGAATCGAACCGCTAGAGAACCTACCTATATTCTGACCTACATAACCCATGCCTAATCGACCTGAGCTAAACTGACACTTGTTTGGTGTGGGATTTGTTTGGTAGATTCAAATGATCCACCATCAGAAGAATTCTTTTCTTTCCCCTGTGATAGGAAAATTCATTATTGAACGACATTGAAGACTTCAAGTAACCGGATCGTTCCAAAACAGTTATAAATATCAGTATGATCATGAAACTGAACCAAATTTATCTCAATTCAAATAAGTAAGGCCTTCCCTGGTAAAGCAAAACCATAGGAACCGATTGAACTTCAACCGTTTTCCATCATTTTTCCCCAGGGTTATCCAAGATTATGATTATGATTCCATATAAAAATTGAGGGTACGTTATCAATATATACGTGTCTACATCGGAATAAAAAAAACGTGAACTCAATTATTATTCGCTTCTTGAATGAATAACAATATTGTACTTATCTCCGGTAAAGAATTCATCCCGCAGTGTGGACAGAAGGAATTTTTTATTTGAATTGAATATTTCTCACGTCGTCACGACGTTGAGTTTTCAAATGACTTTGAAGCGTCGATTGAAAATTCGGAGATGCTGAATTACAAAAATTACTCGACGAAGACTCAACGCAAACCAAACCAGAGGGCTCCACCCCCCCCCCCCCAAACTGCTTCGCTTCGCTCAGCAGTCCGACCCCCTTCAAAATTCGTTTCGCTCCTTTTGAATGGATCGTAGCCCACATATGCTTGCTCCGCTCGCATTTTGAACAATTCAGATATCTGGGGATATATGAAAAGGCACTCATCGGTTTCTCACTCAATTGAGAAACTTTGTAAATGACTTTGTAATATTCAGAAAGCCTGGAACTTATTGCCTATCATCCTTCATACTATCTCCAAATGATTCAGAAACATGTAGCTGGAGAACTGCAGAATTTCAACTGTCCTGGTAAGAATGAAGCCTGGAAGCGCAACGAAAGCGTAAGCTAAGAGTCATTTAAGCATGATAAGCGTAACGAAGAGTTATTCAGACGTAATTTAGAAATGAATCGGCATATTTTTAGGCTTCATTTGTTTCAGCAGCTACTTCCTTCACTTTCGGATTCTCACTAGTGCGCAGTTGTCATGACGTCAACCAGCCCTTGAAGAGTCTTCGGATGCAGTAAAGCTTGCACGGGCAAATCGGAATTACTATTTTCTTCCAACATTTGAGCACAAATTTGATTGAACACCCTTGAAAATCCCTAGAACCCGTGTTACATATCATAATATAATTTTGTTCATTAGAGCCAGAATGACTATATTCACGTGTGCCATATCGAATTCGCCATCCTGAATCCGTTCTTAGACGTCAGATTTGGATTCCTCATCCTCCAAAACCCCTAGGACCCATGTTTCATATAAATCTGTCCACAAATGCGAAATTGACTAAATTCACGTCAGCCATCTAGTATCCGCCATCTTGAATTCGGGATTTGACTCCAGATCTGGATTCAGCACCCTCGAAAACCTCTGGGACCCATGTTTCATAATAATCCATCGATTCAAGCCAAGATAACGAATATTCAAAGACTGCGGAGAAAATGACATATATGTATGGTATACAGCGGAGAAAATTTTCTCCGAGATCACCTATTTTTTCAGGAAAAAAAGTAGAAGAACTCGTCTGATTGCAATTAAACACAAATAGTCTTTGGGGAATGGTTTGAAGAAGGTCCTCTATAAATGTCATCCAATTTGGTCCACTCGGTCCAGAGTTATCCCAAATACAGACAGACAGACAGACAGACAGACAGACAGACAGACATACAGACAATCCCACGGATTATCAATTAGTATTGCATGAAATGAAAAACTATACAACTTTCAATTGGATTACTCTAATATTTTAGAAGATATACGGTCAGAGCGTACTGTACCGGGTGCAATAGGCACTCCGTGCTTGGTATACTCCGTATACCGATGAGTGCCTGAAAATTAATTCTATGGAGGATTTTTTACATTATCGGATTACATTATCAACATTCTATGATAAGAATCTGAATTCAAATTTTGATTAACTCAACGTAATTATCACAATAATATAAATAATTTGTCAAGTACATTGAAACCTGAATTGATGTAACAGTAACAAGTGGATCCGAACTATTATCAATAACTTTTCATAGTTTCGATCATGGAAACATCCCTGCTACGGTCATCATCATCATGAAATGATCAGTCTTATGTCTGGTTCCACGACATTTTCCAACCCTGTTTATTATCCGCTAGACGTTCAATCTCTATATTTCTACGACAGCCCTTGTTCTGATCGCTCTTGAGTTGACACCACATATTTATGAAAATGTATTTTTCTACGGGGTTCTGTATTCCACCAGTATGCTCCCACAGTTCTCAATCAGTTTCAGAAATAGTTCCGTCCTTAAAGGTGAAACATTTTTTTTTCTAGGAATAAGGGGGACAAATCGACGCTACATCACATATGTCAGAAATGCCCAATATTGTGATGATTATCGTGTCTACGGTGTAACGTGGTGGAAACACGTTCCAAAGGTCATCGCCTCAAGTTCCGAACGGGAGCAAGACTCAAGCAGAGATTTAAAAAATTTTACGAATGTACATAATAATATATTCCTGCTCCCAAATGACACGTTTCAGGAATCCAAAGATGATCGTACTCTACAATTGTGGATCAAATTAGATATTGATTTTTTATAACAGAATTTTAGAAATGTGAAATATAATCCATAGGGTGTCTATTCTCCTCTTTCGATTACATATTTTGTAGTGAAAGTGCACAATGTTCAAAGAAATTTCATGTATAATTCATCCAAAGATTTTCTATTTTAATGTGAAATCTTCCAATGAAACTTCGTTTACTCGAACAAAAAAATCTTATTTCCAAATAGAATAAATAATTGAAAAAGTATTATCTCCAAGGCAAAAAGGATATCTTATTGGATATTCATACTTATGGAGAAAGAAAGGGTAGTCCAATAATCATAACAGGTTTATAACTCTCGTTCAAGTTCAGCATTGTTACTACACGCGAATGTTCCTCTACGAATAGTGATCATGTTAATTTTATGAAATATGTACCGATATTAAATATCAATGTATTCTAACTACCATGTTCTTGGCAACCCTGCGTTACCATGAATAATATTTTATGTTCGAATTTCGATGTTATATTAGTGTGGAAGCAATATTTGAATTCCTGTATCGGTGTTCTTTCTACTCTATGTTTATACCAAATTGGAATTTGAACGTCTTGTACCGGGATCTAGGCTCAAGGTCAAGTTTGTGAGTATTAAGTATAAGTTTCCCCGAATGGAGGAATGAATGCTACGGTGGTGAGGTTCAACGTGCCCGCTGTTACCAAGCTTAATCTCCATCCCAGCGCTGAGTGGCAGCACTGAATAATTTATTGAATAGATCAAGAGCGCAACGCGTGACGTGACGTCACGGAAAGATAGAGCAAGGTAACGGCGTCACGCGGTCTCGCCACTCGTATTCTGGCCGGCGAATTGCGAAGGCAAATTTTCTGAACTAAAAGTGTTGGCGTGATTCCGCCACTTGTGCAGCGGCGAATTTTTTTTCTGATTGCGATGAGCTACTAAAGGTTTTTTTCAAGCTAGTGTGTCCAGGAAGTGGAGTGTAACCCTTTCTTTCGCCCCCCCCTTTTTTTTATATATACGTGTATATGTTCCCCAAGGGGAATTTGTGCCTCTGAAATATATACCCATGGTACCACTCATCTGGATTGATTGATTTTGGGAACCTCGACCCCTCTCCCCACGTTCATCAACTGTCGGTAAGGTCGAAACAATTTATTAAAAATTATTGGAAATCCAAATCAGTTTCGCTCGTGACGGAAATTCTGAGTGAGCAAATTCAACTTTTCTCGCTTTTGAGAATTTCTTTTCTCACTCAATTTCTCCTCACAACTGGTTGAGTTCTACAGTTTCTGATGAGTTTGGGGAATGGTTCTGACAAAACTACTGTCCAGGAATGAAAAATACTTCCTCACCAGCACCCCGAATTCCAGGAATAATGGAATAATACGGAGTTCTAGATCCAGATCAACGTGACTGGAAGTTCTCCGATGAGTTCTTGAGATAACGATGAAAGTGGGAGGATTAAGGAATCACGGGTGGAGAAAACGCCCTGTAAGTCTATAGTCGCATCAGAGCCTGCTTCGGCCGCAATGCTCATTCTACTGATACGACTTCAAGGTTTACGGACTCGATTTCTTGATTAGAATGGAATACATATCCCAAAACTCTGATTTGAGAGTCATGGAAACGGAAGAATCTCCACTGAATTAAGAAGTTGAAGCGAAGAGGCTTCACAACCCCGGAAGAGTGTCTCCGTTCACAGTTCTCACACCAATATCGACAGTTCTGAGTTCAAGGAATACAGTTCTGCACCTCAGAATATGGATATCATCCAGAACTCCATCATGGAAACCGAAAGCTGCCATGGGGATTCCAGTACCTCAATTCCCACAGTTCTGTGTTCAATGGAGACAGTTTTGCATGCCAGGATATGAAGAGCGTGCAGAACTCTACTGTAAAGATCAAGGACTCACTCATAATTACCCAGAACTCGCCCCGCGCTTCAGGCAAGTCTCATTCTAGGAAGAACGCTCTCACTGGATTTCTGGTCTGATGATTGTGAGTTCTGGGCTCACTCATGAGCGCCCTCTTCTCCGAACCACTCAATTCTGCCAGAACTGGATCCGAAAACGAGGGAAACTAAGTGTTGGCACCATAATGAAGACATAATGTTCACATTCTATGCATCATCGCAATCTGAGCAGAATTCATGATAGTATGTTTACGGCCTGTTATGTTACAAAATATTCAGAGGATGCTTTTCTATCTGGGGTTATAAATGAGATTATCATCAAGATGATGATGCATATAGCATAACCACACCCTGATGAAAAAAGCCGTCAGAAACAGATAGAACCTTCAGCTGAACCTAACGGAATCAATATGTGTTTTTGAAAAACACATATTGACTCCGTTAGATTCGGATAGAGGTTCTGCCCGTTCTTAACGGTTAGTTTTATCAGGGCAGTTTTGTCTGACCGAAAGGACCGAAAATGCGATTGATTTTGAAATGATCTCTTCAAAAGTTCGATCACTCTTGTTATCCTTCAAGCTGAATTATATTTCTATTCTCACTCTATCTCAGATAGCTTCAGAGGCTCAACAAAAAGCTCCAGTTTGAGAGTAGAAAAAGAATTCATCATGAATACTTTTGATTCGAATTGAATTTTCCATCAACACCTCAGTGTTCAGGAAGAATTTATATTGCAAGTTCGGAAATAATTCTCTGAAGATCCAAAATCGAATCCATCGCAGTAATATTGAATATGAATGATCATTCCCAGTGAACAATATGTTATCATCCGGAGCTCTCAAAGATCTCCCAATTATGTGTAAGAGGTCAGATAGACCTTTCAGAAGGTTAACATAAAGATATCAGAATGTTATCAGATGCGTCGATTTCTGAGGAAAATAAGATATTGCCAGAATGTTATCCAAACGAACTCTTTAAGAAGATTTTTTTCTGAGATCTCAGAAAAATGATACCATTCAGATATCGATATGATAACATTGACAGAGCTCTTTCAAAAGACCTCTTAAAGAGCTCTTCCTCTTATAAGTGTTCACTGGCTTTGTGCTATCTGGGTATGCTCCATAATTCCATTTCTAAAGTCCATAGAGGGAAAAGTCATTTCTACAAGAATTCGCGACACAATATGTTCATACTCTTGGATATTCTCTACGATTGGCTGGGACTGATGAATCCAAGATTCAGAGCATGACGATGAAAAGGTAGACAATGAATTGTTCAAAATTATGAGCAAAATTATCAGTGTCAACTTATCAGTCAACTAAAATTTAGTTTCCAGGATTCTTCACATGTATACTCTTTGACTATATAAGTATGGACTGGCTACCCCCTATCCTCGAAGAATGGGATAAAGTGTGTCTACAACATTCAACGGGATAGTTCGTTATTTAAGCTCCGTCGATGAACCAAAAACGCGGCAATTTAAGAACTGGATAACGTATTTGTATGGAATGTAAATATAAACTTTTGGTCAGATCTCAATGAATCTGAAAAGATGTTCGAAGTGATAAATTATCCAAATTCTCGAAGTAAACCAATGAACAATGGTAAGAAGCAGTAATTTTAGAGGATAATTGTTCCAGGGTTTCCACTTCTGTGTATTTACTTTATAATATTCATGTTTTGCACTGCATAAAATTCACATTCCCATATTACTTTGTTGCTTCTCTAACAATATAAAAGAAGGATATAATCATATCAAACATATTGAAGGTTTGGATTCAGGTACAGTGATGCCAGATTCGAGACCGAGACTGTTTTTACTCACCCCATTCAACGCTTCCCCTTCCTTCCACCATGCGGAATAAGTCGGACGAGCGACAGAGAAAGAGTGACTATCACTCTCTCGCTCGCCCGACTTATTCCGCATGGTGGGAGAAGGGCGAAGCGGTCGACGGAGAGGGTAAAAGCGGTCTCGGTCACGAATCTGGCATCACTGTTCAGGTATATGAACATTTTGGTATGCAGGTATATAATTCTTCTCAATTTCCTTTTATTATACGATGCATTAATAAAATGAGAAAATCGTTCAAGAAAAGCATGTTCAGTATTCTAGATAACATCTTGATTTTCCCTTTCAATAGTAGTATTGCTATAACTATTTCATAGGCATCAAAATTAAACATATGAACGGAAATCGAGTTTAATAAACAGAATATAGGGGAGAGTGGGGACACTTGCACCATGGGGTGATATGCACCACAGCAGATATCTCTTAATTTTCCAAAATTTCTGAACTGTTCTTGCACGTGGCGTTTGCTGAATGGATGACCTAACTCCACACGAGTTCACAGGAATGTGGAATGAATCTCTGTTTTTTTATTGATATCAAAAGGTTTGGCACTCTCAAAATCGTTTGATTTGTGTCTCCTTAGTTTTTCAGAAAAAGTTTCCCATGATCTGTAAGTGATCCCAAACACCACGAAACCAATCTCAATCGAAAGTACAATCGTTGCACAATATTTTCATGATCCACTTTTTGACTGAAAATATCTGGAATTTTTTTGCGAGCATCAGTAGTCTGTTGATGCCGTGAGGGGTGCAATGCACCACAAATTACGGGGATACTTGCACCACTTCCGATGTTTCATTTTTTTTATAGAAACAGGTATTCAGAATGATCCGTACACTCGGATGTTCGAATCTGAATGTTCTTCCGAAGAACAGAAGAGAGAAGGAGAGGAAGGAGAGAGAGAGAGAGAGAGAGAAAGATTCTTTTGTTTGATAAAATACTCTGTGAAACTCTTCGCTATTTCCATGAATGATCTCACTTCATAAAAGTCAGGGGGGATAAACTCAATGAGAGAATTTCCATAATGAACTTCAGCGCCGCCAAGGGGAAGGCTACTGGAACTAACCTCACATGGATACATTTACACAAATGCTCAACAAATCATAAAAGTTTGTGACACAGTATCAGTGCCTTCATGTGAGATTAGTTCAAGTACCCTTCCTCTTGGCGGCGCTGAAATCAGTCTCAAGAACGGTCAATTGAGTTTATGCCTCCTGATATGAGTTGGTAGGAGTGACAAATTTCACTTGTTTCCTCCGTTCATAGCAAACACTCTTGTGCAATTAGTTTTCAATAAAAGGTTGTTGCTAGTATCAAACTCTAAACTGCATAAAGTCCATCTTGATCGTAAGTTCAGCTATTCACTTGTATATCTGATTATTCATTTCAAATAAATACTGATAAATAGATTTGAAAATAGTGGTTATTATTCCAATCAGCCCTGCTAAATTATCCCCATAAAGAACGATACAAAACGATAAATTTTTTCTATAGTTTTCAATGAGGTTTCTGAATACGGAATTTACGAAGTTATATCGTTATCAAACGATAGAACTCTATCGTTCCTTACCGTTTTCTATAAAAATTTAACAGATTGTATAGGGTTTTATCGTGAAATTCGTATTGGAAAAGTACTACTTATTCTAGAACACATAACTATTTTTTTCCAAATAACTGATACTTCTCCTATACGAATTTCACGATAAAACCCTATACAATCTGTTAAATTTTTATAGAAAACGATAAAGAACGATAGAGTTCTATCGTTTGATAACGATATAACTTCGTAAATTCCGTATGCAGAAACCTCATTGAAAACTATAGAAAACATTTATCGTTTTGTATCGGTCCTTATTGGGAAAATTTAGCAGGGAGAGGATCAATTACTCAGGGAGAGAGAAAGAGAGAGAGAGAGAGAGAGAGAGAGAGAGGGAGAAAGAGCTAATTCGCAGGGTGGTGCAAGTCTCCCGCCATGTGGGGAGAGTTGCACCAAACGCAATGTTTTTGAAGAACACTTATATCATTGATAGGATGTTAGATTCGACCTTGCTATCATTTGCAACTTAGAAAGGAATGTTTGCTCTGTCAAAATCCCATAAATAATATATCGAATGAAGTTAACCACGAAAGTTATAACAATGTAAAAAAAAAGTGGTGCAAGTGTCCCCACTCTCCCCTATACATAAAATGATGTCATTGTCCTTTGAAAATGATTGTTTTTGTCAGCATATGTCTTACATGAGAATCATGTTTTTCTCTACCATTACATTTTCCCAAATTTGTGAATTTTACTTTTGAATATTGAGTATTTACGTATCCCTGCTGCTATATTGTTTAGTTACTTCTTTAGTTGATGGTGAATTGGGGCGTTGTTGGCGTTGTTAGATGTTGCGGACACACCTGAAGTTGGCAACTAGCAGTCCATACTTATATAGTCAAAGTGTATACTTGTCCAAGGAAATTCACTTCCCTTTCCTTCTTTTCTTCATTCCTAATTCTGATAAAGATTTTCTGAAAAAAGTGTTTGATAATGAGAGCTCAACATACTTTGTCCAACGATTTATTCAATTTTGATCTTGGAATTCCGAAAGATTACATACAAGGAAGTGTACGATATATTTCTGGCTTTATTGTTAGGAACTTGAAAAAGAGAACCCAACTCCGGACCTGGACCTTCTGCGTACATTTAATTGAAGGAAGACCTGATTCCTTAATTCTTATCAATCTAAAAAGTCGTGGTGGGCTAATATTTCCGTCTGAGGAATTTTTTCAATTACACTGTGTACGAAGAATATTCCACCAAGGCATCCCCTGGTTGAAAGATCCCATTGAATCCGATAGGGACCCATTATATCTGAATGGGTTTCAATGAGACGAATGAGACGTTCTCAAGTTCCTATTCAAAATCAATGGGAATGAATCGGGGAGATTTTGGTGATGAGAATCGATAATTAATAACCCATTGATGAATGATCATTTTTATTGGTTTGAATAAGCACACTGTAGACTCAACTCCAATCAACTCCTGCAGCAATTCTTCGAATCGAAGGTGAATGGGTTTGGATTGGTAATTTCCAGAACCTATCTTATAGGGAGGAATGGGATAGTTCCAAGCAGAGCTGCCAGATGAGCTCCGACGCTGAGGGAAAGAGTACCCCTACCATCACTTCGTGTATATAATAGTCTCAAGTATTGGTAATTAACACTTACAACACATACATATATGAGGTGATGGTGGGGGTACATTTCCCCTCAGCGTCGGAGCTCATCTGGCAGCTCTGGTTCCAAGATGGAGGTAATGAATGAGTTTCTTTCGGAAATATCTAATTCGATCTCCTCTTGATTGTATATGAATGCTTCATGGGCAGGAATTGGAAATTCCCCACATTCGCTTTCATTGTAAGGAATGAGAAGATTCCAGAAGATGAACCTCAAATAGGTTCATATAAGGAATTTCTAATTGAATTTGTGGCCACTCTGCGCATTTATCTTCAGTGAGTTCCAATCAGGAATACCCAAAATCAGATCCTATTGGATTGGATGGTACAATGCTGGAATGTAAGTGTTGGATAAGATTCTTTGGGGAATATCTAATTGAATTTCATCTTTGTTTTATGAAAAAGTCGAATGGTTGTGATTGGAAATTTCCCAAATCTGGTTCCATTCGGGAGCATAAGAAGATTCTCGGAGATTGACGTTAAATGAGTTTGTATTGGAAATTTCAAATTGAATCTCGCGCCTGACTTTCCCATTTTTGTCAATAGGTTTCAATCGAAAATGTTTAAAAGCTGATCCTATTGGAATGGATAGGACATTGCTAGAATGTAGGCGTTGAATAAGTTCCTTTGAGAAATATTCGATCGGATTCCTTCTTTCTTTTATACGCGAGTTCAATGAGTGGTGATTTGAGATTTCCCACATTCGCTCTTATTGTAAGGAATCGAAAAATTCCAGAAGATGAACCTCGAATGAGTTTATATTAGAAATTGCTAATGGAATTTGCGGCCACCCTCGCATTTAATCCCACACAGCACAGGCATGTTTCAAATGAACTCCCGGTATGTCAGTTCCAAAAGGATTCATAAATAATTCTTCAAGAATTCTTTTTGAATTCCAGGGCTGTCATAATCCTGAACTGTCATAACGGGGACTCATAGAGAATCCCACGATGGATTCATAAAGAATCCTTTATGAATACATCGGGAACAGCGAGCTGTGTGGGATGTCAGTGGGTTTCAATCAGGAATGCCCAGGATCTCATCGTATTGGAATGAATGAAACAATGCTAGAATGTAAGTGTTGAATAAAATTTTTTGGGAAACATCCAACTGAATTTCATCTCAACTTCATAAAAAAGTTGAATGGTCGTGATTGGGAATTTCCCACATTTCCTCTCATTGGAAAGAATAAGGAAATTCTCGGAAACTAACGTTGAATGAGTTTTTATTGTAAATTTCAAATCAAATTTCTCTGGTAGAAGTGGGAACCGATCCATTCCAGGCTCCGTTCAGACCCAAATTGGAACGGTCGGGGTCTAAGCAGGGCTTCGGATGCCTCGCTTTTCACCAGGGGAAATTTTCACGCGAGTTGTTACCAACTTTTTTATTTTCGTCAATGGGTTTCAATATGAAATGTCCAAAAGTTGATCCTATTGGAATGGATAGGATATTGCTAGAAAGTAGGTGTTGAATAAGTTCCTCTGAGAGATATCCGTGTGACGGGTTACATTGAGAAATAATGCGAGAAACATAGGACCAAAGTAAATTGAGGAAAAACATGAAAGAGAATGAAGATAAACAAATCAGTGAATGAATCAATTTAATGAACGAAGATTTGGATTTAAGAATTTGATTCCTCACGTAGCATTACAAAAGTAACCATTTGACTGACGTCGTCAATTCTACAAATTGAGTCGCCTCTATAGCGAAAGTCTGAAATATAATGAATTGGTCACACATACAAAATATAATGGAGAGAGAGAGAGAGAGAGAGAGAGAGAGGAGAGAGAGAGAGAGGAGAGAGATAAAACGAGGAATAAAGAAATAATAAGCGCTCATCTGGACCACGCTGACTCGTAGCAACGTCGCTGGAAGGTTTTTTTTTGGACTCCTCTGGGTCGGTGATTTTCCTTTTCTCGAGGAGTATTATTTGAGCCGTCTCATCCAAATTTCCATCAATTGCCGAATATAATTTTTGGTCGACACAATAGTAGTCTTTGTAATGGCAACCAATCGCACTGATTTCGCTGATATCGTATCGATGGGATGAATTCCGAAAAATGTACGTGTACACGTGAGCGGCTGATACGATGATCCAGAATCTTGTGTACAGCGAATCGATCGTGTGTGGATCGTTTGGTGGGTGAGATAAGAGAGAGCTCTCATCAATTCTAGACCTCAGCGATCTCCTCCCCTCTACCTGCCTTATACTTCCTTCCCTACTCTCTCTCTTGGCCCTAATTCTTTCTCTCTTCAATTATAGCTGTTTCATTCAATCATATTATCGCTACATATCCCCCGCCAAGGGTGGTGCAGTGTACGAAACCGACCTTGAAATCTGTGGTCTTCACTTTTGTTCTTAACAATAACTTACTATTAAAATTTCCTGCTTATTGATTCATTCATGTATTGACTATTTGTTCCTTCTCCATTATTTGTCTTAATATCTATTCATTTTTTTTTCACATATAACATTTTGATGTTTAGTTATACTTCACGTAGTTTTTCAGACTTCCTTGTTATCACCTATTTGTCTATAAGACATTGTCTATGTTTCAAAATTCATTCTCATTCGTCCTACTATGATTGTTATTATTTTCTTCCGTTTTGATTTGCATCGTCATATCATTATAATTATTTTTTATGCTTCCAAGCACTGTCAATATATAAATATGAATATTTTATTATCTTTATACTATAATCTGTCCATATAATATCCTCTATACAATAAAAAATATAATAGGCTCTGAATTTATTCATTTTATTTTATTTATTTTTTTTTAATTTTGTTGTTCGGTTTGTACGTAATAGTGGCGAAGGTTCCACTATTATAAGTACCTTTTATTTTAGTTGGATCATCTTTTTCTACTAGTTGATATGCATTTCCAATTATCTTATGAATCCTGTCAGGTCCATAAAATATGTGGAAAAATTTGTGTATGTGCTTATCAACTGCCTTTGATGGATAAGGCATTTTTATGAGGACTAAATCTTTTTCTTTCAATTCAATTTCAGACACGGATGTTCGCTGTCCCGCACGTTTCTCAAATGCTGTCTGTGTTCTTTTATTAGCCAACTGCAATTGAGCACCATGAGGCATTTCTATTTCATTTGGGAATTTAATAATTTTTCTCATCAATGGTTGTGGATTTTTTCCATAGTGTAATTCAACCGGAGTAAACCCTGTCGTGTGATTTGTTGTCAGATTAATCATATCTTCTATTTGTTTCACGTATAGGAACCATTTACTATGACGATCACTACAATATGTCCGAAAAAGCCGTCCCAATTCTCTTATCTGCTTCTCAACCGGATTCGACTGAGGATGTCGGATTGGTGAGAAAATTGGTTTTATACCCATTTTTTCCAAAGGAATTTCCCAGATGTTTGATGTGAATTGCGACCCGTTATCACTGAGAATGACTTTCGGTGTACCCATACATTCAAAATAATCCTCCATGAGGATTTTCAAACACGTTTTTGTATCCGCTTCTTTGATTGCGTATAAGGTGACAAGTTTAGAACCCACGTGAAAATTTCTTGCTTGCGCCAATACTGACGATGGAAAATAGATAGACGCAATGCTGACATCCAAGGCTTAGAAATCTATATCGAGCCAACGTTGACTGACAAGTAGCACAATGTTGCACCAATGTTGGGAATCATAATTTCCAATGATAAATCCATCATTGGCTCAAGATTGTGCCAATCATGGTTCATCGTTGTCCCAATATCGTTTGGACAAAAGAAATTAACTTCATACGAATAATTTCATAGCACGGCTGAATATTAATCCAAACGTTAACAACGTTTAGAAGAAATGAGTACCCAATACAGTGCCAAGCCTGGTCAAAGCTTGGCTCAGGCTAGCCACGATCCTCAATTATACGTGTCCATACAAAAATTCCCGCGTCCAATGTCAAAGCGCCACCCTTCGGTATTGTTTCCAACGCTCGGTTCGTTTCTCGCAAGCACTTAACGAACTATGCGGTTGATATATAAGCATCATATAACCTTCTAATTTGAAAATTGTTGTCTTCATCATAGGTCCTTCATCGAAAGAGAGATTTTAGCTGTGCAGACCCATGGACTCGTGGACATCGGAATTTGAATTATACTTGATGTAATTGATTTGTAAGGTAACCAGAAATCATTGAGTTATATTGAACTTATAAACACATCTTGTATTGGATTAATCCGATAAGTTTCTTCGTTTCAATGTATACAGATATTCTGTGGCCCTGGTTGTATAAAATATTTCAGGTTCGGGCTGTACTTCTTAACATGTGCGGAGGGGAAGCAATCGATGTCGGAAATATATGACTCTGAATTTTTTATTACATTTTTGCAATCGTTCAACATAGAGTTGAACATCGGCCCAACATTGGCTCAACGTTGGCGCGGGATTTTCGCAACGTTGAATCAATTTTGGCCGAATATTGACTCAGTACTGTTATAGTATTGACTCCAATTTAGCAGTCAACATCATTTATGTGTAATAAATGATGGTACCTCCTCTAAATGCATAAAACATCTGACCATTGGCAGACCATAAAAAAATTCGTCTATCAGTCTTGGTTCGTAATGAGTACAAACATGATCCAATCTTGGATTTAGATCGAGCGACAAATTTTTTCAAGGGTTGCCAATGATGGCTGATTTGACTGCCATAATCGTACCAATGTTGGTCCGTGATTGACAGAATACATCAATGGAGCCTGTAACGATGTTATCATTTCAAGCTTGCACCCTGCTAACCGCCAAGCCTCGGCCAATCTTTGTCAGTGTTGCACCATCCTAGTTTTCACCTGGGTATGTATGCCTTTCTTTCTTCTCCGTCTTTTTCCCCTTCAACTCCCACCCCATTCAAAATTTCTTTCCCTCGTGACTTCGTGATCCGTCCTTCGTCGCAAAGGATTCTTGAAACAGCCGAGTATCAAGAAAACTTGAGGTAAGCACAGCTGGACTGAGCGACTGAGAAAACCGGTATGGATGGTAGGGAAGCAACAACAAAGCGAACTCAAGGAATATAAGTATATATGTATACATGTATATAACGAGAGAGAGAGAGAGAGAGAGAGAGAAGCACGAAGATCTATGAATAGATCCAAAGAACAAATTCGACTGAACCGTCAAGCAAATCGATCCATATAAAATGGTAATCTCGAATCTACTAGGATTGGTGAGTGTAAACCGTGGTTGATAAATTGTGACGGATAAGACGAATCGGGAGGGATCGATAAATATATATATATATATTTACATATATTCATATGACAGGAGTTTGACTTGTGAACGACTTCTCATCAAAATCTAACTCTAAACACTTTGTGCAGATCAAAATTTTTGCATTGGAGAAGCAATCAATTCTTCACAAATAAATTTTTCACGACTGAATCTTGTTTTGTTCATTTATTTGTTCCAAGATTAGAAATATATATTCTTCAAATATTTCACGTCAATTTCACTTTGCTGGTAAAATTCATTCTTTCGCCTTCTAACGCATTCAAAGTCCCATCTTCCTCTTCTCAAAGAATCATAGAAATCGAAAAAAGAGGAAAAAACGAAAATGGAGGAAAGATCCTGTTAGCAGAGCTTTGGAAGGATCTATGATATAGATCATGTATCGTAATGATTTATGTATATAATTCTCATTTGTACAGGTACTTCGCAAAAAAACACTCTTGGATAAATTACAAAAGCCCTAATGTTTCAATCTTATATACGCATAGCGACAAACTTCTGGTGAATGAAGTTGAATCTACACTAAAATGAGGTTTTCAATGCGAGTATTATACTAAGGAAGAAGAATAACTTTCTCCGATAAACTCTATCCTCCCGGCGTGATCTCGAGAGAATTTTCTTCTCGGATGAAAAGAAAATGAAACGCGCTTGGAAAATAAATTGAACCAGACTTTCCTGCTTTGATGTCTAGATACTTTTCTACCACCAGAATTTATAATGCGAAATTTTTCTTATTCTTCCTCACTCGAGTCATTCAGTGAACCTGTCAGTAAATTGTGTGGATTTTGCGAAATGTTTTCTTTGATAAAACATTGTTATTTCACTTAACAGTACGGAGGACTGAAAATGAATGTACAAAAAGGTTTCGCAATTTCGCCGTAACCGGCAAAAAAAATTATTAACCCAATCTTTTGTCGAAAATCAATGTTTTTCATACCTTCCGATTGACGCTCTCGGACACTGTTCCATATATGAGAGAATGTTTTTTGATACGTTGAATGCAATCTTCGAGACCAATCACCTCAATTAGCAATAGTTTTTCCCTACTTACAAACACATTTACTAAAATCTCATCAGGGATAATGTTACTGAAAGTCCGAATCGTTTATAGAAACAGTTTATATCAGTTCAAAACACCTCAGGCACCAAGATAGCTGTTGACCAGTATAACACAGTTTACACTCTCATAGGATAATTATTTTTTGAATTTCTCTGCAGGGAGTTAAAAAAGTATCGCCCTGTGGAAAATTTGATTTCGGGTATTTATATGAAAACTGTTAATAAATCAGCAAACCCAGTCTTGAAAAATGATACTATGAATTTTCAAAATCAATTAAATACGTACTATACATGTCAAAAAATATATGAAAATCCATGAGAATTGTATATCATTTCTCAATGAATTCTATGAAATTATTTTTCAGAAAATGGTATATGAATTGTATGATCCTTCAATTTGAAACTACTAGCAATCAATTCATTTCAAATTTTTCTAACCTCTTGAAATGATTAAGGAACACGGTAGTCAACACGCCTCGACGTCAAGTGTATGAGTAAACCTTGAAAGAAAAACATATAAACCGAAAAGCAGAAGTCGCGCGCTACCTTATATCTATACTCCTAAACCGAAATTTAACCCCCTGAAAAAATTTCCAATGCACAATGACTCAACACATTGAATGTCACGAAAAAATCACTACACTTTTACTGTATAATTCGACTAGGGGAACGACGGGTGGTATGGTTCTCTCAAGGGAACACTGAGATAAAATCACTCCAGAGGGGTCGGTGCCGAATCAACGAAAAATCGGTAGGGGGTCATTTTGCCGAAAATGTTTTTGGCCGAAAATTTGTTCATTGGCAGATTTGATAGAAGTAACTACACATTCCCAGGAAATACTAGTGATTCTCCAATGCAGAAAATTCGGCCAAAAACATTTTCGGCTAAAAGACCCTCTACCGAAAAATCAAATCAACGAAAAAAAATTTACTAGCAGTATGAAGTTGTCATTTTGTTGCAGTATGAAATGAAATTAGTCATAGATCATTGATTAAATTAAACGAAAAGTAAAAAACATTGATTTGCTAACACAACCCCACGGTAAACTTAATTTCCCTTTGTTATGTTTATGATTATGGTATGGTTATGTTTATGATAACAACAAACCGATTTTCGTTCTCTACAGACGTTTGAAACAGTTTGATTGTACCGATCGATTAGGAAGATCATTAATAATTTTATTAGAATGATGAATTACGTGTCTACTGTAATAAACGGGCGCAGTGAATAGGTTAACATAAAGAAAAATCATCTGGTCACCAAGAAGAAGAGAAAGTTAAGAAAACACTACATAAAGCTAAAGTTGAGGACGATGAATACAAAACGGAAGCACAAACGTATTATAGCATAGCTCATACGTTTCACGAGATCGTCACAGAATAAGCTTCTATCATGGTGAATGGAAAATTAAAAGAATATGAAATTCAGGTAACATAACAAAGTTTATCAATGATCTATGACTAATTTCATCTCATACTGCAACAAAATGACAACTTCATACTGCTAGTAAATTTTTTTTCGTTGATTTGGTTTTTCGTTGATTCGGCACCGACCCCTCCAGAGTAAAAGAACGTCGCTACTGTGTGGGATACAACTTTTTGGAGTATTTTTCTCACATACATCCTGAAGAAAAAACTTTCATTAGTGAAATAAAAGATCAGGAAAAATTTTAATTTATAGATGAATTTATGAAGAATTTTTCGGGGTCGGGTGGTATAGCCCACCATTCAAAACCCGGTAAATTGAAACGAGAACATATTTTCTAACACAAAATTATTCGTCTTAAACATTGAATATGGTTTTTTCAACTCTCACTTAGACTGTGGACTGGATAATTTACATCTATCGCAATAATAATATAATTTTTCCCACACCTGCACGGAAAGTTGATGTTTCCTGACCTATTTTTAGGGGAGAAAGTGCTGAATTCCAAGTGACTGTGTCACAGCGGGAGGCAAATACAAACTATCTTTTCGTTTTGAAATATGCATATGAATATTTTATATGCAATTAAACAGATGATTTTCACTTCCCTTGCAGTTGTGGGAAAAAATAGTATGTTCACCTCGGGGAGAAGTGGGAAATTTCCACTCGTGGGATTGTCTCCCTCGCCTTCGGCTCGGGAAGACAAACTTCACACTCGTCGGAAATTTCCCACTTGACCCCCTTGATGAACAATATACTATTGTTCGTGATATCTGCACAAAGTTCATGTGTCCATCCTTCACAGGTATGGCATTAACCCATTAGGGCTCATGGTGGAACCATGGGGGATATGGTCGCCGATGAAATCTTGGTGTAGCATCGAGAAACGAATTTTCATGTGCAACGCATGCATGAAAACATTGTTTATGAATAAATTGTTCGAACAATTTTTTCAAAAATAAGTGTTTGGTAAAACTGATCCCATCAATCGATTCTGAGAAAAAAAAATACATAGAAAACATGTACTCTGAATCGACATTGCGATTGTTTGTTATAAAGAAATAAAACATGTATTGGTTTGTTATTTTTTCATCACAATGAACAATCGCAATGTGGATGTGGAAATTTTTTTGACCAATTCGTTTATAAACAATTTTTTTAAACACGTTTCCCACGTCACTTGGCATAGCATGGGTTTGCCAAGATTCCATCGGCGACCGAGATCATATCCCCGATTGTTCTAGCATGAGCTGTAATGGGTTAATGTGGGCCATACCACCCGAAGTCAATGTGGGCCATACCGCCCGAGCGAGATTTTGGACGAAAAAATTAGTTCATAACCAAACAAACGTTACCGCTTAAAACTCATGAGACGTGTTCTATATATAGGGGGGGTTTATACTAATATGGTATATTATTTTATGATCTGACTTACTTAAGTACAGAACGTCTCAAAGTTTCGCCAACACAGGACAGTCGGTGTAACAAGTCCGTTTGCAGTTCTAACGGAAATATCTTTGAATACGTTGTTATTAATGAATTTTTAATATTTTTCTTCGATTGTATACCTTCATATATGTTCCTTCTATCATTCAGATGAATTATAAATTCTCAGATAACAGCAATAACGCATATTATATAAAGACCCCTAGCGATTTCGTTTTTACCGAAATTTTTGGTAAGAAATTGATAATTTTGTGGTTTGGTGATATTATGGTTGGGAATTGGTTATATTGTGGTCAAATCGTCGTACCGTTTGTGACTTTTTTGTACCACATAATTACCAATAAATTACTACACGATCGGTATTTTTATGGGAGGAGTTTTGGACAAATTTAGGTAAAGAATGACGGAATCAACAGGATGTACAATTCGGTTCCTTTTTGGAAAAAATATGCCTGACATTATCGCAAATGGAAGGAACAAAATTGGTAAGTTTTTGGATGATTTCGAGTTCATCACCATGAAACCAGCGAATCTTCAGTGCTACTGATTGGTAACAATGTGGTTCCTTTTTGGAAAAACATCTTGAAAATACCGCTGATGGAAGGAACCAAATTGGTCAGTTTTTGATTACTTGCCGGTTCATAACCATGGGATTACCGAATTCGCATTGGTACTCATGGGTAACAATTGGGTGCTTTCTTGGAAAGAGTATACCTGGAATTACTGCAGATGGAAGGAACAAAATCGGTCAGGTTTTGGATAACTTCCGGTTCACAACCATAGAATTATCAAAACTTCAGTACCACTGATTGGTGGAAAGTTGGTTCCTTTTTGGAGATATATGCCTGGAATTATCGCAGATAGAAGGAACTAAATTGGTAAGTATTTGGATAATTTCTGGTTCACAACCATAGAATTACCAAAACTTGAGTGCGACTGATTAGCAACAATTTGGTTCCTTTTTGGAAAAAAAGCCTGAAATTACCGCAAATGGAAGGAACCAAATTGTAACCAATGCAGGATTCTCAACATTCGGTAAATCTTCGGTTTTTAACCACGAAGCAACTAAGAAATAACCAAGGAGACCGTTCCTGTGATCTGATAAAAAAAGTGATTTTGTTCCAAAAAGGTACCGAATCGTGACCGATGAGTAGCACTGAATATTCGGTAATTTTATGGTTGTATACCGGAAATTTACCTAAAACTGACCAATTTGGTTCCTCCTATTCGCGGTAATTTCAGGCATTTTATTCCAAAAAGGAACCACATTGTAACCAATGCAGGATTCTCAAAATTCGGTAAATTTTCGGTTCTTAACCACGAAGCAACCAAGAAATGACCAAAAACACCATTTCTGTGATCTGGTAAACAAATGGTTTTGTTCCAAAAAGATACCGAATCGTGACTGATGAGTAGCACTGAAGATGCGGTTGTTGGTTATTTTGTGGTAAGAAAAAGTCACAAACGTACCGAAATTTTTTGGTAACCTCAAAATCGCTAGGGACATTTCCGTTAGAATTTACTTGTACTTGTTACACCGACTGTACACCAAGAACAAGTAAATAGAAAAATTTCTCCTAACACACTGTATTAACAACAATGAACTTTCCACACATGATAAACAGAAACAATCTCTCCGTGACCAAAAGTGTGTAGTGCTGCCACCTAGCGTCAGATCCTGGAAACACGTGGTGGGCCATACCGACCGTCGGGCCGTACCACCCCACACAGCACAAATGTCTCCAGAATATCTCAGAATATCGCTACGACATTACAGAGACATTATAAGGTTGCAGCAATATTCTGAGACATTACTGAGACGTTCTGTGCTGTATGCAGGGGGCATAATCTCGAATAGAAAATTTTCAAACGGATTTCAGCGCCGCCATACGGTAGTACAGTGAACTATTTTACATGTATACACTAACACTAATTCGAAAATCGGTGTGATTTGTTCATTGTTTGTGTTAGTTGTATCTATGGCGAATAATTCACTGTACTACCGTACGGCAGCGCTGAAATCCGTTTAAGAATGTTGCATTTGAGATTATGCCCCCTGGCTGAGGTATAAACGTTCCAAATTTTCATGCGGTCAAAATATCAGAAGTTTTCATCATAATCATTTTTTTCAATCACGATAGACTCGTGTCACCCTTGCGGTGGGTTTTCAATTTTTGTCATCCTCTATAGGTAGGTCTCCAACGGCACAGATGTACTCTGTCTCTTTCTTTTCTCTATCATCCAATAGCATTCGCTCTAATCACTCTAATCACAAGACATTGAGAAATAAACTTACAACACGAAATGGATGAATTGTAGGTGATCATTATAGAATTAATTCGAATAAAATAATGATGAATGGCATGGAGTGGATATTCAAAGTTTATCATGAAATGAATTTGATTTTAATCGGTGAATAATAGTTTTTAATGAAGAATTGAAGTTCATGAATACACATAAATGAAATATAGGAAGTTTGGGAAGCATTTGAGGAAAAAGTTAGTCGCTGGGATTCTCGAAGTTTGGGTCGTTCATAAAAACGAAACGAGAATTCAAACTCATATAATCTGATAAATCATCGTTGTCTGTCTTCTCAAATTAACTCTTTGTAACAAGACACGTCGTTTGAATAATCTATTGCAAAATTTTAGATTTCCAATAAATGAGTATTCCGTTACTCGGTTATCAATTCGTTTCAATGAACGATTCAAACTTCAGCAACATAGTCCCTGAGCACTTTGATTACATATATTGAAACACACGGAAAAAGAAAGCTCTTATTTGGATAGCTAAAAATGAGCTACGGGAGCTATTTTTTTGCTGTCACAGCTACTCTCCCTTAGCGATGAAATTTCTGTTGAGAATAAGTTTTTAGATTTTGTTTGTAAGTATTGATTGCATGTTCATGTACTTAGCATTATTTTTTCACTCTTTTGGAGTTTTTGAATGACTGAAGATGTAGAAGAAATATTGAAATGGGATGCTGTTGGGCAGCTTCCAAGTAGCGATGAAGATTTAAAAACAATCGATTCTTCTTGATGGAAATTATATCGAATTTTCATTGACATTTTATAAAAATATGTGACGTTTCGTTGTCTGTTAGCACATTAATAAGTTTAATCATCTTCAATTGATGAATTAATTAGTCTAAAATAGTGCCTCTGGCTCGTCGGATTTCAAGGTTCTTTGTGAGGGTGGAGGAATGCGTATCACAGACTATTGAATAAAAAGACACTGGTTGAAAATAATATAGATTAATCCAAATACAGCAATAATTAATTGGTGTTCTTTGTTGTTTAAATTAGTATAACGAAAAAAAATTTGTTGAAATCTGGAAAAATTTTTTGTATAAATAATATTTAAGGTCTAATAAACATACCTACGAATTTTCAGAACGATTTCTCAATTTTTTCTATGAAAAAAATGTTTGGAAAAAAAAATTTTTCTTGAAAACCTTAACCAGAAAGACTCCTCGAACTAGTCATCCTCCATATGAATTCGTTGAATGGGTCGCTTATAAAATAAATTTTTCAATTCATATCACGTATAATATATGTATTCCTTATCGTGAAAGAACTGGGTGCATTATTAACATTCCTAATAGTCGAATTTTTCAAAAATTATACGTGAAAATTTATTGCAAGTTTATTGCAAAGAATCTCTATTCCAGGAGTTTTTCGTATTTTAATATGCAAACTTCAAGATTCCCCATAGCTTCAAGCGAAGTTATGGAAAACTTACAAGAGAACATCTTCTAGAGAAGATTTCGACAAAGATCTTCTTACCCCAGAATATCATGTGAGATCAGCAGCCAAATGAGGGAGGAAATGGGTTGTGATTTTCAAAAGATTGGTATTTCTCGCCAAAGGTTTCTGAAATTGTGCAGAGGATCGATTACCAAAGGAAATCGTTCTGTACATTGCTGGAATGAAGTTGCTATATTTTTGGGTAATTCATTGGGATGTGAACTAAGTGTAATTGAGATGTTTGTAGAGAATTAAAACGAAATGGAGTTATCATAAAATGGATATGTATCACATTATTAATCACTCGATCAATTTCCCAATTCTTCTGCAATATTCTTTCTCCCCAGTGAGGTCCTTGGAACCTCATTCTATAAAGACTTCGTTGAGCATACAATTCCCACTCGTTTCGAGTGACCTCTCACTCTTTTAGAGTGAAAAATTCACTCTAGCGTCGAAGTCGTTGTAAATTTTTAACCTCAAACCTTAGAATATCACTCTAAAAGAGTGGAAATTTCACTCGAAAATTCGACAGGCTCACTTCTGGCTGGCTAAAGAGTGAAATCATTTTAGAGAGCACCCTGTATCATAGTTGATGTGCATCTTACATTCCCTGCAGTAAAATCAACTATTAGGTGTACAAATAAGTTTCCGCGGTTTGTCAAAAGATGGCCCCACCAGAAGGTTATGGAGAAATTGTCAGATGTAAAACGTAATATCCCAAGTTTAGTCATCTGGCAACACCATAACCTTAAAGTACTAGTGATTCCGTATCAGCATCACGTAATTTTTTTCGTGCAAAAATGTCAAGTTTTATTCCGAATAAGCATCATTTGCGGGAACTTTTGATATACTTCTTTAATGTGAAAAAATCTGCAGCTGAGGCGCATCGATTGCTTCTAGAAGCATATGGTGAAGCTGCTTTAAGTGAGAGAAGTTGTCAGGAATGGTTTCAAAAGTTTAAGAACGGTGAGTTTGACGTTAAAGACAAAGAACGCAGTGGAAGGCCGAAAGTGTACGAAGACATGGAATTAGAAGTACTATTGGAGGAAGATTCGTCCCAAACGCAAAAAGAACTTGCACTTACTCTACAAGTGACTCAACAAGCAATTTCACATCGTTTAAAATCGTTAGGAATGATTCAAAACAAGGAAATTGGGTTCCATATGAACTAAAGCCGAGAGACGTTGAACGCCGATTATGCATGAGTGAAATGCTGCTTGCCAGGAATAAAAAAAAGAGTTTTTTGCATCGTATAGTCACTGGTGACGAAAAATGGATTCACTACGATAATCCAAAGAAGAGAAAGTCATGGGTTAAGCCCGGCGAACCATCAACATCGACAGCTAAGCCGAATATTCATGGAAAAAAACTCATGCTGTGTATTTGGTGGGATCAGCTTGGTTTCGTGTATTATGAATTGCTGAAACCAAGCGAAACCATTACTGGAGCTCTTTACTGAACACAATTGATGAGATTGAGTCGGGCACTTAAGGAAAAACGCGCCCATTACTACTCCAGACACGACAAAATTATTCTTTTACACGATAATGCTCGTCCACATGTTGCGGCGCCGGTAAAAACATACTTGGAAACACTCAACTGGGAAGTTTTACCCCACCCGCCGTATTCACCAGACTTAGCCCCTTCTGATTATCACCTGTTCCGGTCGATGGCACATGGTCTGTCTGAGCAGCGCTTCACATCATATGAAGACACCAAAAATTGGGTAGATTTGTGGATAGCGTCAAAAGATGAAGAGTTTTTTCGACGGGGTATCCGAATGTTGCCAGAAAGATGGGGAAAAGTAGTGGCAAATGATGGAAAATACTTTGAATAAAACGTAATGTACTTTTCCTTTACAATAAATTCCTAATTTTTTATAAAAAACCGCGGAAACTTATTTGTACACCTAATAAAATTGTAGTAGCTGGAACTATATTTTCAAATCGTTCATATATTTACTCAACAAGAGGTAAAGTTTGAAACTTTCTTCTCTCGGTGTATGTTTTTCAAATGTACCGGCAGTGGAACTCGGATAGTTTTCATCCGATTCTCCTCAAATTTGAACTGTAATTTGGACTGCGTCTTGATGAGGTTATCTAGTGGAGTGTACACGATTTGTAAGACCACTCAACAAATTGGCATTGTATCAAAAAATGAAGTCATTTTTTTCATCCAAAATGTGAGATTTTTTTCAAACGAGTGCAGTTTTTTCAGAAATCAATATTTTTTCCACTTTGTGTGTACTTTACCACTTGATAACATGTGGATAATGAGGAATTATTTTGTTTCATCCTGAATTCAGATGTACGAAAAAGTTATTGCTGGCTATGAAAAAGCTTGAAAAAATGTGTAACATCCTGGTTTTTTTTCGCATTTTTTTGTCTCTCTTTTATCAGAATGTATATATGTTCATACTTTTTACTCATATAACATTGTGATATGAATGTTGTATGAAAATTACATAACACGTAATAACAATTTTTTAATTAGGAAATCACAGTTGAATCATGATTTCAATTGATTCTAATGAATCTATGTAACAATTCAATTACATGCAAGTAACAATCTTTCATGTACAGTTCTTCTATTAATTCATACAACAATACAGGGCGTCCCATTTGAAACAGGACAGCTGAATAACTCTTCAGGGAATGGAGGGGGAAAAAATTGTTCAGATTAAAGTTGTAGGGTTCGAAGGGGCCATAAGATGGTGACCTTGAATTTGACCTTGAGGTCAATTTTGAGCATAATTGATGCTCAAAGTATGTTTTTTCGAATGGAAAACCCTACGTTCGACCTCAGAAATGGAAAGAGCGGAAAATTTTACGTCTGAATATGTTGACATATCGGGTCATTTGGAGGTCATTTGAAGGTCAAAAAACCATTTCCTATGGATTTTCACGGAGAAACCTCAAACGAGTTGTTTCTCTGACCAAAATTATTAAAGTTAAAGTGAAACCCCACGTTTCGACCTTGAATTGGAAGTAAACAGAACTAACCTTCAGAGTTTATTCTTCATATCAGTACGAAAATGATCATTAAGAAGTTTTCATCGTTCACGGTGTAAGTGCGGGTTCAAAATGATTTATTCACCTAACGAATGTGTTGATATTTTAATGATCTTGGGTGAGTGTCGCGGAGTGTATCAAAGAGCGTCACGATTGTACAGAGAGCAGTTTGGAGATCGGCAGCATCATCCTTCTCCAGGAGTCATTCGCCAAGTTGGAAGAAATTGTCGACAAGGAAGGATTGGTCAACGCCGAAACAATCAAGGTTTCAACTTTAACGACCCTCGATGCGTTGCTGTTTTAGCAATAATACACATGAATCCTCATGTCAGTTTACGTGATATTGAACGCGATTTGGGTATTCCACGCAGTACGGCACACAGAATTCTACAAGCTGCTCAATATCATCCGTACCACATCACACTGACCCAAGAATTATCTTGCCAAGATATGCAGAATCAGGTTAACTTTTGCCATTGGGCTTTACAGAGGTTGAACGAAGCGCCCGATTTCTTTCGATATGTTCTTTTCAGTGATGAATCAACGTTTCAAAGTACTAGCTTGTTGAATCGTCACAATAGCCACTATTGGTCAGCGCGAAACCCGCACTGGACTCAACAAGTTGATCATCAGCATCGGTGGAGTATAAATGTTTGGTGTGGAATTCTAGACAATCAAGTTATTGGGCCGTATTTTTTTGATGGAACTGTTAACGGTCCTAATTATCTACAGTTTTGACAGAATGAATTACCAGTTCTCATGGAAGATGTGACATGAGCAACTAGGCAGAGGATGTGGTATCAGCAAGACGGTGCACCACCACACTTTGCTCGATGTGTGAGGGATCATCTAAATATCCTTTTCCCCAATCGTTGGATTGGTCGAGGTGGATTTGTACTGTGGCCGGCAAGATCTCCTGATCTCACCCCTCTAGATTTTTATTTGTGGGGTTACGTAAAAAATGTCGTTTATACCAACCGACCAACGACACCTGTGGATCTACAACAAAGCATCAGATACGCAATCGTGAATATTCGTGCAGAAGTTTTTCAGTCTGTTCTTGGAAACTTTCAACGCCGGCTGGAGTTATGTATTGAAGTGAATGGCGGTCAATTCGAACATCTCCTGCAATAAGTGTGTCTGACCCGTCAACGGATTTGTGCCATCTGTAATTATAAAACGACGAACTGGAAAAATAAATAATTTTTTGATTATTGTTTCAAATTTGGCATTCATTATCGTTCTCAAGGTCGAATTCAAGGTCGAAACGTGGGGTTTCACTTTAACTTTGATGACTTTGGTCAGAGAAACAACTCGTTTGAGGCTTTTCCGTGAAAATCCATAGAAAATGGTTTTTTAACCTTCAAATGACCTCTAAATGACCTGATATGTTAATATATTCGGACGTAAAATTTTCCGCTCTTTCCATTTCTGAGGTCGAACGTAGGGTTTTCCATTCGAAAAAACATACTCTGACCATCAATTATGCTCAAAATTGACCTCAAGGTCAAATTCAAGGTCACCATCTTATGGCCCCCTTCGAACCCTACAACTTTAATCTGAACAATTTTTCCCCCCTCCATTCCCTGAAGAGTTATTCAGCTGTCCTGTTTCAAATGGGACGCCCTGTATATCAGTAAAAATTTTCGCGTTATTTAATTTTCATTCATTCATGATATACTTTTTTCTCCTCTCATAATTCATATTTTCTTCATATACGAGGTGTGTTCAAAAAGTAAGGTGACTTTGTATTTTTAAGAGAAAATATTTATTTATTTATCAATATTTATGTTGTCCCCTTCAAAGTAATCCCCCCCCAGATACAATACACTTATGCCAACGGTTTTTCCAATCCTGAAAGCACTTCTCATAAGCACTTTTCGGTATCGCCTTGAGCTCTTCCAGCGATGCAGTCTTTATCTCTTCAATCGTTGCAAATCTCCGTCCTTTCATAGGTCTCTTTAGTTTTAGGGACAAGAAAAAGTCACATGGGGCCAAATCCGGTAAATATGGTGGCTGAGGCATGATTGTGGTGTTGTTTTTGGCCAAAAAATCTCTCACAAGCAAAGATGAGTGAGCAGGGGCATTATCGTGATGCAAAAGCCATGAATTATTTTTCCACAATTCTGGACGTTTTCTTCGTATTGCTTCTCGCAAACGGCGCATAACTTCAAGATAATACTGTTTATTGACCGTACGACCATATGGTAAGAACTCCTGACGCACCACGCCATGGGAATCGAAGAAAACAGTGAGCAAAACTTTGACATTTGATCGAACTTGGCGTGCTTTTTTCGGTCTTGGCTCATCTGGGGTCTTCCATTGGAACGATTGGACTTTGGTTCCGACATCATAACCATATACCCATGATTCGTCACCAGTTATGACCCTTTTGATTAAATCTGGGTCGTCGTTGACGTCATTCACCAGTTCTTGAGCGATGCTCATGCGACGTTTCTTTTGGTCAAAATTTAGCAATTTCGGAACAAACTTCGCTGACACACGTCTCATGCCCAAAACGTTAGAAAAAATTTCATGGCACGAGCCAAGCGATAAACCAGCATCCTCAGCAACTTCTCTGATAGTGATTCGACGATTTTCCAAAACAATTTTCTTCACTGCTTGAACGTTTTCATCAGTTGTTGACGTGCTTGGGCGTTCAGAGCGAGGCTCGTCATTGGCATCTTCCCGGCCATCTTGGAAGAGTTTGTACCACTTGTAAACATTTTTTTTACTCAGAACAGTTTCACCGTATGCTACTGTCAACATTTTGAGTGTTTTGGAGCACTTTGATTTATTTTTTACACGAAATTTGATGCAAATCCTTTGATCCATATTTTTCGATAGCAAGAAATCGCCGAGCACGCAAAACACTTATAACCTTTACGCCTCTCACAACCAAACAAAACATGCTATACACTTGAAACTTGGTACAGATGTTCGGGAAGAGTGTGCCAACATAACAAAACAAAAAAATCGATAATCGAAAGTACGTTGCCCGCGAAATTTGAAAAGTCACCTTACTTTTTGAACACACCTTGTATACATATGTTTGTACAGATATACATATGTATATACATATACAGGGTGGGGCATTCAAAGTGTCACGGGCGTTTTTTCCAAAAATAAAATGAGATACGAGAAAATTTTTCGGACAAAAATTGTAGGGTATCGAGGGGGACATCCGATGGTGGCCTTGGCTTTGACCTCAAATCTCATCTTCAAGGGCATTCTGAGGTCAACTCTTGTTTTTTAAACAGCATTTCATATTTTTTACTGCAGATTTGGATTCTAGGTCAAAAACCAAGGAACTTTTGTCTGAACCATTTTCCTGAAATCCGCAAAGATGGCGCTCTCATCGATATTGTTCCATACTGAATCTGACATTAGAATAACTCGAAAACGAAGGGTCTTGGAGGAGAATGTTTCGGACAAAAGTTGTCTGATTCCAAGGGGGATCCCTTGAACTGAAACGGAGGTGATGGGGTATAACAGAAAAAACACAACACATTACAATCGTCTACATCACTTGGATAATTTTAATGCAGTAGATGCTCAAAATGATGGCCTTCGACTTCAATACACATTTCAAAACGTTTCACAAAAGATTGCTGAACTCGTGCTGAAATATCTTCATTGATGCTCGCGCATGCATTGATGATTCGTTGACGCATATTCTCAGGTCTAGTCGGTGCTTGTTGATAAACTGTATCTTTCATGTATCCCCATAAAAAAAAATCTGGAGGAGTAAGATCCGGAGAACGGGCAGGCCATTGAGCTGGTCCACGACGTCGCGTCCTATCCATCGTCCAGGATAATCTCTGTCCAATTTTTCTCGAGCTGTGACTGCATAATGGGATGGACAACCATCGTGTTGATACCATATATTCAATCGTTCCTGAATAGGTATGTCTTCAAGTAATGTTGGAAGTACTTGATCTAAGAAATGTCTGTACTTCTCTCCATTTAGCATATCTGCAACGAAGTACGGTCCAATTACTCGAGCTCGAAAAATACCACACCAAACATTCACAGCCCATTGTCTTTGATGCTCTACTTGACGTAACCATCTTGGATTTTTCTGTCGCCCAGTAATGCATATTATGTCGATTTACTTGACCATGATTGGTGAACGTCGACTCATCAGAAAATAATATGTTGATGAAGTTGTTATTGTGCATTTGCGCTAGACCCCATCGACAAAACTGTACACGATTTTCGAAATCATCACCGTGAAGGTCTTGATGCAAACAAATGTGATACGGATGGAATTTGTGACGTTTCAGTATTCGAAGAACACTTCTTCGAGAAATTCCCGAATGGAGTCCAATTTCACGAGAGCTCACGTGTGGATTATTGGCTACTGCAGCTAGTACATTAACTCCCGCATTCTCTCCGCTAACAGTTCTCATTCGATGTCGTTTTTCCCTTGTAACACTTCCCGTTTCTGAGAATAATTTTGTAATGCGTTGAAAATACCTAATGGATGGCGTTGTTCTTTCAGGAAATCGTTCTGCATACAAGTCATATGCTTGTCTGGGGTTATTATGCACTTCACCGTGAATGTAGATCATATCGATCTTTTCAGAAACCGTGTATCGGATATCCATGATTTTCGATTTGTCATAAACCAAGTAATAATCAAATGTAACTGACAAACTGACTTTCAAAATCGTGAATTTTCACTGAACCCCGTCGTTTGTTTACATCGCGTGAGCTCTGAATGGTGGTAATGTAGACGATTGAAATGTGTTGTGTATTGACAACTTTTGTACGAAACATTCTTTTGCAAGACCCTTCGTTTTCGAGTTATTCGAATGTCAGATTCAAAATGGAACAATATCGATTAGAGCGCCATTTTTGCGGATTTCAGGAAAATGGTTCAGACAAAAGTTTCTTGGTTTTTGACCTAGAATCCAAATCTGCAGTAAAAAATATGAGATGTCATTCAAAAAACAAGAGTTGATCTCAGAATGCCCTTGAAGATGAGATTTGAGGTCAAAGCCAAGGCCACCATCGGATGTCCCCCTCGGTACCCTACAACTTTTGTCCGAAAAATTTTCTCGTATCTCACTTTATTTTTGGAAAAAACGCCCGCGACACTTTCAATGCCCCACCCTGTATATATATATATATATACAGGGTGATTCAAAATTCCCGCACTCTTTTTTGGGAGTAGATTCCTGATGAAATTCTAAAACGATTTGTCCTGTTGCAAAATGCTCTCCGACGCATAATTTCCGAGATATAACAAATTGAAGTTGACTAATTATGAGGTGGATCCATCGGTCATTCAGGAGCGTCATAACAGAACAAGAGAGGGAGGTGCTTGCAGAGGGTGCTCATACGATCAGCTGATCGGTATAATCGATACGATTTACCAACATACAAATTGGTAAATTTTCTATGTAGAACGATTGAATTCGTCGACACTGTGGAAAAATTGATTATTGTCATGAATTCTTATCACGATATGCTGTAGGTGAAAGTTGTAATTTCAGTAATGATTTTTATTACGCAGACAAATGTAAAATAGTGTTATTTCGAAGGGATAGGGATTCAAGTGGGAGAAAAAAGTATAACTACTCGTTTTCAATCAGAATTTCCATGTTCAAAACAAAACATGAGAATTTTCATTCATCCGATACCCAATTTGAACGGTTTGATTAGTAAGTTTAACACAAGAGATTGGATTCCGAATCCTGTATTCTGATTGGTCGAGAATCAATGGATGTTATATCAATCCTCGGCCGTTTCAAATAATTCTTCTGAAGAATGTGTTCTCGACTTATCCCAACCACAACATTGAACAATGATGAATTTATTCGAATTCACCCTTTTTACATCATTCGATGATTATAAAGGGTTTATCGAACGTTCATAACTTACTTGAGATCACTCAAGATCATTCATGTTTAAATCAAAATCTAATTCAAATGTGTGCAAGTTCGAGCGCGTTTCTACGTTTAGAAAATGTATTCGTCCTAAGAAGGACGGATTTGGTTAATCTTCAAAGACAATTCTTTTTCCATCTAAAATAACAATATGCCCTTTGAAGTCATATGTGCTTTAAATGAAACTGTTTCGAGCTGTCACCTGATTGGGTCATTCGTATCACGAATGGTTGATTTAAGCTGAACAAACCGTATGTGATTTCAATGTCAATCAAGTGCAATGATTGGGTCGTATACGATGTCACACCTTGTATTTTCGTCAAAATTGATGGATTCTGCAAGTTGAAGTAAGTTATTAACGTTCGATAAACCCTTTATAATCATCGAATGATGTAAAAAGGGTGAATTCGAATAAATTCATCATTGTTCAATGTTGTGGTTGGGATAGGTCGAAAACACATTCTTCAGGAGAATTATTTGAAACGGCCGAGGATTGATCTAACATACATTGATTCTCGACCAATCAGAATACAGGATTCGGAATCCAATCTCTTGTGTTAAACTTACTTATCAAACCGTTCAAATTGGGTATCGGATGAATGAAAATTCTCATGTTTTGTTTTAAACATGAAAATTCTGATTGAAAACGAGTAGTTATACTTTTTTCTCCCACTTGAATCCCTATCCCTACGAAATAACACTATTTTACATTTGTCTGCGTAACAAAAATCATTACTGAAATTACAACTTTCACCTACAGCATATCGTGATAAGAATTCATGACAATAATCAATTTTTCCACAGTGTCGACGAATTCAATCGTTCTACATAGAAAATTCACCAATGTGTATGCTGTTAAATCGTATCGATTATACCGATCAGCTGATCGTATGAGCGCCCTCTGCAAGCACCTCCCTCTCTTGTTCTGTTATGACGCTCCTGAATGACCGATGGATCCACCTCCTAATTAGTCAACTTTAATTAATTATATCTCGGAAATTATGCGTCGGAGAGCATTGTGCAAAAGGACAAATCGTTTTAGAATTTCATCAGGAATCTACTCCCAAAAAAGAGTGCGGGAATTTTGAATCACCCTGTATATGTATACATACTATATTATACTATATAGTAATATATTAGTATATGTATATTCATCATTCAAGTTGAGAGGGGCGAAGGAACCCCAGTGCATATAGAATAATTGAGGGTCCAGATGCAAGAACCGACGATACGCTCGAACTGCGGGATAAGTATTGTCCAAGCCGTGACTTCAGGGGTTGAAAAAAAAAATCGGAATCCCAGAAATCTGAAAATACTGGGCGATAGGACTTGCAAAATAAATACAAGTCTTCTCTTACCATTTTTCCCTATGATCAATAGTTTTTGAGAAGAAAAATGAAATTTACCTATTTTTTGCAACCAAAATCGATGCTTTTCAAAATCAAACTCGTCACAACTCGGTCCTTTTTTTATGTATCTTAGTGAATCTTACAGATTCTGATTCGTAAGACTTCCCCGATGACGAAAATGTTGAACAAATTTGTAAACATTTATGACAAATTCATAATTTTTTAATCCGAAGTGAAAAGCATGTTCTCTATGTTTTGGAATCAAAGAGTGGTGGGGGAAATGTGAGGTGCAAAAACCTTCCAGCGACAGAGTTGTTCATTAGTATATGGACAAACTTTTTAGGAAGTTTCAGATCGATCGGATTATTAGTTTGCAAAATCCAGCGATTCTTTCATGAGCGCGCAACGTATATTTTGCATTCTTCTACGATGTGTAACGGTTAAATATCAGAGTCCGCGGGAAAAATTGTATTGGTGTTTGGATCTCATTTGAATTGTTCGATTTTCCAATTCCTCAACCTAAAGGATCTCAATCTATGTGAAGAAACCAAATTATGAGAATTATTCTTATCTCTATTTAAATATCATAATGATATTCAAATAAAAAATTCGGATACTGAAAAATGATATGTACGAAATTAATCAGTTACAGGATAAGAAATCTTTTTTGTTCCAATACTTTTTTCATGGAATCAATATTTTGTAGATGTTATTGTTTTGAACCAATCGATTTTTTATTATGAAATTGAATGAGCAACTTTGCCAAAATAGTTTGATTCCCGCATTTGAAACTTCTTCCTTACAAGAATAAGAAACTTCATCAATTGACACAATTTGTCTTCAAAGTCAATAGTTTGATCATAAAAACGTTATAAACAATGAAATTGTTGATAAAAAAAAAAGAGAAATTCGAATCTAGCAAATATAGTTCGATATTCGAATCTTATGACTCAAAAAACATAAATCCACATTGAAAAATTGAACGAATACAATTTTCCCCGCGGACTCTGATATTTAACCGGTACACATCGTAGAGGAATGCAAAATAACCGTTGCGCGCTCATGAACAAATCGCTGGATTTTGCAAACTAATGATCCGATCGATCTGAAACTTCCCAAAAAGTTTGTCCATATACTAACGAACAACTTTGTCGCTGGAAGTTTTTTGTACCTCACATTTCCCCCACCACTCTTCGATTC
Source organism: Gonatopus flavifemur (assembly GCA_018340375.1). NCBI lineage: Eukaryota > Metazoa > Arthropoda > Insecta > Hymenoptera > Dryinidae > Gonatopus > Gonatopus flavifemur. Next base: position 95,328 of record JAFFJZ010000075.1, on the reverse strand, counting down.
CAAAACATAGAGAACATGCTTTTCACTTCGGATTGAAAAATTACAAATTTTTTATAAATTTTTACAAATTTGTTCAACATTTTCGTCATCGGGGAAGTCTTACGAATCAGAATCTGTGAGATTCACTGAGATACATAAGGAAATGACGAAGTTGTGACAAGTTTAATATTGAAAAACATTGAATTTGGTTGCAAAAAATAGGTAGTTTTCATTGTTTTTCCTCAAAAACCATTGATCATAGGAAAAAATGGTAAGGGAAGACTTATATTGATTTTTCAAGCCCTATCGCGCAGTATTTTCAGATTTTTGGAATCCCGATTTTTTTTTCGACCTCTGACGTCACGGCTTGGACAATACTTATCCCGCAGTTCGAGCGTATCGTCGGTTCTTGCATCCGGACCCTCAATTCTGAACTTTGGAATTTTTTTTCCTGATTTCAATACGATATAATTTCTTTGTATATCAACATAACATGTCACAATTTACTGTTTTTTTTCTTTTTGATGTATATACAGAACGGTAGCTCCAAGATTAGGATGGAATCGTTACTTTGCCATTGTAGAATTCAAAGATATAATAAATTTATAAATATAAATTCCACAGCGTTGCCCGGTCCTCACCACGGGGAGGTGAACGATGAAAGAGAACCTCTGTCTTTCAACGGTTTCTCATATTTGTATTCTTGTCCCCTCATTTTTCATAGTTTTTGAATATATTTTTCCATTTTCCATAGCTTCCTTACTTTTTTTTTTTCGACTTTCCTAAAGTTTTTGATTTGTTTTTTTTTTCATTTTTTCATAGCTTTCCCGATTTTATATATTTTGTGGATGTGCTAATCCGAAACAAGTCTTGCGAAAATATAAATCACACGTTTTGCACATTCTTCTTGTTCTTATGGAACAGTCTTGGCGATGTCACGTCTAGAGATATTCAAAGAATATTCCTTTCAATGACAATGGCAAAGGAAATTATATAGAATATTAACACCTTGAAATATAAGTTCCCCTATTTTGTGTCATGGACAAGGATGGGGAGAAATAGAACAATTGGAGGAGGAAAGTTGAATAAAAACATTGAATTTATGAAAATATGAGATTTATTACAATGAAGATTTAAATAATTCTACATGAAACAATTCTCCTACAGCCAACTTCAATAACTTTAAATCAGAATCAGAGATTTTAACATACTTTTGTCATATGCTACTCTTTGTTCTACATCAGTCATATTTCAATAGTATACATATATCGACCTCATCTTTAATATTGGGGTTATTGGCTCTTTCAATTCGACTTACAAGAAAAATGATTTCATTACATATTTTAGAATCTAAATTATTTCGAAGCAACTTTGTTTCTCTGATCTTGATACAATCTTTTGAAAGCTCAATTTCAGTTTTCAATTCATTCATATTCCATTAATAGAATACATACATTGTCTTGTTTGGTGTTACTTCAACTGATATAGTCTCTAATTAACAGTTGCAAGATTCCAGCCAACTGAATTTCCCACAACTACCAATTTTTGACATTCAAACAATTACTCGTGTGATTCCAGCCAACTGAATTTCCCACGAATAATCATGAGTGAGTTAAATTTGGAATTACCAATTAATATGTGAGATTCCAGCCAACTGAATTTCCCACACAATTAATTGGTGATAGACTCAATTGACATCTGAGAAATTCTAGCCAACTAGATTTTTCCAAGTAGTCAATTTTCGTCACTATGGGGTTGAATTTAAAAGACAATGTATTCGAATATGAGATGGAACAAAGTTGCTCAATACACAAATTGAAATGGAATTATTACGATTTCTTCACTCAGTCAAATTTTCACTTACAAAGAGAAAAATCCAAAATATGGCACAATAATCCTTGGAAGGAACACAAAATATTTCTAACACCTTGAAAAGGAACACAAAATATTTCTAACACTTTGAAAAGAATTTAACTTGAACACTTTGAAATTTTGTAAGAAGAACGTTGAGCGCGAGGTGAAAACTGGAGCGAAGACGATTACTGCGAATACTGACTTTTGGGCCCAATGCATGGGTTTTTATACCATGAAAATCCATCATGGTGGACTTGTTTTCGTAGATTAGAAAAATGTACTTTGATCTATCGATGATGAATCCATGAACTGTCCTTATGACGCATCACAAGTACATGGTGTTCACTCGACGATGTCTTATCTATCGCGTGAAGTTTGGGTGAAAGTTCGCACTACAGTCTAAAATGAATTTCACGATTGAACATTCTTTAATAGCAAATGAATGCCAATTATTCTTGTATAGTAAAATGTGTTATTTAATTTATTCGTTTGCTGGAAGGTATGTTCAATCACATGAAATGTGAATATGCATGTAAAAAGGAATGAGAACGTATAATATATATATATATATATATATTGAATATGAATATGTATATAGAGTATTTATGCGTGAATATGTACATTGAATATTATGTAGAATATTCGTGTACGAATATGTATATGGAATACTATATAGAATATTCACGTATGAATATGCACATTGAATACTATGTAGAATATTCATGTACGAATATGTATATGGAATACTATATAGGATATTCACGTATGAATATGTATATTGAATATTTTGTAAAATATTTATGTACGAATATGTATATTGAATACCATAAAGAATATTCACGTATGAATATGTATATGGAATATCATAGAATATTTATGCATGAATATGTATATTGAATACCATATAGAATATTCACGTATGAATATGTTTATAGAATATTTATGCATAAATATGTACATTGAATATTATGTAGAATATTCATGTAGGAATATGCACATTGAATACAAATATGCATATTGAATATTGCATAGAATATGCATATTGAATATTGCATAGAATATGCATATTGGGCATTACATAGAATATGCATATTGGACATTATAGAATATTACATAGAATGTAAGATATTCGCATGAATATGAATATTGATTATTATATTTATGTGTGAAGCATAAGTGCAACATGTTTACAATTAATGAAAAAAAACGATTTCGTCACAGCGCGAACAATATTTTTGACAGGTGGTTTGTTCTACTTTATGAAGTTTTACAGTCGATGTTTTCCTCGAATAAGTTCGAGCAATAGCCGTAACAACATCTTCAGTTCCAATCTTCTTACTCTCATCTTCTGTAGCAGTATCCAATAATACGGTTGCATTTGTGATGGACATTTGGATACACCCCATAAAAACCACCCCAGTCCACTCTTTGGAACGAAATGTGGGCAAAACTTTGTTGCAGTGTTGATCATGGATATCACCACCACCCATATGTTTGTTATAGGCACAAAAAGCTCTAGGAGAACATAATTTTTTTCTAATTTTGTCACTCTTGTCATATCGTTCCACAGGAGCAGTAGGATTCACACCAGCAGCCGTAGACAATATCGAGACAGGTTTAGAATTCATTACAGTAATGAAATTTATCCCACTGTTTCTGTCGTACATTGCATGATACTTTCCACGTTCATCATTTTTTTGGTCAATTTTATGTTCCATCGGTACTCTATCCTGTCTTATCGTTCGAGTACATCGTAAGCCAAGTTTTTTTAAATGAACCAGAAGGTCAGCAGAACGAAATAAATCATCAAAATAAACGTGATAGTTTCCCACATTACGTGGAGTCATTACCAACAGAAATTATTTCATTGTTTGAATAACAACGCGGCTGACAAGAGAACTTTCAGGTAAGATATTGCAGTTTGCATTCTTACCACAGTATTTATCGAAATCGAATGAATATCCATTAGCACCAGCAAGACCCCACATTTTGATACCAAATCTAATTGGCTTACCTTCGATGAATTGTTTCAAAGAGCACCGTCCGTAATACTTGATCATCGTTTCATCCACGGATAAAGCTGATGAAAAGAAGCCGAGTTGCAAAATATTTTTTTTTCAAAATATTTGTCAAAACTCTTACTCGCCAAACTTTGTCTCCCTTATCCTCATCGCCCGGCTTATAAAGTTTTATATTAGACTTGATTTTTTCGAACTTTTCCACACCCATACATGAAGCTACTGGTTCGGCTTGCAAAGATTCATGTCTAGACCAATAGCCTCGTTGGGCCAATCTCTGTTGAAACAACTGAAAACTATGATTCCAATGGACTTGTTCAAGTCGTTCAAGGAAAGATCATACCCATTGGATTCTGTACAGCCGATAATATATTGTTTCACTTCATGTGAAAAGAAAAATTCAAAAATTTCAGTCAAAGAGCTGTTTAAAATTTTTTTGCGGTCGTCATTCCTGAGGAATATTTCATTTTCTAAACTTTCCATGTATTTCTTTCCACCATCAATCCAATCATATACGGGATTTTCTCCTAATTCTTTGTGAGAATCGGTATAGGAATCAAAGACTGTTCTGGAACATTTCAATGGACCAAGATCAATGACAGTATCATCTTCACCTAAAGCGTCATCATCTGAATCGGAAAAACAATCAAATTCACCAGAGTTTTCATCATCTGGTATTACACAAACATCGTAATGATTTTCATTTCCCCAAATTTCAACTTTAGGTTGTCGAGTTTATTTCTTGCCAATACCACTTCTCCTTTCAGACATTGCAATCACTTGTTACCAAAGTTTTGTAACTCTATCTGTGTAACTGATGAAGCATGATGACTTGAAAGGCTGACAAGATTATTGTGTACTGTTCGATTGTTGTTCGATAAATTTCGAGTACTCGACTCGACTCGGGAAAACCCATTACTCGCACACCCCTAGAAATGAGTAACTTGTGAAGTGAACAACAGTCTTGCCACCCTCTCGAGTCTTCATGCTTTATCAGTTACACAGATATAGTCACAAAACATTGGTAACAAGTGATTGCAGTGTCTAGAAGGAAAAGTGGTATTGGCAAGAAAAAAACTCGACAACCTGAAGTTGTAGTTCGGGAAAATGACAATCATTACGATGTTTGTGTAATACCAGGTAATGGAAATTCTGGGGAATTTGATTGTTTCTCCGATTCAGATAATGACGCTTTAGGTGGAGATGATGCTGTTATTGATCTTGGTCCATTGAAATGTTCCAGAACAGTCTTTGATTCCTACACCGATCCTCAAAAAGAATTAGAAGAAAATCACGTATATGATTGGATTGATGGTGAAAAGAAATACATGGAAAGTTTAGAAAATGAAATATTCCTCAGGAATGACGACCGCAAGAACATTTTAAACAGCTCTTCGACTGGAATTTTGAATTCTTCTTCTCACATGAAGTGAAACAATATATGATTGACTGCACAAAATCCAATGGGTATGATCTTTCCTTAGACGATTTGAGCGAGTCCATTGGAATCATAGTTTTTAGTTGTTTCAACAAGAGATTGGCTCAACGAGACTATTGGTCTAGACATGAATCTTTGCAAGCCGAACCAGTACCTTCATGTATGGGTGTGGAAAAGTTCGAAAAAATCAAGTCTAATATAAAACTGTATAAGCCGGGCGATGAGGATAAGGGAGACAAAGTTTGGCGAGTAAGAGTTTTGACAAATATTTTGAAAAAAAAATATTTTGCAACTCGGCTTCTTTTCATCAGCTCTATCCGTGGATGAAACGATGATCAAGTGTTACGGACGGTGCTCTTTGAAACAATTCATCGAAGATAAGCCAATTAGATTTGGTATCAAAATGTGGGGTCTTGCTGGTGCTAATGGATATTCATTCGATTTCGATAAATACTGTGGTAAGAATGCAAACTGCAATATCTCACCTGAAAGTTCTCTTGTCAGCCGCGTTGTTATTCAAACAATGAAATAATTTCTGTTGGTAATGACTCCACGTAATGTGGGAAACTATCACGTTTATTTTGATGATTTATTTCGTTCTGCTGACCTTCTGGTTCATTTAAAAAAACTTGGCTTACGATGTACTCGAACGATAAGACAGGATAGAGTACCGATGGAACATAAAATTGACCAAAAAAATGATGAACGTGGAAAGTATCATGCAATGTACGACAGAAACAGTGGGATAAATTTCATTACTGTAATGAATTCTAAACCTGTCTCGATATTGTCTACGGCTACTGGTGTGAATCCTACTGCTCCTGTGGAACGATATGACAAGAGTGACAAAATTAGAAAAAAATTATGTTCTCCTAGAGCTTTTTGTGCCTATAACAAACATATGGGTGGTGGTGATATCCATGATCAACACTGCAACAAAGTTTTGCCCACATTTCGTTCCAAAGAGTGGACTGGGGTGGTTTTTATGGGGTGTATCCAAATGTCCATCACAAATGCAACCGTATTATTGGATACTGCTACAGAAGATGAGAGTAAGAAGATTGGAACTGAAGATGTTGTTACGGCTATTGCTTGAACTTATTCGAGGAAAACATCGACTGTAAAACTTCATAAAGTAGAACAAACCACCTGTCAAAAATATTGTTCTCGCCGAAACTGTTCCATAAGAACAAGAAAAATGTGCAGAACGTGTAATTTATATGTTTGCAAAACTTGTTTTGAATTAGCACATCCACAAAATACATGGAATCAGAAAAGCTATGAAGAAATGAAAAAACTTCAGGAAAACTACAAAGAATCCAAAAAAATTAGAAACGCTATGAAAAAAAAAAATATTAAAAAACCATGAAAAATGAGGAAGAAAACATAAAAATATACAAAACCATTGAAAGAAAGAGGTTCTCTCTCATCGTTCACCTCCCCGTGGTGAGGACCGGGTAACGCTGTAGAATTTATATTCATAAATTTATTACATTTTGAATTCCACAGTGGCAAAGTAACGATTCCATTCTAATCTTGCAGCTTTTGTTCTGCATATACATCGAAAAGAAGAAAAACAGTAAATTGTAACATGTTATTGGAAACTAATGACTAGGAAAAACATCATCCGCCAATAGTCCGCCATTTCGAATTCCGATGAACTGACCTCAAATTCGTAATCAGCGACCCCAAAAACCCATAAAACAAGAATTTGGTCGAAATCTATGACTCTTTGAAAATTGTGTCCGCCATATTAAGTCCGCCATTCTGAATTTCGATAATCTGACCCCAAATTCGTAATCGGCGACCCCGAAAACCCATAAAACAATAATTTGGTCGAAATCTATGACTTTTTGAAAATTGTGTCCGTCATATTGAGTCCGCGATCTTGAATTTTGACAATCCGACTCCGGATTCGGGTTGGAAAACCCCAAAAACCTTCAGGGCTACTATTCATGATGAAATAAGTACCATAGCAAAAAGCACCTCAGGAAAATCCCTGAAAGGATTGGAGACATTTTCGGATTTTTCAAAATATGGTCCGATTCCAGGTTCCTGAAGCGATTCAAAAATTCTGAAAGAATTCACATGTGCCTCATTACTAATTCTAAGCATTTTTCATCGAATACAATTTTTTTCGTACAGTTAATAGTTATTTAGAAAAAAAATGGATGGATATTTCAATATCCTCATGGCACAAAACCGCCATTTCGGAAAAATCAGAGCCAAAAGAAAATCTGCTGTTCGTCGTTTCTGGAGGTCCAAACATTTGAACCACGATTCATGATGGTATTCTGATCAAATAAATACGGGAAAGCATTGAAAATTGACTTTGAACAAAAAAATTACGTCAAAAAATCAGAGTTTTTTTTCCAACTGCAAAATTCACTTTGTTGTTGAATTTTCCCCTGAAAACCATCATGAGATTATGAAAGAGCACACTCGAAAACCCGCGGTGTAGGATTTTGGAATGAATCAAATGTTTTTTTGTATGGCTCTGGTTTCCTTGAAAATGCATGCATAAAATCGTCGTTTTGCGCATTAATGGGTTGAAATCCAACAGCCGAACCCTTAAATTTCCACAAGAGAATTGTAGGGTTTGATAACTCATGTTGAATCCAAGGACTATGAAATTCAAAATGAGAATGTTCAATTCAATAAGCAATATTCCATGAAATTCGAGAAATTTCGTAACAGTGTGCGAACCCACGAAATTGATCTACATCTCCTGTTCTTCCAGATCACGATCGAGATTCATGTTCTCTCGATATATGCATATACAGGGTGGTTCATTTGAAGTGATATAGTCAAATATCTCGGAAACTAGTGGAGATAGAGAAAAATTTTCCAGATTGAAAGTTTAGAGTTCCAAGGGGGAAATATGATGCTGACCTTGAAAAATCCCTCAGAGGTCATTTCGAAGATCATTTAGGAGTCAATATGGTTTTTTCGAATCGGACCCTCATTTTTGATCATGGCATAGGGAAGCTCGGTTCAAACCCTCCACGAAACACTGGTCATGGACCCCTTTCCGCTCATTGGGGTGCAAAGGCATGTACTGTCATAGTTATCGATGAACTACTCTCAGCGCTACCCAGCAACAACGATGTGGACGTGGTAGTTCTCTGTTCCCTCCGGAGTGCTTGATTATCGCGAGTCCCCTTGCCCCTTACATGAGGGATGCTTGATGCTGTTACAATAATTCCTCGGAGTTACTCTCCTATGTCTGGATACATAATCATGGTATATTGGCACAAACAGTACGGATGCGATCGAACAGGTCCTCACTCATTTACGAAAAAACTTCCAGATTTTTTTGGTAAATCTACAAAGGAATTTTTCACAGTGTTAATCTCTTTGGTGAATTCTCTGGCAGGTCGGAGGATTTTTGTATCTGTTCGAATGTCTATCCTCATCGACGTTATGTGGTATAGTCAATACTCTCGATGTTTCCAGCAACCTTTCAACAATTTTTGAGAGTCGATTTTGAAATTACCTCTAATCTGCATTGAAATCAGTCCCGATTTTCGGAGAAAAGTGATGAACAAGAATACATGAACAAACAGGAACATCGAATTTCTGTTTATCATGGTTGGTTATGTGGATGATTACGGAAATACGTGATCATTTAAACACTGGTTCTGAACTGAGACCATCACAATCGTTCTTCTCCTTCGCATATTCAATCATCTACATTCATCAACTTATTCCATCCGATTCAATCGGAGAAATGAATCACTATCCACCCTCTGAAATTATTGATATGATGCTTGTGCTTGGCTCATGTCAAAATAATTACAACGAAGCCGCAAGAGTTGACCGGGATCGGTATCCCGATCGCCGCATCGCACACCCCACGACCATCCGTCGACTCGAATTGAGGGCTCGACCACGAGTATTGCAGCGAGATCTAAGACATCACCGGTACGATGAGAATGATATCCGTGCACTCACCATATTGGGACTTATCCACTTGGACCCTCATGTTAGTAGCAGATCGTTGGCACGAATAACTAGTATACCCCGGACTACTGTTTTGAGAATCTTGAAGCATGTCAAATATCGACCGTACCACATTACGTTAACTCGAGCTCTCACTCCAAACGACATGAGACTTCGAATTAGATTCTGCAACTGGGCACGAGCAAGGTTGGTTGACGATCCTCAATTCTTCGACCATGTAATGTTCTCCGAAAAAGCATCTTTTCAGAGCACTGGGCATTTGAATAGACACAACTCCCATTACTGGTTGGATGTTAATCCGCATTGGTATCGAGCAATCCACAACCGACATCGTTGGAGCGTAAATGTGTGGTGCGGGATCATCAATGGCCATTCAGTCAGTCCACATTTTTTCAACGGCACTTTGAACGGCCCCATGTTTCTGGAATTTCTGGCGGATCATTTACCAGGCTTGCTTGAGGATCTGGATTTGCAAACGAAGCAGAGGATGTGGGTTCAACTAGATGGAACACCACCCATTACGCATTGATCATGAGAGAATATCTTGATCATCATATCCCGGGAAGGTGAATTGGACGAGGTGGGCCAGTTGCGTGGCCTCCACGCTCACCCGACTTGACATCTCCCGACTTTTCCTCGTGGGGATCTCTGAGAGGCGAAGTGTTCAAGGCCCAACCAACAACGAGGGAGGACATGATCGATCGCATCCGCACTGTTTGTGCCAACATACCGTGATCAGTGCTTCTGAAGATGGTTACAAATTTCCGGCGGAGACTGGGATTGTGTATCCAGGCGGAGGGGGGCAACTCCGAGCAATTATTGTCACAGCATCAAGCACCCCCCATGTGAGAGGCAAGGGGACTCACAATAATCAAGCACCCCACATGTGAGAGGCAAGGGGACTCACAATAATCAAGCATTCCGAAGGGAACAGAGAACTCTCACGTCCACGTCGTTGTTCCTGGGTAGCGCTAAGAGTAGTTCATCAATAACTTCGACGATCCATACCTTGCACCCAAATGGGCCGGAAAGGCTTGAAACCAGCCTTCCTATGCCATGATAATGGGGGTCCCATTTAAAAAAACTATCCTGACCCCTCAATGACCTTCAAAATGACCTCTGAGGGATTTTTCAAGGTCAGCATCATACTTCCCCCTTGGAACCCTAAACTCTTTATCTGGAACATTTTTTTCCATCTGCACTAGTTTCCGAGATATTTGACTATATCACTTCAAATGGGTCACCCCGTATGTATATTCGAGGATTGGGCTAACGTTCCGATCTTCGCGTGTCTGCACTTGTCTATCCGGCACCGCAACCACCCTTCCTGCTCATCAATTGGATTTCGAATCTTATGGAAGAAATTTAATCTTGCTTGTCAACAGTGTCTGTTATCACATCTTACACCTGGCAAATCAGGTCGATAATAAACTAATCAGTATTTCAGAATAACAACGAATGCATTCTCGTGATCGAATCAAACTTGAACTTTCCTGCCGTAATGGTGATGAGTGCTAACAATGACTTGAAATTTTTTTTAATACATTCAAATCCAGTTTTCAACCATAACTGCTCCAAATTTCCAATCAGGTTAACCTTTGTTCATCAATTCGCCCTCTCAAGGATTTCGCTGGGAACGTTGTCTCAGAATGATGTCAATTCGAGTTGATGAATTCAACGACGTGGGTTTTCACGGCTTTAGTGGGAACGGATATTGAGTTAAACCAGGGTCGTAACGTTCTGTTTTCAATTTCTATTTGCATCCCTCGGACCTGTTGCGGTTGCTGCATGGGAGGTTTTTACATTAGTCCCAGGATAGTCCTTCGAGATCCATTCCCGGACAGTATTTGAGGATTCCCCAGGGATTTGACTATACCCTCGGATTCCTCTTTGGATAGCGCCTACATTTCAAGCAACATTTTCGGAGTTGATTTAATCGCCGTTACATGAAACCTCGGTTTTTACTATTGAAATCATTCTCTGCTGCCCTTCTTTGTTCTTTTGGGAGGGGCGTTTGAGTTCACGATTGTTGGTGCTACGGTGACTTTGAACAACCTGTGCAGACCTGGGCGTCACAGCTCAATTTGGCAGTACTAGGCATACCTACCACGGGTTGTCAGACCTGTCACGTTGTCTTGCAAGTTTGAGCAATACGATGCTTGCGAAGGGCCTGTACATTAGGGTGGGCCGAAAAACCAGGATTTTTGAAATCCGGAACGTAATAGTGCGGAAAAGACGGTCTGGAGGAACACAAATCGAATGAAAAAAGATCATTCAAATCGGTCAACATTTGACCCTCGCGCATCGAGCTTGAAGTTTTTCAGTTTTCACAATTTTTGGCAAATGCAATATATTTTCTCGAAAAAGTTTATATTTCATTATTCAGTGTCAGAAAATGATTGTCAAGCATACAAACATAGTTGATAGTGTTGGATTGATGTATAAATGAATAAATAAATATATATATATATATATATATACATATAATATACATACATACATACATATACGCAATGAAGAAGTTCTGCATGTGCACCGTATGCGTGAGTTCTCGTATTCGTTGTGGACACGCCGATCGGAAGTGTACTGCTCAGATATTCGGATCGACTGCTTACCTCACTCACGTGACGCGAACAGCACAGAAATATACGAGCACAGCAGAGGCGTTGCATTTTTGCCAGCAAGTACTTCATTTGTTTTAGCGAGCGGTCATACACATGTTTAGGCCCGTCTAGGATAGAACTTTCCTTCTTGATGGCGTTACATGCACGCATATAACAAGTAAATATGAACCTCACTATCTGTATCAGTTCATTGGATGGATTGGTTGTTCATATGTATAACCTAAGAGTTCGATTCGCAGCTGTGAGCCACCGAGCATGACACAGCGGGCCAGGATCTGAAACAGCTAAATCTGCAGGACAGTATCCTCATTTGACAGCTGAAACGATATTCAACAGATACTTCTGATCCTTGCTAAGTTGTTTGAGAATTTCCTCATCAAGAGATGGGATGTCACAATCAATGCTATCGAACTCAACGACAGGTAAACTTTTGCAACCCACAAGACATTTACCAATTGGACCAGAAAACGATTTTGGACCTGTAGTTTCGCCATCTGAATGCTTAAATGAATGTCTCAATGGAAGCTCATTGAAATGTAACGAGCAAATCATCTATTGGAGTGGTCTCCTGAGAATCATTTCTATATTGTGGATTACACCATTCTTCCATTCAGTATTAGTTGCTGTTCCATCACAACCAATTACATCTGAGTCCTCGAGAGGAATGTTACATTCATTTAGATGTGACATAATGATATCAGTAATATTTCTTCCAGAGCCTGACATTGGAGACACATGACTGATGTAATTAGATCCTGGCTCTTGAATCAATAGAATGTGTTCCTCTTTCACCAGCCTGCGAAAGTTCTTGGCATGCATTGTTTCAAAAACCAGAGTATCATCTTTCCTGCCATCAAAGTATAACCCTTGAACGATAATATCAATACTATTCTGTAAGTTGGATCTTACACGTGTCTTTTCTCTCCCTAATTCATTCTTGTCAATAACGAGTGATTTGTCAGATTCATTTATGATCCCTATATCCTCCAGAACACTCGAGGCGATTGCTGCTGTTGCCCTGTCAGAAATTCCGTACCTATCGCTCACTAACGCAGTCGATTTGAGTGGAATCCTCATTTGTGTGCTTGTTGATGGCTTATATTTTTTTGCAGGGACAAAAGTTTCATCTCCATGATTCTCTTCAGATTCAGGCTCTTGATGTTCGACTTTTGCTGAAGTCGGTTTAAGAGCACTATCGTGCAAGTCTATTTCATCTGAGTTCATGACATGAAATTGGCACGAAGATTCTGACCTTTTTCTATCGAAGTGAGTGAGTTCTCGCGCTTGCCTCAGAAGTCTTTTGGTAAGTCTCCTAGATTCTGTTTTGTCAACTTGTCCTATTTTTCCAAATCTCCGATTCCTTTGTCCGTACATAAATCTCATTTCAAGAAATGGAATTTTGTTTGATTTCTCACAATCACAATTAATGGAAATCGGACATGTACAACTTTGAATGCTTTGATTTACAGATGCAGTTCCGAGTCATTGGACATTTACAGTGTGCTACATCGAAAAGTTGTACAGCTTCTTTCTTGAACTTTCCCAGCTTAACTTTATAACTTTCTTTTCCTTTGTCCCTGGTGTAAGATTTCCGTATTCTGTAATATGAATCGTGGTATGATTTCATCATTTGTATGATTCTTGTTTCTGTAACTGTAGGGACAGTTACTAAATCGTACTGAGCCATAATTTTTCGTGCAACTGCTTCAGCTACAGTGGAAAAACTAACTGTTTCGTAATTGACTTCTGAAGCCAGCTTACATTGTTGTTCAAAACAGCATCTCAAAACTTCCTCGTACGTAGGAAGTTGGGAAGTTGGTAGGTGCTTCGGACTCCCGAAAATTGGACAAGAAAATACTTTCCGACCCATGTGTTTCCTTGGCGCTTCCATCTTTCAATGATGGGAAAGCCTTGGAACTACGGAATGTACCCAATATAATCAGATGGAATGAAGGCCTATTACGCTCTCAATACCGTGAATATCAGTGAAAAAATAACAAAGTTGTTGAGGTAGTAATTTCTGGATCTCTACGAAAGAAAATCAGCAACCACCAGTATGACCGCTTGCTAGAACAAATGAAGTACTTGCAAGCAAAAATGCAACGCCTCTGCTGTGCTCGTATATTTCTGTGCCGTTCGCGTCACGTGAGTGAGGTAAGCAGTCGATCCGAATATCTGAGCAGTACACTTCTGATCAGCGTGTCCACAACGAATACGAGAACTCACGCATACGGTGCACACGCAAAACTTCTATATTGCGTATATGTATGTATGTATGTATATTATATGTACATATATATATATTTATTTATTTATCTATTTATATATATATATATATATATATATATATATATATTTATTTATTTATCTATTTATATATATATATATATACAGGGTGGGGCATTTAAAGTGTCGCGGGCGTTTTTTCCAAAAATAAAATGAGATACGAGAAAAGTTTTCGGACAAAAATTGTAGGGTATCGAGGGGGACATCCGATGGTGGCCTTGGCTTTGACCTCAAATCTCATCTTCAAGGGCATTCTGAGGTCAACTCTTGTTTTTTAAATAGCATCTCATATTTTTTACTGCAGATTTGGATTCTAGGTCCAAAACCAAGAAACTTTTGTCTGAACCATTTTCCTGAAATCCGCAAAGATGGCGCTCTAATCGATATTGTTCCATACTGAATCTGACATTAGAATAACTCGAAAACGAAGGGTCTTGGAGGAGAATGTTTCGGACAAAAGTTGTCTGATTCAAAGGGGGACCCCTTGAACTGAAACGAAGGTGATGGGGTATAACAGACAAAACACAACACATTTCAATCGTCTACATCACTTGGATAATTTTAATGCAGTAGATGCTCAAAATGATGGCCTTCGACTCCAATACACATTTCAAAACGTTTTACAAAAGATTGCTGAACTCGTGCTAAAATATCTTCATTGATGCTCGCGCATGCATTGACGATTCGTTGACGCATATTCTCAGATGTAGTCGGTGCTTGTTGATAAACTGTATCTCTTTTGTATCCCCATGAAAAAAATCTGGAGAAGTAAGATCCGGAGAACGGGCAGGCCAATGAACTGGTCCACGACGTCCTATCCATCGTCCAGGATAATCTCTGTCCAATATTTCTCGAGCTGTGACTGCATAATGGGATGGACAACCATCGTGTTGATACCACATATTCAATCGTTCCTGAATAGGTATGTCTTCAAGTAATGTTGGAAGTACTTGATCTAAGAAATGTCTGTACTTCTCTCCATTTAGCGTATCTGCAATGAAGTACGGTCCAATTACTCGAGATCGAAAAATACAACACCAAACATTCACAGCCCATTGTCTTTGATGCTCTACTTGACGTAACCATCTTGGATTTTCTGTCGCCCAGTAATGCATATCATGTCGATTTACTTGACCATCATTGGTGAACGTCGACTCATCAGAAAATAATATGTTGATGAAGTTGTTATTGTGCATTTGCGCTAGACCCCATCGACGAAACTGTACACGATTTTCGAAATCATCACCGTGAAGGTCTTGATGCAAACAAATGTGATACGGATGGAATTTGTGACGTTTCAGTATTCGAAGAACACTTCTTCGAGAAATTCCCGAATGGAGTTCAATTTCACGAGAGCTCACGTGTGGATTATTGGCTACTGCAGCTAGTACATTAACTTCCGCATTTTCTCCGCTAACAGTTCTCATTCGATGTCGTTTTTCCCTTGTAACACTTCCCGTTTCTGAGAATAATTTTGTAATGCGTTGAAAATACCTAATGGATGGCGTTGTTCTTTCAGGAAATCGTTCTGCATACAAGTCATATGCTTGTCTGGGGTTCTTATGCACTTCACCGTAAATGTAGATCATATCGATCTTTTCAGAAACCGTGTATCGGATATCCATGATTCTCAATTTGTCATAAACCAAGTAATAATCAAATGTAACTGACAAACTGACTTTCAAAATCGTGAATTTTCACTGAACCCCGTCGTTTGTTCACATCGCGTGAGCTCTGAATGGTGGTAATGTAGACGATTGAAATGTGTTGTGTATTGACAACTTTTGTACGAAACATTCTTCTGCAAGACCCTTCGTTTTCGAGTTATTCGAATGTCAGATTCAAAATGGAACAATATCGATTAGAGCGCCATTTTTGCGGATTTCAGGAAAATGGTTCAGACAAAAGTTTCTTGGTTTTTGACCTAGAATCCAAATCTGCAGTAAAAAATATGAGATGCTATTTAAAAAACAAGAGTTGATCTCAGAATGCCCTTGAAGATGAGATTTGAGGTCAAAGCCAAGGCCACCATCGGATGTCCCCCTCGGTACCCTACAACTTTTGTCGGAAAAATTTTCTCGTATCTCACTTTATTTTTGGAAAAAACGCCCGCGACACTTTAAATGCCCCACCCTGTATATATATATATATATATATATATATATATTTATTTATCTATTTATACATTAATCCAACACTATCAACTATTGGACGGGAATAGATAGGAATTTCGGGAGAGAATTCAAAGAAATGTGGAGAGTTGGTAGAGGATCGCGTGTGATAGGGAACGAGCCGGTGTTTCGCAATGATTCACACTCCAGTTTTGCTCACGCACTTTATTTGTAATAAATACACTGGTCGCACTGCATCGAAAGCAGACGGAATATTTTTGGTTCTAAACAAAGAGATTAGACCGCGGTTAATTGTAATACACCCGGTGATTAGAATAGCGTTTACTGATGCAAGCGAAAAGAATGTAACGCCCGTCTTGCTAGAAACACGTCTCTCGTGTCAGCATTTGGCGGCAAAACTCACCCGCAACCATGCGAAATGAGGGGAAATTAAGAAAGACACACCATCACCACCCGATTCCCCTTAGCTACTCGGTCCACCAAAGGTTGTCGAGCGGCGAAGATGAAATCACACGAGTTCTCCATATCCAAGAATATCGCTCACAACTATGTTTGTATGCTTGACAATCATTTTCTGACACTGAATAATAAAATATCAACTTTTCCGAGAAAATATATTGCATTCGCCAAAAATTGTAAAAACTGAAAAACTTCAAGCTCGATGCGCGAGGGTCAAATGTTGACCGATTTGAATGATCTTTTTTTCATTCGATTTGTGTTCCTCCAGACCGTCTTCTCCGCACTATTACGTTCTGGATTCCAAAAATTTTGGTCTCTCGGCCCACCCTACTGTACATGGGGAGCGTGATTCCCCATCGCTTTGCAGAACGATCAAAGATCTCTGAAGCGAGGGTTCGGGGGCCTAGTTGGGAGACGTGGCATCGACGGTTCCGTTGCGTTTCCGTCCGGGCATTTGAAAATCGCGAACCCGGGCTCCAGCCGTGCTCTGTAGCAATTGATTGGGGCTTTGTCTGGACCCCAGAGTGGTCTTTGGTGAGATCGTGCGTGCTGTCCGGAGCATGAGACCTCTATCTCCCCCTTATTCTTGGTAATGTCGTCGGATAACGTCCGACCAA
This sequence comes from Gonatopus flavifemur, assembly GCA_018340375.1. Classification (NCBI taxonomy): domain Eukaryota; kingdom Metazoa; phylum Arthropoda; class Insecta; order Hymenoptera; family Dryinidae; genus Gonatopus; species Gonatopus flavifemur. Next base: position 77,958 of record JAFFJZ010000075.1, on the reverse strand, counting down.
TGTATTCCTCATCCTGTTCCCTTTTCCCCTCCCACACACTGGGAATGACCGTCCAATGACATAACGTGGTAGCACTCTCACCGTACCGTTCGTAGTCGGGAAGTCCCTACTGATTCAATCGACGCACGAATCCATTGATTGAGGGATCTTGTTGAGGAAAATCGTCACAAGAATCGCAAGTCCGGAATATCACCACCACCCAATGATGGCGACATTGACCAAATTCTCACGGGAACGGTCGCTCCCATCGCGGAGTATATAGGTGTTCAAAACGCGTCGATGCACATACCCTACTTCAACGGCTATAATTCACCGGTCGAAGATTTTGCCCGAGTCGTACAAAATGGGCTGTCCAAATTTCCCCAAGGATGCGAGCAGAATTTCCTAGAAAGCGTACTGGCCAAACTGACAGAGGGGGGGGGGGGGGTGTCAACGAGTAGCGTCACTAGAGTTTTCTCATTGCGTCCTCTTTAATAAAACATTTGGAGTCCAAGTTCGCTCCTCGACACAATTTCGGTACTTTCCATCGGGAATCAGTGAATTTGCGTATGTTCATGGGTAAACCAGTGGCAAAATACGCTGCACGAGCAAACCACCTGATTGGAGGTGCTGTCAATGCCCTCAAGGAAGCGCGTGGCCAAGAACCCAGCGAAGATACTCAGGGGTTGATAGGAACCTCAGCATTGAGATCTTTTTTAAATGGTTCAGCTCCAGAAATAGAAGCCAAGGTATCGCCTCTCGTTCCCAGAATTTGGAAGAGGCGATCAAACTCGCTAAGGACGTGGAATTTGCGCTCCAGACCCTGAATCGAATCGATATGAACCTCGTGAGCCAATTTATCTCACGCGTTCGTACTATATGGAAAACCAGGATTACTTCAATCTGCATCAAGCTAACTTCAGTCCTCACCAGGCTCATATTAGTCCAAATCAATTCTCCTACCCCGGATATTTTGATCCAAGGTATGAACCTTTATTCACACCCAGTCACCTCGCTCAATCTCACCGGTTCCCCATTATCGGGAATTTTGTCGAAACGAACGCGGAAGACCCTTTGGAATTCCTGAACGATCTCGCTGGGCTACAGCCACCGTAGCCAATCTCTGAGAGGCCAGTTCAGCCAAGCGTAGCCAGGGCTCTCGGATTCTCAACATGCCAGAGTGAGGATTGCCCAACGCTCGTCGGAGAAAACCGCGTCTCTCGTTGACTCTAGATCGGACCGGGAATATCCTGTCCGGAACACTCAAGACTACCGCTGTTACGAGTGTGGGAAAATAGGCCACTTCGCATCCGCTCATAGAAGCATGCTTAACAGTCTAAGCAACCAATCCGCCGAGTCATTGAATCAAAGGGGGCTCAATCAACCGGTACTCGAAAGAGCAACCCCTTCCCAGATTGGCGCCGGAAAACCATCAGATTTTCAGAATTCCAAACGTTGAGTCAATCAGTTCATCGGACCACCATCAATAATCCTTCGTAGTCCTCAAGTGAAACAGCCCAGAGGTGTGTTCCTTGTGGACGCAGGCACCGAAATGAACCTAGTCAAGGTTAACGTTCTTTGACCCACATCACTCGTCGACACCCACGATACAATATATATCGCAGGCATTACGGCTGATGGAGTCACCACCATTGGTACTACCGAAGTCCAAATATTCGGTGGGCCCGTCACTCTCCATGTTGAGAGCTCTGAATTTCTGATTCCCCATGATGGAATTTCAGGTTTAGACTATCTTCGCCTTGGAAGGGTAGAAATATTCTTCCACGACGAACACTATGGTCAACGGCAGTAGACCGATCCAGCCCATTCCTCCTTAGTGGAACATTCTGGATCCTTGAGACTCACTGATTGTTCTTCAACCACCATTGTGGAAGCTAGAACTCGACAGGTGATCCCTGTTCCCGTAGTGAATGAAGATATTAGTGAAGGGTCCTCACTAAAACTCAACTTAGCCGAACATCTTTATGTGGGAGATGCTGTTATGACTAACGTAAATGGAGCCTGTCACGTCCTGGACATCAATACCAGCGGAGTAGATATCGAGGTGAATGTCCCTCTCCAAGAACTAGACCCTTATGATACTGTAGAAGGCGATCCTAAAATTTCCACCGTGTCCATATTTCAAGATGAAAGAATCCAAAAAATCAAGGAAATCATCGACGTTTCCCATTTGAATCCCGCGGAACGCGATCATATATACCATATCATTGAAAATAATTCTGATCGTTTCTATCTCCCGAGTGATGAGCCACCCGCTACAAACCAGGTACGCCATCCCGTTCCAATGGCGGATGATATGCTCATACACACTAGGTAATATCGAGATACCTGAGGGTCCATGAACAAAAAATCGAACGTCAAATTTCTAAACTCTCATATGACGGAGTAATAGAACCATCCAGTTCTCCATACAATTCCCCTTTTGTGGATTGACCCAAAGAAAACCCCGGTGGAGTGTAGTCATTGATTTCCGATCATTAAATGAGAAAACGATTAGAGATGCTTGTCCTCTTTCGAATATAGTTGATATTTCGGATAAATTGGGGAAGGCTCAATATTTCTCGGTGTTCGATTTAACAAGCGGGTTCCACCAAATTGGAATGGAATCGGCTGATCAAGCAAAAAACCGCGTTCCTCACTCCCAGAGGACGCTACGAATATGTTCGAAGGCCTTTTGGCTTGAAAACAGCTCCCGCTACCTTCAAGAAGGTCATGGACAACGTCCTCACGGGACTCCAAGGAATAGATTTATTCGTCTATCTTGACAACATTGTCGTTTTTGCGGAAAATCTCCATGAACACGGAATCCGCGTCGAAAATCTGATGGATCGATTGAAGCGAGCAGCATTCATTCTGCGGACCGAGAAATGTCAATTGTTATGGCGAGAGGTGGTTCACTTGGGCCACGTCATATCAGTAAAATAACTGCCGTGAAGGAATTCCCTGCCCCAAATCTCAATTTAACATCCGACAATTACTTGGCCTCACAGGATACTATCGCTGGTTCCTTGAAGATTATTCCAAGAGGGTGAAACCTGTCTCCAATTTGCTGGAAGAATCGTCCGATTTTCCATGGGTCCCGAGGAACAAGCTAGTTCAGAGGATTTACGCGATTCTCTCTGCACTGAACCACTCCTTTGGTGTCCAAATTTTGAGGGGCCGCTTGTTTTCACAACTGATGTTTCAAACGAAGCCATTGAAGCAATCCTAAGTCAAGAGAAAATTGGCGTCACGGGTGCTCCAAGAAGCTGAAGTCAATTATTCCACAATCGGAGAGGAATGTTGAACCATCGTTGTCGGCGTACAACGTTTTCGTCCATACTTATGGAGCCGTGAGTTCACAGTGGTAACCGACCACAATCCGCTCGCGTGATTACACTCCGTCTCTGATCCCAGTTCTCGTCTCATGCGTTGGCGAATGGAACTGGCTGATTACCAGTATAAGGTCATCTATAAGCCCAGTAAGATCGATAAGAATGCCAATGCTCTATCTTCTATCCTGTCCAACCCAGGGGTTTCCAAGATCCTTTGAATCTGGACGAAAATACCATTGCCACAGGTGTTAAACCACGACACCGCCCTGAGAATCCAGAGGAGCCAACTCCTGGATCCAGGAGAGTGCCCCCACTCCGGGCTAGCGATCGTTTATTCCCTAGTGGTAATAGGCTCAGCCTGTCACTGTAACTCTCCGATTGAGAAGAAGAGACAGATCTAGACCCGAATGGTGAAGACTCAGGAGAAGAACCTTCACCACGATTAATCCGAAACCAGAGTCCAGTTTGGAAAGATCGTCTACTCTCGTTCGGATTCCTACAGGACTCTGCAAATGAACACACAATGAACGAACAAGATAATGGGAACGAACCTTCTAATTTCAATGCTGTGACGTTGCTACCATCCGATTCCGTAACAGATGACTCTGATGAGGGCGCAGAACTGACTATAGTGCTTGCTAGACCTTGAGATTCCATAGTCGCGGGTGCTGACGGTCCCTCTCGGACACTTGGGGTTTCATTACCAAATAGATTCCCGGATTTTCCTGTGAAGAGTTCAACACCTGAACTCATTCCCGCGCGCTTGCCTATTCGGAAAGAACAAAACTGCGAACCAGCTCCTGCCTAGAGATTCAACCTCGACGGGAGCACATTATGAGTACTTAACCCAATATTAGAATTTCAAAAAAGTTGTTATTGTACAAAAAAGGACAACTATGTACACCTCTTGGCTGCTGACTGCCACCCCATATCGACGACTTCGAAATCATGAATCGATTTGCAACTCGTCGATATGTTCGGACGGGTACAACAAAATCCTGTAGTAGGGCAGGTTCCCGTATCCAAGGAGGAGAAATCGCGTGTTTTTACCCTCATCTATGAGGTAACTAGTTATATTAGTCCAAGGGTAGATAATATATTGACGTGTCTAACTCACTTGAGGGATGCTCTTGAGGTAACCGGAGTGAAAACCCTAAGACTACCCAATTTGCGAGACCCTACAAAGAAGTTCCCCAAGCATTCCCCCAGAGATGCATTTGGGCGAATTTTTCACAATAGTGACGTCATCTTCACTATAACAGTCCATTGAAAAAGTCCGTATGATGATACATAGATGGCGTTATTAGAATTCTTTCCATATGATTTTTATTTGGTACCAACCTTCAAACGATACGTGTGTAATTTCGATAGCAATCTGACTATTGATTCGTGAGGTATAGCATTCTGTGTGGAGCAACTTTTGTTATTGAAAGGAAATGGAAAAAAATGAATCTCGAGTTTTGATGAAGCATTGCTTTTTGTTGGGAAGGAATACAGTGAAAACCAAACAATGGCTTGATAAACATTATCCGGACTCTGCTCCACCGAGACAAATGGTAGAGAAGTGGATTGTTGCATTTAAACTTGGTCTACCAGCACAAATGATGCAGTGCGCAGTGGACGCCAGAATGAGGTTGTTATTCCAGAAAACATGGAGGAATCTACAAATTGGTTATAAACGATCGCGAATTGAAGGTGCATGACCTAGCTCACATTGTAAAGATATCAGATGGCAGTGTTCTCACCATTTTACACGAATATTCGGGTATGCGAGAGCTCTGTGCAAAGTGGGTGCCGCGTGAGCTCACAGTCGACCGAGAACAACAATGAATTGATGCTTCGGAGGAGTGTTTGGCGCTGTTGAACCGCAATAAACTCGAATTCTATCGTCGGTCTGTGACAATGGATGAAACATGGCTTCACCGTTACACCTCAGAATCCAAAAGACAGTCAACTGAGTGGACCGCAGTCGAAAAATCGAATCCAAAGCGAGGAAAGACGCAACAGTCGGCCGGTGAGGTGATGGCGTCTTTATTTTGGGATGCGAATGGAATAATATTCATCGACTATCTCCAAAAAAGAACCACCATCAACGGCGCTATTACTGTGCACTTTCAGATCGATTGAAGGCTGGAATCGCAAAGAGACGGCCACACTCGCGAAAGGAAAAAGTGTTGTTCCACCAAGGCAATGCACCGTGTTACAAATCGGTTGAAACGATGGCAAAATTGAATGAATTTGGCTTCGAATTGCTTATCTACCCACTATATCCTCCAGATTCAGCTCCCAGCGACTTTTCTCTGTTTTCGGATCTCAAAAGAATGTTTCCTGGGAAGAAATTTGAGTCCACTGATGAAGTGATCATCTATTTTGAAGGGAAAGGGAAATCCTACTATAAAAGTGGTATAGAAAAGTTGGAAAATCGCTATACTCGTTGTATCGCCCTCGAAGGCAACTATGTTGAATAATAAAATCGAGTTTTGTCAAACTTTCGTTCCTTTCTCACTTATCCTACGGACATATTGGTATGTACGGGGGAGGTTGTCACTCCGCCGGATAACGCAAAGGAACGTTCAATTGAAGGGAGTTATTGTAGTCCTACCCGTGGACACAAGGGTATAACCAAGACCTTTGAGTGTTTGTGTCAGCGTTCCCATATGCCGGGCATGCGAGATGATGTCCAACACTTCATTGAGACTCGTCCGATTTCCCGAATCCAGAAGTTGGATAGAATAAAAACACGACAACCCATGTTGATAACCGATACTCCTCCTGACGTTTCCCATAAAATTGCCATGGACACTGTCGTTCCCTTGCGCCTCACGGCCAGAGGAACCCACCACATATTGACAATCCAAGATTATCTCACTAAGGACAGCGTGGCTGTCCCACTACTTGACATAAGTGCTGCCACTATCACGGACGCATTTGCACGTAACTTCATATCCATTTATGGGGGGCCTCGCGTCATATTGAGTGAAAGGGGTACTTTCTTTGTAAGGTCCTACATGGGTTGGCAAAAATTCTCAGGATATCCCATATGACACCCCCTGTTTATTATCGCCGAGCCAATGGCTCCCTAGGACGTAGTCACGCTGTACTTGGTGACTTCCTTAGGATGTACGCAGATGAAACAAATTACTGGGATGATCTGGTTTGTTACGCGATGTTCTCGTACAAACCGTGGTTCTCGAAGAATCAAAATTTACGCCTTACGAGCTCATATTTGAAAGACTCGCTCACGCTCCTAGTTGTTTTCCCTCCTCAGACAAATTAGAAACCTACGGGTCCTACTTGTTGGAGTTGAGTGACCGACCGGCTGAAATCCGTGAAGTCACTTGTTTCAACTCGATAGGTGCTGAAGAGAGGTCCAAAAAGAACTGCGATAAGCATTCAAAACCCAGGGACTCCCAAATAGGAGATCTTGTTTACGTTTTGCGAGAGTTTCACAAAGGCAAACCAGAACGTCCATACGTAGGTCCGTACAGAATCATTGGACTAACAGATAGAAACAATGCTTATATCGAAGTTCTGCCTGGAGAAGTACTCTGCAAACATGCAAACAAGCTGGAACTTGCGTATCCATTGGATTAATATCGATTATACAAACCAACATGACCCAACCCTGGATCTTCTGCCTCGTGGTCCTAAGTCACGTACGAGGCCCAACGGCATGGAGAATTTGACACTGGATTCCCTGGAAATTTTGGTGCCAAGTTGAAGTGCTGATCAGGCTGAAAACAAACGACCTCCCACTTCCAGTTTCCCCACTTTTCCATTTCTTTGAGCACCCTTACTGGATCGAGATTGCCATCGGCTATGCCAGTCTTTTCCCAACCGCGAAACCACTCAAACATTCAACAGTCAGTACTCTTTCGTTCCTCTCCCTCCCCCTTCTGTTGGGATTGCGCACTCACGCGGCGATGATTCCGGTGGTACGAAGGCTCCACCAGGAGTTTATACTTTCCCCTAGTCAAAATCTTGAAAGTCTACTCGCGTGTCCGATTTCCGAGCTATGAAGGAATGAGTTCATGAAAAAATTGGTGCCCTCTCACTCAAAAGTTGAACATACATTGGAGCACTCTTCGTTGCCGTCAGCATTTTTTGTTCGCGGGTGTGCGCTCTCCTTCGATAGGATTGAGGGAGTTTGACAGGGTCGTGACCGTGATTTAAAAGTCGGAATTATAGTAGTGGAATTGTAAATTTTGAGTCTCCTTCTCGGTATCTCAATCTGAGTACATGGGATTCTTGTTTTTTTATTGTTCCTCCTTCAATCTGAACCCAAAATTTGGGGTAGCTTAGAAATCCAGTAAGTTTCGTGTGGAGTACGTGTCTCAGTGACAATAACAGGAAAAGGTGGCGTTGACCAACACGAGGGGCCTTTCCAGAAGGAAGCATTCCGACACACACTTCACGTAACTGATTCTTATTTGGAAGATAAAATCCATCCTCGCAACTGGTAAGCGATAACCTTCTCATGCCTCTTCCCTTTTCTCTTTCTCTGTCTCTCTCTTACCGGCTTATTTTCCCATCATTCCTACTCCTCGTCACCATATATATCACTATATATCTCTCCTAGCTCCTTCTACCTTCGTCTAACTCCCTTCCCCCGTTATTCGTCGAAGTTTCCCCGATGTAGGAGGCAGCGCCACCTACATCCCGCATGCAGAAGACACCCCAGGCCCTCCAACACGAATCGGATCGAAGGAAGCAAGAGACCACCACGTTCTCGTACGACTCCTCCCCTATTCGCCGATCCAACGGAAGAAGAGAAAGGAGGAAGACCTTTCTCATCGTCTCATCTCCGACACCATCCCGATTCGGAGACATTAAGGCGACATGCCTTGAGCACCCACTATGTACACTCACCCCGAAGAACACGAAAGTCCCCAGCTCCACGATGCGTTCCAATGGAAACAACAAGACAGGTTCGTCAGGCGGATTTACGACCACCCCCGTTGACGAAGAAGGAGGAAACTGCCATCTTACCTGTTACTTCTAATGCGATCGAGCCGTGGCAAGTAGCCATTGAACTCTATACATACTGGAATGCGTCAGACTGGTATAGTTTGTTGCATGAGCAAGAAAGAATAAGATGCCCCCAACATATTCCCTTCCTCTCTTCAAAATACATATGTTGAAAGCAGATACTATCTCCCAACATACTGATCTCTCCCTCTGACCGGCCGAAACTATAGAAAAAGCAGTAATATTGAGTTCGATGCAAGCAGCAGAGGAAACTTTTCGGCTTTACTATATACTTCGGGTGAGTGTGCGGTGCCTTTGGGACCGTAATCTTTCGTTTGGTCGTCTTCTCGATTTACTCGGGAAGGTCCCGGTGGATTTCAAAGGAAGTCACTTGTGTAAAGGTGCCAGTGTGGTGATTGTAAACAATTTCCGAATACGCAGGTGTCGCGTGACATCCTTGGTGCTATATTTCCTTCTCATTTCTCCCAGATTCCCTTGCCTGTGCTTTAGTTTCCCCCCGACGTTCGTATCATCCTCCCTCGTGAGAATTTTCATGGTCGCGATTTCCCCTAGCCCTCCCTTGGTTTGGTTATTGTAAACGGCAAAGTCCGTGTCGAGTGTTCCCTCGTGGTCGCGTCCTCCCATTCGAGCCCCGCTCACGTGTTCCCTTAGTCATATTTCACATTGAAGGGTTAATCCCTTACCTTTCGTACTTCTTACGAACGTATTTCTTGTATAATTTTGTACAAAGTGCATATATACAGGTTGGTTGAACAGTTCCTGCGCTCACCAAGAGATAGCACTGCTAGCTCAAAACTTTTTTTTTCTCAAGTTGGTATATCTGTTCTGAGAACACATGCAAAGTTACAAGTCATTCTGTCAATTCATTCTTTGTTGCTAATATGGAAAGAATTGAATATCGTGCAGTCATTAGATTCTTTGTTTTGAAGGGTTTAAAAGCGAAGGAAATTTATGAACAATTTTAAGAAGTATATAAGGAGTCCTCACCTTCAAAACGCACCGTTGAATTTTGGGCTGGTGAATTTAAACGTGGTCGTACTAGCCTTGAAGACGATCCACGCGAAGGACGACCAAAAACTGCAACCACAGCGGAAATCATTGAGCATGTACATAATATGGTTAATGAAGATCCAAGTTTGGCTGAGCGTGAAATTGCTAATGCCATAGGCATCTCAGACGAACGAGTACTCCATATTTTACATGAAGAATTACGTATGAAAAAACTGTTTGGAAAATTAGTGCCACACACGTTAACAATTCAACAAAAACTGGATCGAAAACAAATTTCTCAGCGTAATTTGGAGCGTTTCAAGCAGAATAAAACCGACTTCTTGCGTCGTTTCATAACTATGGATGAGACTTGGATCTACCACCATGATCCTAAATTGAAACGAGAACGTTTACAGTGGACTGAAGCTGGTTGTTCAGCTCCAAAGCAGGTGAAGTCACAACGATCAGCAAAGGGGGTTATGGCATCAGTTTTTTGAGATGCGAAAGGAATTTTGTTCATTAATTATCTTCAGAATGGTGAAACAATCAACTCCGTATATTACTGCAGCCTTTTGGATCAGCTGGATGAAAAAATTCGTGAGAAAAGACCTGGTTTAAAGGAGGAAAAATCATTTTCCATCAAGATAATGCACCTGCTCACAAAAGTGTTTTGACGATGGCTGAATTCAAAGAACTCGAGTACGAATTGCTTGAACATCCACCGTATTCGCCAGATTTGGCTCCTAGCGACTACTATCTCTTCAGAAATCTCAAACAATTCCTTCGTGGAAAGCATTTTTCGTTGAATGAAGAGGCCATAGCAGCCGTAGACGGTTATTTTGCAGAGCTTCCGGAAAACCATTATGAGGATGGGATAAAATTATTGGAAGATCATTGGAACAAGTGTATTGAGCTTCTACGAGATTATATTGAATAAAAAAATATATTTCGTAACAAAAACAGTATTCTTTCATTTCGAGCGCAGGAACTTTTCAACCAACCTGTATGTGAACGTAAGTATATACGTATGTAACACGTGTTTCACAAAAATTTGCCGTGTCGAACTTTGCTTTTGGATAATTAGAATCAACCCACCCCCTCTCCCCGAGCTTCCTGGTTCTTTCCCCGACCCCTCCGGTTGATGAGCTCTCTGCTGTTTCTTTTTATGTTTACAGGGTCCTTACGAAACTTAGGAATATCCTTGTCGCAGTGACCAGGAGGCGCTCTAACCCTTGCGCCGTTGTGTTTGGGCATGGTAATTTGTCCGTCACAAAGTAGATGATAACTTTTAGGGAAACATTCTCGTTCCGAAAATTTCGAAATCCACATCAATACAGAATACTTGGCATGGCCGATGAAGATTTTGAGAAATTATATCACCTAAGTTGATATTTTAATGGTTTCATGAAATTAATTCTCATATAAGTATGGCTTCAAATTCACACTATCAGCCACCCCAAGTATCCTGCATTGATGTAAATCTCAAAATTATCGGAACGAAGATGTTTCTTGAAAGTTATAATCTACTTCAATTGCACTTTCGACCCATTAGAATAACAACATGTGGGAAGTTATTTGAAAAATATTCGGATAACCAAATGTACTTGGTACTCAGTTATGATTTTTTCACATCTTTTTTCCTGGATAATATATGTGTGAATAGGATTCTAGGAAGAGTGAAGTTTTCCCCCAAGAATTGTTATTCAAATATTGTTCTGAGAAGTGTACATACTTTCATGAGCTTGGCGTTTTTTCCGACTTTTTCGAGGGTTTTTTTTATGAATATTCAAAAATGTCCAGTCAAATGAACTGAATATCCATGGATAAATTCGAGCTCTTTCTATCATTTCCAGGAGTTTTTCAAAATAAATTTAAAACGATCACTCGAAAAAAGAACGTATGATAGAGATCTGCGAGTGATCGTTCTATGAAAGCACAGTTTTAGGCCAAACCCCATACTGAAATCCAGACTTTATCTGTAATTCAACATTTGAGTGCATTATGAATTAAATGTGGGAAATCAAGCCTGATAACAGGTTCTGAACTGTGTTTGGAACCTTCATGAGACCTTAACGAGAATTTCCTCGTTGAAAAAATCCACTTGCTCTCCGTTCGGCTCGGTAAATGATTTTTTTGAAGCAAAACTGCACCTCAAGTCGAATATCAATTACATTCTTCTCGATTTTCCGGATGCTTTGATTGCAAAATGTGAGTCTGGAAGAAGCGCAGCTGAAATAAATAATTCCCGCGTGAAAAAAGTCAGTCCAAAGTCCATCGAAGTCATTTCCAAGTCCGTGGAGTGACAAAAAAGTCAGTCGAGGTCATTCAAAGTAATCTTGCTGACTCTCACGTGGAAGACGACTGGATGAGTGCATACGACGGTACGAAAGGCTCGAGATACATTTTTCACCGCAGTTTAAGCGATTTCTTTCTGAATATTCCATCACAGGATTGGAAAATTTTGGTTGACTTTGTACAGACTTCTGAGGAATTTTATGAAAGATAAATCGCGAGAGTTCGTTAGTCATCCGTGGCGACGGATTAGACTTTTGGCGGACTGTCTAGAGACTTTTGAGGAACATGGCGGAAAAATATGTCATACGAGGGTTGGTCAGTAATCCATGAAAAGTCAGCGATAAGGGACTTTCAACTGACTTTCCGCTGTCATTGAAAGGACTGTTGAGGAACTTTGTGAAATATTACCACCCGCGAGGGTTCGTCAGTAGGTAATCTGTGGAAAGTCAGTTATGAAGAACTTTTGACTGACTATCGAGGGATTTTTGAGGAACACAATAAAATATCACGTTCCACGATAGTTCGTCAGTAACAGTAGCGTGGCACAGTGGGGCCAAATGCCAAAAAGCTGGACAAAATTATAAGGGGCTCTCAAATTCGCTTGCGACTTCGTACTCGGGAAGTTTATGGGGTCACTGATTACAAATCCGTTGTCAGAATTTCAAAATTCAAAATGGCGGATCCAATATGGCGGACGAAAATTGAAAGAAACCATCGGATTTTCTTCAAACTTGGTGATCAGGGGTTTTTGGGGTCGCTGATTACGAATCTGCTGTTTGAGTTCCAAAATTCAAAATGGCGAATCCAATATGGCGGACGAAAATTTTAAAAATCATCGGATTCTCCTCAAATTGGGTACCCAACGGTTTTTGGGGTCGCTGATTACAAATCCGTTGTCTGCATTTCGAAATTCAAAATGGCGGATCCAATATGGCGGACGAAAATTGAAAGAAACCATCGGATTTTCTTCAAACTTGGTGATCAGGAGTTTTTGGGGTCACCAATTACGAATCCGTTGTCAAAATTTTGAAATTCAGAATGGCGGATCCAATATGGTGGACAAAAATTAAGAAAGTCATCGCATTTTCTTCAAACTCGGTACTCAGGGGTTTCTGTGGTCGCTGATTACGAATCCATGGTTTGAAATCCAAAATTCAAAATAACGGACCCAATATAGCGGACGAAAATTGTAAAAATCATCGGATTCCCTTCAAACTCGGTACCCAGGGGTTTTCGGGATCGCTGATCATGAATCCGTTGTCAGAATTCCGAAATTCAGGATGGCGGATGCCAAAAATCAAAACTTCATTCATAACTTGATATTAAACAAGAACTAAACGGCCCATTTTGTTGTTCCTATTATGATCATTATTATTATTATCTCCAACATTGAATCATTATTAATATAATTATCGAATGATATTAACACACCAAATGTCGTTAAATCGAAAGATATATACATTCACAATATATACAATAATATAAAAAACTGAAATCGTAATGGTTTTTACTTTTGCCACACTTTTTTTACTCAGATCGGTCTTCTTCTTCACTCTCAGAGGAAGATAATGGGAAAGTTACGTTGTCTTTATCAAGTATATCCGGAGTTTTGATCAGGCTTAACACGTCTCTAGGGAGAAACTTTAGTTTTTTCTTGGGCAACTGTCTTTTACTCGATAACATTGGATCAGAACTCAAAAGGAACCATTTAAAAATGTCTTCATTCGTTTTTTCTCTACTGCATTTCCTGGAGTGATGCTCTCGGTACCTTTGGAAATGAATGTTCTTAAGATATTTTAATATAATTATGTATTCATCGACACCGTTAAAGCTTTCGATCTCAACATGACAAGCAAAATCAAGGAAAAACAAAAAGCAGCTGCACTTTGGGGTCATCAGTATAAAGTTTGGAATAAATCCTCTAATTCATAAGTTTACTTGATTCTCAAAATTGTTTTCTAGTCTATGAATTTATGTTTCCAGAGGATGAACAATGTGGCTTATTAATAAAAAAAAGTATATGAATATTCATAATTCCCCGAATTCCTTACCAGGACAAAACAATCTTCGCGAACATATATTCTCGTGGTTACCATAAATATATAGTTTGCCTAGTAGTCAAAAACGTATTGTGCAATGTATCAAACTGATTGCAGTACTTGAGAAGTCAAATTTTTCCCTTCAAAGTGTCGAGTCCACTGTGACAAATATAGACTATTATTGAGTGATATACATCATTTTCACCTTTTAAAATCTTTGTTACGAGCCTCTTGTGCTTCCTCAGTCAATTGGCCTATAGGTAGAAGAGCAGATGCAATGATTTCAGGTCCGTGGATCAAAAACTTGTGCATCGTAGGTGACATTGGGTACCACGGATATTTTGTCGCGTAGTAGCGTGCCGTGTCTAAAGCGTAACTCCAAAACTTTTCAACGTCTATTTCATGGCCACTTGAAACGGTAGCTAATACTACATGAAGTCGTTGTATTAGGTTGACATCCACCCCTGTGATTTCGGCAGAAACTTCGGGTTGTGCGAAAAATCGCCTAGCGGTATTCCCATCATTTGAGTTCCCAAACCCTGGCTTGGGAACATCGACAATGAGGCCACATTTTTCTTTAAAACTTTTCTGTACAACCTTTTTTCGTTCTTCCACCAAAGCTTTATCTTGTTTTCGTGCTTGCCACTTCTGAATAGGTAGCTTATAAGACAAATGCAGGAGGCCCTCAAAAAATCGTATCCAGCCGTGTAGACAAGACAAACCAAACTGGAGGTTTTCGGTTTTGACCGGCCTGGATACTATATCATCAATTTTGTTGAATTCCTTAGATGTGGCACCACATATATAGCACTTCTGGGTATAGGTTGTCTCAGTTATGGCATTGCATACCTTCCCGTCCACCATAGGAAAAATCATCTCATGTTTCACTGAAACATGTTTTTCATCAGTTCTGAAAGAAGTAGCCCTCAGATTTTCTATTTCATTATCAACCCGTAGCTTCTCTGCAACCGAAACTTCAGTTGATTCTTTCACAAACTCTATTTTGATTGGCCTACAAAATCTGGTTGATGATGTCCTTGGATTCTGCCAAATTATTTTTGAATTGCAGTGTAGGCGGAGAGGCACAAGTGAAGTAATGAACACAGCGGAATCACTAGCTTCCGAACATTGATATGCTTGTTTGTATGAGGAGTGGCCAGAGCTCCCATCAAACCCCCATTTGGAAATAAGTACCAGGTTTTGTAACTCTTCATCAGATAAAGTTGACAAAACCGAATTCTGTAGCTTTAAAATACGTGTAGCTGTGTGATCAAGAAGTGCTTGTAGTTGCACAACAGCGCAGGTTGCTGTTATTTGAATAAATTCCTTGTCAGGGAAACACATGCGTTTGGCCAGTTGAATTTTTTTATAAGGTGGAAATTTCTGCGGATCAGCTTCACGCAATAAGCAGCACTGATGTTTAGAGAGCTCGGCATCTACTAGGAGAGCTAGAGCATCTTCATCATTCAACATCTTTGGCTCATTTCGCTTGAAAGTTTGATAACCTTTCATATACATTTTGGCAAGCTCAGGATCAGAAGATGTAACATCCTTTACAATTTTTGCGGCTTCGATCTGTCAGACGCTCTCAAACACATTTGTGTGGCGTAAGACAGCTCTGAGATAGGAGTATTTACTCTGATATTCTCCGTTTTCCTACGTTTCGTTCTTTCTGAACATTCGTTGAATTCAACAAGAGGTCTTCCCACTTGCGTGTGAACAGTTACAGAATGAGGATTCCTGAAAGTACAAAACACTACCTCTTGTTCTAACCATTCTTCATTATTTTTAAGAAATCGTTCTTCGGTCCTTTGAGAAGATTCCCATCTCTTTTTAAATACACATTTAAATGTAGATAAAAGGTTAGAGATCTCTGTAGTTTTGTTATCCGGACAACACGTTATCTCGATGATTTTTCCTTGGAGGAAAGTGAACTTTTCATCCAACGTAGGTAGAGGACTGCTCCTTAAAATATTGTACATCTCTCTCCGAGTCATAGATATTGAATCATCTTTGAAATCTACAAACGTTGTAGAATTCGATAAAATTCGCTACAGAAACCCCATGTGTTTCTAAAAATTTTCCTAATTTTCTTGGGTTGGATTCAACCCTCTTAAGCTAATTTTTTTTTCAGTCAACTGTTCAAATTAAACTACTAAGAAAATATAGGTTGTTGAAACACTCACCTATGGCAGCGGAATCCATCTCATTTGGAATTGTATGTTAACATTGAATGATTTTAAAAGACGAAAAATATTCACCAAGCTCCAAACTTGCACGCGGAAAAAAGTTTACGGTAACGATCACTAGCAAGAGTAAGAATTCGGTGACAGCTATTGCACAATTGTGATAAGCACCATTTGAAATCAGACCGATTACAACCAACTATTTACGTTGCCATGGAAACGATAGGTTAACATAAGAACGATCACCTAATCGCGAGTCATGATTCAGTTCACGGAAAGAAAAGAGATATCAATACTTGAATAACATTTATAAACATTTAGGAAAATGACGGTTACTTTAGGGAAAAAGAGCATCGCTGAAGAATGTTAGCACTGAAGTTACCAAAAATTCGTAGTAATAATACTAAATGTTGGTAGTTTTATTGTCATTTCCCATAGTGAATTCATCAACTCATAGTAAATTCACTACGAATATTCTCCAGCAATACTGTTTTTCTCTCAATGGTCCATCATCTTCCTAAATATCAATGATTTCTGGCTTTTGTGTACCCTAAGCCCGCGATGAGAAGAAAAACGAATGGTAATCAATCTCATACAGTTTTCCTTGTGCAGCAAATGTACACTGGAAATAAAACACATACTAACGTTGAGATAAAATTCAAAGCGAATCTACTGAATTCTGAGTTCTGTGTCCACCATATTAGATACGCTATCTTTGATTCTTGGAATTTGACAACTGATTCGTAATCAATGACCCCACAAAACCCTGGATACCGAGTTTAAAGGAAATCTGATGATTTTTTCAATTTTTTTCTGCCAAACTGGATCCGCCATTCTGAATTCCGGAATTCAGACACCGGATTCGGAATCAGCGACCTTAAAAACCTCAGGGTACCGAGTTTGAAGGCAATCCGATGATTTTTCCAATTTTCATTCGCCATATTGGATCCGCCATTTTGAATTTTGAAATTCAAACAACGGATTCGTAATCAGCGACCTCAGAAACCCCTGGGTCACGAATTTGAAGGAAATCCGATGATTTCTTTCAATTTTCGTCCGCCATATTGGATCCGCCATTTTGAATTCCGAAATGAAGACAACGGATTCATAATCAGCGACCCCACAAACTTCTGCATATCAAGTTTCAGACGGATCTAAGGACTCCTCATCACTCCGTCTAATTTTTTGTGATTTTCTGCACAAAAACATGGCGGAATTGCTTAGGGGCAGACATGGGCAGCCGTTTTTTTCTGATGTTTAGGTAAGAGTCCCATCTACCACCTCCAATAAGTTAAACGACGTAATTTTGCGTAATTCTCTACTATTCCTTCAAAAACCACACACATTTTCTCATTTATAGATATAGAAATTACATCCAATCATTGCTCTGTCAGTATTTTCCACTCATCAAATTGATATTCTCTCAATTCTTAGTGTATTCTACATAGTTTCAGTAATAGACTCCAATTTGAGAAAGTTAAATCGGTTCATTTTTCTAGACACAGCGTCTTTTTGAACATGCTCGTTATTTTACTGTCTTTCAATCACGCGGATTATACTCCAAGGAGGGTATTTTGCAACTGGTACACAAGGGCAGGGGGAGGGGATCAGATCTTCTTATATCAGAATTCCAATACTTGGGACATCACCTTACTTATCCCAAGGGTCAAATATCCCCAACTACAAACTTCATTTTTGGGGTTCTGGCCAGCTTTTTGGCATTTGGCCCCACTGTGCGTGGTGAGAACATTTCTATCCTCTTTCAATTCGCGTGAAAACAAGGATAAGAGGCGGGATTTTCCTTATCCTTTGTTTCGTGTCAGTTGAAGAACGACAGACAAGCTCTCACCCCGCCACTGGTCAGTAATCCGTGAAAAGTCAGCAATGAGGGAATTCCGACTGATTTTTGGCTACCTTTGAAGGGACTTTTGAAGAACTTACTGAAATATTACGCCCCTTGAGAGTTCGTCAGTAATCCGTGAGGAGTCAGATACTTCTCATTGTCACAAGGGGCACGGCCACATACATGTCGAATTTTCCATTCGAAATTGAATCGTTGCGATTTAGAATTTCCGAATATTGCGAATAAAGATTCCTGATTTTTGGTAATGCGTTGAGTTCCGCCATCTTTTCCAAATCTTCATGAATTCGTTCCAGGTTGATACGATTTTGAACTGTTCGTCCATTTCTACGAACGAGAAATTATCCAGGAGTGCATAAGATAATTAGAAAAGTTCCCAAACTCAATCTTTTCCAACTAAGAATAATCCAGTAATTTCCTTTTCCTAGAATCCTTTCATAGTCGATATGAACAAAGTAAACATGGTCATCGAATAAGCTAACCTGGAAGCCCCATTTACATGAATCATACCAATTGAATTTGAGCTATTAGGTGTACAAATAAGTTTCCGCGGTTTTTTATAAAAAATTAGGAATTTATTGTAAAGGAAAAGTACATTACGTTTTATTCAAAGTATTTTCCATCATTTGCCACTACTTTTCCCCATCTTTCTGGCAACATTCGGATACCCCGTCGAAAAAACTCTTCATCTTTTGACGCTATCCACAAATCTACCCAATTTTTGGTGTCTTCATATGATGTGAAGCGCTGCTCAGACAGACCATGTGCCATCGACCGGAACAGGTGATAATCAGAAGGGGCTAAGTCTGGTGAATACGGCGGGTGGGGTAAAACTTCCCAGTTGAGTGTTTCCAAGTATGTTTTTACCGGCGCCGCAACATGTGGACGAGCATTATCGTGTAAAAGAATAATTTTGTCGTGTCTGGAGTAGTAATGGGCGCGTTTTTCCTTAAGTGCCCGACTCAATCTCATCAATTGTGCTCGGTAGAGAGCTCCAGTAATGGTTTCGCTTGGTTTCAGCAATTCATAATACACGACACCAAGCTGATCCCACCAAATACACAGCATGAGTTTTTTTCCATGAATATTCGGCTTAGCTGTCGATGTTGATGGTTCGCCGGGCTTAACCCATGACTTTCTCTTCTTTGGATTTTCGTAGTGAATCCATTTTCGTCACCAGTGACTATACGATGCAAAAACTCTTTTTATAATTCCTGGCAAGCAGCATTTCACTCATGCATAATCGGCGTTCAACGTCTCTCGGCTTTAGTTCATATGGAACCCAATTTCCTTGTTTTTGAATCATTCCTAACGATTTTAAACGATGTGAAATTGCTTGTTGAGTCACTTGTAGAGTAAGTGCAAGTTCTTTCTGCGTTTGGGACGAATCTTCCTCCAATAGTACTTCTAATTCCATGTCTTCGTACACTTTCGGCCTTCCACTGCGTTCTTTGTCTTTAACGTCAAACTCACCGTTCTTAAACTTTTGAAACCATTCCTGACAACTTCTCTCACTTAAAGCAGCTTCACCATATGCTTCTAGAAGCAATCGATGCGCCTCAGCTGCAGATTTTTTCAAATTAAAGAAGTATATCAAAAGTTCCCGCAAATGATGCTTATTCGGAATGAAACTTGACATTTTTGCACGAAAAAAATTACGTGATGCTGATACGGAATCACTAGTACTTTAAGGTTATGGTGTTGCCAGATGACTAAACTTGGGATATTACGTTTTACATCTGACAATTTCTCCATAACCTTCTGGTGGGGCCATCTTTTGACAAACCGCGGAAACTTATTTGTACACCTAATACTTTCCAAACGTCTCTCTGATTGATTCATCACTTATTGATCTCGCACGTAATCTATCGGAGACGATTTCAAATACTGCTCAACAGGTAGGAATGCTTTGTAGGAATAAGAAAAATCCTCTTTCTTCTAAACCCTGGTTCGACACAGAGTATAGAATAAGCAAACAAAAAATAAAACTCAGTTTGAAAGAATGCAAAAAGAGTAACTTTGCCGCTGCGGCAACTGAAGTCTACTTGTTTAATAAAAAATTATACAAAAAATTGATAATCTCCAAGCAGGTTGAACATAGTAATCGAACAGTGGACGCTCTAACCCTTTCGACTAATTCAAACACTTTTTGGAAAATTGTCAATAAATACAGGACTCGATACACCCCTCACGATAATATTGATCTGGAAACGTGGCAGACATATTTTAAGACACTCTACCCACAACGAGAAATGTTTAATCCTTCTGATATTTTAACTATATGTAACATTGTACTAGATGCTCCAATAACTACTATTGAGATCGAGCGTAGTATCAAGAAATGCAAATTCGGCAAATCTCCAGGCTATGACGGAATTACCTCAGAATTTTATGTCAACCTTCCACAGAATTGGTTACTATATCTAGAGGTGCTCTTTAACAGAATTTTGCAAAAAGAAACCGTTCCAGATTCCTGGTCCCTCATCCTAGTTAGAATGGTCCACAAAAAGAGAGACAAGGCTGACCCATCCAACTATCGACCAATTGCCTTAGTTAATACCATAACTAAAATTTTCACGATGATTCTTCACACCAGACTTACAAAATGGTTAGAAAACTTAAGAATATTACCGGAGTCCCAATCGGGTTTCAGAGCAGAGTGGGGTACTATTGACAACGTGTTTGTATTGAACTCCATTGTTTGAATACACCTGAGTCGACCGAAGGGAAAGTTATTTGCACTCTTTGTAGACTTCCGTAGAGCTTTTGATTGTATCCCCCATACCTTACTGTGAAGAAAACTTCATGCATTGGGTGTAGGATCTAAATTCATCAGAATTCTTATTAATTTACATCAGAGAGCTACGATCTCTGTCAAAAGTGACCTTGGTTACTCACAACCCATCCAGGTTTCTGAAGGGGTCCTACAAGGAGAGATACTTAGCCCAATTTTGTTCGCTCTCTACATTGCGGATCTTGAGAGCTTCTTCATACAGAAAGGAATTAGAGGGGTATCCATTAATCACCTGAGAGAAATCCTCCAACTGGCATATGCTAATGACATTGTTTTTTTAGCTAACTCATTAGTGGAAATGCGAAAGATACTGCTAGTGCTGAATGGGTATTGTCTAAGAAATGGCCTCACGGTGAATACAAATGGAACAAGAATAGTTATTTTTCAAAAAGGTGGCCATAGACACACAAAAAAATATCGACCTTCCAAATACGGAACTGATGAAATCGAGATCGTGAGCCACTACACCTACTTAGGAGTAACATTCTCTAACTCGGCTACCTTCAGCAAAATTACAGAAGAAACAAAGAGTAAGACCAATCGAGCCTTAAGCTCTACAGTTGCGCTAGTAAACTCCATCAAACCAGACTCGTGGCATGTTTTCGAAAAATTATTTGTCGGCCTTGTGTCTAGTGTTCTTTTATATGGTGCTTTGATATCGATTCTCAGGTATTTTGATCAAGTAGAACGAATTCAAACGACTTCCTGCAAAAGAATTTCGCATCTGCAGAGTAGTATACCAAATTATGCTGTGAGACTAGAGACGGGGAGGAGCCATATGGCAGTATGCATATTCAAAGGAATCATCAATTGAATTCCCAAATTGCTCACAATGCCAGGGGATAGATGTCCTAAAATATGCTTTTTAAAATTAAAGGATCTAGTAAATCGAGGAGCCTATCACGAAAAGTTTGATTGGGTAGCACAAGTCAAAAATTTATTTGATATTGCGAGTGGATCCCACGTTTGGGAATCTATGACAGCCACCTCTCTCCTCGCCAACAAAGGCTCTTTAGTGGTCGAATACGACCGTACATTGAAAGGAATGGATCTACAAAAATTAAACCACTCCTCGTCTCCGCTCATATACCCCTGCATTAGGCGAACTTTAGAAACACCTGAATCTCTCTCCTGTAGAATCCCTATTAATTTGCGCAGGTTCCTCGCTCAATTAAGATTAATGTCAAACATATCGCCGAGAATTATCATATCTTCAGGAGTTTATAAATTTGATGCGAATAAGACATGTGAACATTGTAATATGGGCCCTGAGGATCTTCCACGTCTCCCCTTCACCTGTCCAACAATTGGGATAGAAAGACAATCTTTTTTGAACAAAATACAAAATCCACTGATATATATATATACACTGGATACGAGATCGCCTTGAAATTCATACTATTTCTTGTACCCATTTTTTTCATTAGAATATAATAGTAGCGACGTCTACCATCGTGTTGGGGAATTTCAAAATCCATATATATAGATATAGCAAACCATTTTATGTTGGTACTCCAACACGATGATAGAGGGCACTTGATTCAAAAGCCTGTTGTAAAATTTTGTTCAATTCGGTACATGAAAATGGCGTCGATTTCGTATCCAGTGTATGTATATCAGTGACAAAATCAGATCGATGTAGAGGATCCTTGGCTATATATTTTCAGTACGTCAAACATAAATTTATCCAAATTAACTCTAAATTTCTTCTAACAATCTATCCTGAATACGTTTACTGCAATCACGCATGTTAATTGAGTAATTTTGAGGAATAATTTGAGGTTTATAATACAATACACTTTGTCACCGCAGAGGAAAAGTGTTAACTAGACGACTCTGTAATGAGTCCTGTATACATATTAGTGAAGTTCAGCTTTATTTAGCTATGTTTTTCCTTTTTTTTTCTTTTACTTCATTCTAATTTTTACTTGAATCTTTTAGTTGATTCACACTTTCATTTATATTTTGTATGAAATACAAACTGTCAAACGAACTCGATTGTATGGACTGTACGGACTAGAACAATAAAACTTATTGTCCATCCAGTAATTTCACAACATCTCATCCAGATTTTCCCTCGATTTTGTAGCCTACAAATAACAAAATTGTGGAGTACATATCAATTACTTCTAGGGCTCAATGTACCCGCATCTCTGGAATTGATCGATCATTGTCATCAGAGTATTGTACTCACATTTCAGCTCACACCAATTTATACATGAGTGTTGTTCGCCTACCTGTAACAGATGGAATTTGATTTATTTACTCATGAGAATAAAATGAATACAACAGCTAACAATGTAATATACTTGTACGTCCCTAGTAAAAATGAATTATATAAGAACATACATAAAGCATATAGAAACCATACATGGTCATATATGACCATATATAATTCATACGCAATCCATATTGAATCCGTATATGATCATATATGGCCCATACAGAATCCATATATGACCTTTCGATGCAAGACTTTCCCATACATGTGAAAAAATTCTGTTACATATGAAATATTTTCCGTATATGGATTTTATATGGATTAAATATGAGTCATATATGATCATATATGGATCACATATGGATTACACATGGATTGTATATGATTCTATGCATTTTCATATATGAATCATGTATGAATTTTATATGTATTATGTATGGATTATGTATGGGTCATATATGTTCGTTTTTTACTAGGGGTAGAAGGACCAGTTTTCTTGATTCAATGCCCATATTATCATAGACAGGATGATTCAAAATGTCGAGACCCTATTCAAAACACAAATTCCTCCTGGTACAGGAGTCATGAACATCTTCTTACGATTTAATGACCTATCTCTACACTGTTAGAAATTTCTGCATCAATTTCAATATTTTTTGCTGGAAGTTTGTTTTCACGTACGTGAATGAATCCAGTGCCATACACAAAGTGATTATTCCATGAAATACAGCGTGGCACCGGAGTAGGATGTCATATCGGTTCCTCCGAATAAAATCATGATGTGATCCTATACAATCAGCTACTAACTTTTCTTTGAAGAAACCGATATGGCGCCCTGATCCAGTGGTACACTGTAATATTTGATGAAGTATTCTTTCCGTGTACACAATTTGCAATAATGTGAAGTACAGCATAATCTATATTTTGTCCACGTTTTTGTACATTGAGTGTGATGTAGAATGTGTATAAACCTGTATCCATGCACGTGATTCAAGGAAAATTCCAGATATTTTCGAAAGTGTGGGTCGGATTTGGATTATTCTGGAATTCGATTGTAAGAATGGACTTCTTCTTGGATTTTTTGGGGGTTTCAAGGTGAAAATGTAAGCATGTTGAGGTTTGCGGATGACATAGCTATATTAGCTACGAGTGGTGCTGAGTTAGAAAATATTCTTGATGCTATGAAAACAAGAACAAACACAGGAGGCATTCAAAGTGATGTTGGACGAAAAATTGGAGAATCGACAAGAGAAAGACCTGGAAATAGAGAGTACATGGACAAATATGAAGGGGGACATAGAACAATGTGCGGATGGAATTTTGAAGAACGATGGAGGAGATCCTGAGAAACCATGGATAACGGAAGAAATTCTCGATTTGATTAATGAAAGGAGGAAATACGAAAATAACAGTAGCGAACAAGACCAGCAGACATACAAGGCACTGAGGAATAAAATAATAAGAGAATCAAGGAAAGCAAAATAACAATGGGTAGAGGGAAAATGTCAGGATATAGAGGTAAGATTACATTTAGGGAAAATACATGAGCCATATAGGATTATTAAGAGATTTTTTGGACTGAAGCAGTAGGATTAACAATTCTCTAGGGAGACAATTGATAAGAACAGAGGAAAAAATAGAACAATGGATGAATCATTTAGAAGATCTGTATGAAGGAAGCGATAATATAGGATTTTTAGAGAGGGAAGAAGATATCGATGAAGAAGAATTGGGAGATTCAATTTTGAGATCAGAATTTGACAGGGCTTTGAAGGAATTGAAAAATAATAAAGCGCTAGGAATAGATGGCATAGGTGCGGACCTTATCAAAGCCTCCAGTCAGAGAACTCGTGACGCACTGTTTGGATTGTTCAGAGATATGTACGAAATAGGAGAAGTACCGAAAGATTTCCAGAAGAATCAAATTGTCGCCATTCCAAAAAAACAAGGAGTAGACAAATGCGAGAACTACAGAATGATTAGTTGAACTTCACATGCCTAGAAAATACTGACAGAAATTATATACAGGAGAATAGAGAATAGAATAGAGAGTGGGTCAGCAGAAGATCAGTTCGGTTCCAGGAAAAATAGGGGAACGCGGGAAGCAATATTGGCACTCAGAACAGTAGTAGAGAAAAGTCTAGAGTTAAACAAGTCTGTGTATATAGGTTTTGTAGATATATAGAAAAGTTACATGCTTGAATCGAGATAACGTTCAAGATACCGTAACTATTGGGAAACAAAATGAATAAGCCTGTCAGTGAATCACGATTATATGGTTATGTGTTTTTTCATCGTCGTGAAAAATCAGAGACAGAAAACAGCATCGATGTGTACGGATATATCAAATTGCTTAAATCAAAAGGATATACAACGATTGAGGTATCTCAAATTAGAAACTTTCAGCAACCTTTCGTGAAGAATAAAATTTATCCGGTGAAATGTGAGAATGGTTACGAGGAAGGAGTAGTCATTTTCATGGAAGGTGAGATCCCAGTGAACCCTGAGTTCTTGAAGATGAATATAAGATCTCCGATGAAAGAAACCTTTAAGATGTATCAGAAAGATATCTTATAGATGCTTGTATAAGATATCTGAAGAATCTATTGCATCGAAGCTCTTAAAATATCATCTATAAGACATCTTTCGGAACTTCAATTTCTGAAAAGATGGTGTCTACCGACTTTGCCTCTCGCATCACTTTTCTGCCTCATTCTCTCACGTGCAGCACTCACCAAGTGAGTGTATGATATTTTATTCGTATATTCGTTGGATGTCATTGTATACTTTTTCAAAATCAGCATTAGTTAACTTTACCGGCAATCCTAACCCTGGTGAAAAAATCCGATTAATTCCGATAAAAAGAAATTCTATCGGAATGAATTGAGTTTCTGCATCGGAGATTTCCCACTGATACCGACAAAATACTTTTTTATTGGATTGAATCGGGAATTTACGATTGACAAAAATTCCGATCGAATCCGGTAAAAAAAATTTTATTGGAATGAATTGGGTTTCTGCATCGAAATTTCCCATTGATACCAATAAAATGTTTTTCTATTGGATTCAGTCGGTATTTTATGATCAATCAAAACTCCAGTTGATACCAATAAAATATTTGTTGATGTAATTCAATGGGTATTCTATTATTAATCAAAATTCTGATTGATGTAAATGAATTATTTTCCAACTGGATCCAATTGACAATTTGCCAACACCTCTATCTCCGCATATGACTTGGGAAATTTATTCCTACCTGGAGGGGATTCGAACTATCACCGATCTACCTACCTGTAAGACCTGCCTCCTTAACCTCTAAGCTATCCTAATACGCTGCTCTAGAGGGGCATATTGCCAAACATATCCTGGTCAAGATTTTACAATAGCGAATGTGAAACATACTACAGCTGATGTCAAGTATACTTCAACAGCAGAGATCGGTAGTAATGATATTCTCATTAACGATTTTGAGATATATCACTCATTATCTTCAGAGTCAGAATTTTCATCTTCCGCAGTTTCCATTTTAAGTTACGAAAATGGATAATATTCATTTCAATTGAAACGACGGAAGAAGAAAATTCTGATTTTAGCGATAATGATGATAAATCCCAGAATCATTACCGAAAAAAATCATTATTGCCGATCTCTGTTCAACAGTTGTTTAATATTTTACATTCCCCGCTGTGAAATCAACTAAAATAGTACTATCTCTAACTGTAATATATACTCCAATATATTCCTTCCCCACTCACCATGACAATTCAGGAAGAATTCTTAATGCATTCATTTTGAAGCCTCATGGCTCCAAATGAATTCATCATGAATTCCTTCTGAACTGTTGTGCTGTATGGGTTGAGAAGAAGAAAATTTTACAACCTTTTTCTTCTGGGTGTATTATTTGATTGAATACCATGAGGAAAAACTATTTGTTTCCGATATTGGTTGCACACTGAGAGAAAAAATTGCTGGGCACAATAAAATATTTAGTTGAATAGTCACCATAAAATACTTGATTGATTTGAATAAACTTTAATTGACTCGATTAAATATTTATTCAATCAAACATGAATATGCTATGAAATATTTCACCAATGGAAACAGTTATTCAATTGAGTCAATGAAAGTTTAATTAAATCAATTAAATATTTTATGGCGACAATTCGACTAAATATTTTATTGTTCCCGGAAATTTTTTCTCTCAGTGCATGTCAAACAATCCGATAAGTACCAATACAAAAATGGATGAGTTATTATGGTATGTCTGAACGGATTCCATCGGAAACATTTTGTTTTGCGTTTCCACATAGGATCTAATTCAAAACTGTTACATCGAATGACGGTTGGGGATTTCCAATAGGTTCCAACGTGTTTCTTAGATTTTAACAAATTCAATTCCTAAGGGTCCAAAATTCGATATTTCCAAATGAATTCCGTTGAAAACACACGTTTCCTGTATTTCCGATGGAATCCAATGAATGCCAATACAAACGTTTATGAAATAACCCACTTTTGTCATTCCAGATGAATTCCATTGATAAAACTTGTTCATTTGGTCTTCCGTATGAGATCCAATGAAGACCCATACGAAAATATATCAAAGTATTCAGATTGGTATCTCCAAATGAATTCCATTCAGGAACATTTATCATTCATCATTCCACATGGAATCCAATTCGAACACGCTACATCAGATGACCTTTGGGGAAATACCAACAGATTCCGATACATTTTAATACGCTCTTCATATTTTAGAAAGTTGACCTTCCATTGGTATCCATGTGGAGTTGCTGTGACAAATACACATCATTTTCCAATGATAAACCATTTCCTATCGGAAACCATTAGAATCGATTGGTTTTTTTCAACAGTGAAGTCACATCACAAGCTGTTTCTCAAGGTCAAAAACAGAATGTAATTTTACCTATTATTCCTCTAAATGTTATTTCACATTGGATAGAGTGAATTTTTGGATATTCTGTTTCTTTTGTGCATTATTTTAAATTACGTACATGAAAATTTCATTTGAATGTCGAATAATTTTAATTGATCAATTACAGAAGATAATGATCTATTAATTGACGAAATCGGAGTCCATGAAGTTCAAGTTAACATCGCCGATGATATTCAACAGCTTGAAAGCCAAGTGTTGGATTCCCAGAGACTTATATCAGCAGATGATGCTGAGAATGGATTAAAAAACGTGGTCGTCCCTGCAATAAAAACTGCCGAGAATGATGAGATAGAAAAATTGAGATCTTGGGCAATTGAAGCAAATATTGCTGCCATACATTTAGTCAAATTATTGAATATTTTGAGGAAAAGACTTCTTCCTGATCTCTCAAAGTCTTCTAAAACATTTTCAAACACAGTATCAGCCAGTTTTCACATAACTGATATGGAAGATAGTTCAGCAGACAATGTTTTGGGTAAATTTGTTTACATAGGTATATCAGAAGGACTCAAGTCTTGTATGACCAGTTTTCATGAAGGTGATATGGAATCAATTATTAACATTGATGGGCTTCCGTTGGCACGATCGGAAGGAAAACATTTTTGGCCAATTTTATGTAAAATACATTATATACCCGACGTTTATAAACCTTTTGTTGTAGCCATCTATTGTGGTTACAGTAAAGCAAAGGATTTATCTGAACATCTCGAACAGTTTATAGATGAGCTAAATTACTTACAACAACATGGTATCAATCTTCTTGACGAAATATTCAATGTGAAATTGAAATGTATTGTTGCGGATACTCCGGCCCGAACTTATGTGACAGGTACTAAAGGACATGGTGGATATAGCTCATGTCAGAGATGTACCATACCTGGAGATCGATGTTTTAATGGAAAAAAGTCAAAAATCCCTAACAGCACACTCCTTCGCATCTCCGTGGTCTCCACGTAGATACCAAATATCTCCGTGGAGACCACGGAGATGCGACGAAGTGTGCTGTTATGGATGATTTACCCAGGTCTTGATTATCCGGCAAGAACCAATGAATCATTTCGGAATAGGATTGATCCTAAACATCATGTGGGAACATCTCCTTTGGAAAATATTATACCTGAAATAGGCATGTCTACGATTTGTGTTCTCGATTATATGCATCTAGCTTGTACGGGTGCTATGAAAAAATTGTTTGAAATCCTTATGTATGGATCTTCGAAAATTCGTTTAAGTCCGATGCAAAAATTGGAAATTTCTCAAAATCTCCATGCTTTAAAGTCGCAATTTCCATCAGAATTCCAAAGAAAACCCAGATCAATTTTTTGCGTACGTTAATGAAAGGCTACAGAATTTAGATTTTTTTAATTACATTGTGGCCCTATTGTTTTGCACGATGTCATTGATAAATATTTTTACAGACATTTTTTACTATTACATTTTGCATTCAGAATCTTATGTTCTGATAGACTGGCAATAAAATTCAATGCTGAGGCCAAAGAATATTTGCGACGATTTGTTTTACTAACACCAGAATTATATGGAAAAGAAGCGCAAGTTCTAAATATACATAACCTTCTTCATGTCGCTGACGACGTTCTGAATCTGAGCTGCTGTTTGAGCAGGGTCAATTGCTTCCCTTTCGAAAATAGTTTAGGTCGAATAAAAAAGACTCTTCGAACCGCCGTTAAATTACCTCAATTTTTACGAAGAAATCATGAACGTTCCATCCAACAGAAGAAGCAAATGTCATTGCCAATCGAATTCGAAATGAAAAAATCCAAATTCATTGATGCCACTTTGTTTATAAAAGAAGTAGTTGTGAAGTTCTCAATTCATATAACAACCAAGACTCCAAATAATGTGGTTCTCCTTAGAAATGGCTATGTAATGGAAATCGAAAAGATGTATAGTACTGAAGCAATCGCATCCGCAATTTCTATTTATAGGAAAATCTGGGTGTCGACGGAGAAAATATATTCTCCCCCTGGAGCATCAAATGTAGTCGAAGCATGGAAAATTGATCCAGAATCAGTTAAACATGCAACTTTGAATTTTTGACGAAATTTGAAAAAAAATTCAAATTTTCGGTAGCTTTTTGTCACGTATTTTTGCATGAGAAGAGTTATAAATAATAAAATCAAAACATTTTCGATTCATCACTAGTCAATCCCATCTGGAAGAAATGTGCAACATTTCAATCGAATCGTTAAGATACACTTTTAAACATTTCTGCATGGAGCGCCAATCACATGTGATGAAAGCAATTTCCATTCATGTGACTGGAAAATTTTTCGGAATTTGAACGACAAATGGATGAAAATTCAGTTATTAAACCAAACCATCATAGGTGATATCCCTATTGAAAAAATCTCATGAATTCTAATGAATTCTAGTTGTTTCTGGGACAGAAACCGCATGAAATCTAGTACACACACTTGATTTTATACAGTTTTATGAGATTTTGCACATGGTTCTAATTGAATCAGTTCTCATATAATTATTGCATTCTCATATGAAATCATACAAAACCCATGAGCTCTAGGACAGAAACCGCATATAGAGTGACAAAAACTTGTGAAAATTCATATGAAGTGATAAGACTTACATATGAGAATTGATGGGACTTTTTCAACAGGGATAATATAGCAAAAATTGGAATGTCAATTGCATTGTGACTGAATTCTCAATGCATTCACCGAAGACCGCTGAAAATCAAGAGACGCGGTAGCGTCTCGACGCCAAGGACATGAAAAAAAACTGTGAAAACATATAAATGAAAAAAAAAGCAGAAGACGTGCGCTACCGTGTATCTATACACGTACACCAAGTTTTAACCCACAAAAAGAAACTTTCATGCACAATAACCTAATCTCTAACAATAATTAATCTCTAATGGACAGTCTGCTAGTATCCACTATCCTGCAATCAGAATCGTGGACAAATAATGAAACAGAATAGTGGATAGATAATGAATGTAAATTCAATTACAGCAAGTTTGGAAAACATTCGAAAATAAGATTAGTCACCGAGCACTTCAGGTACACTAAAATATGACATTCGAATCAAAATTATGAATTATGTACAAAATGGTTTCCGTAGATTCTTTGAGTAAAATTACAGGTGGATCAAGCCAAAGTGGAGAGGATGCAGGTATACTATACATCTGTATGTTACGTACCACCCAGGGACGTCTTCGGGGGGTGGCTCAAGGGTCTATAGCCCAGGGCGGCAAATTTCAGGGGGCGGCAGAATTATAGAAGTTTTTTTCCAGTTATCAAATGCGTTCGAGCACAAAGGGAGCGGAGAATGTGAATTCAAATATTTTATGTTGATATATTCACAGTATTTAAATCATTTACTCACTTGTTAAACACTTAAAAATATACAAATGTGTTGATAACTCAGATTAAGTATTTGATAATTGAACATGTAATCCATTTTATGGATATATTTACATGCTCTGAAGCGTTTTAAAAGCGGCTACAGGCTTCAAACTCTGAGTGTATCAAAATAAAACATTGGAATTTGAAGTGTATGTACGGAAGTTGGATACATTCGAACATGATTTGTGCATGAACTCATCAAACCGCCGTGTATGGTTGTTTGAACTGTTCTATTCCTTACCTTGGTTCAAGTGTCATAGCAATTCATAAGAAAATGTTGTTATTATGAAACACTATGGATTTTGCAACACGATATTCATAAGTCAACCACGGAGTCCTATGAATTTCTGCTCATGAATGTATGTTCATGGGGATACATGATGAATCATAAACAGAAATTCATAGGACTTGCTGGTTTACTTATGAATATCCTGTTGCAAAATCCATAGTGTTTCATAATAAGAACATTTTCTTATGAATTGCTGTGCGACGGAAATTCACGGAAATAATTTACGTATCAATCTGCTGTCAAAGTTTTTTGAATTAATGAAATTTTTTCAATGAATGAATTTTCATTATGTATTTTTATTTGATTCAAACAAATTTCTCCAGGTAGCAATTTAACCTTTTTCACAAGTTCGCATTTCCCTTTTCATCGGCAAGCATATCGTTATAATCTTTCCAACGGGAAGATTTTCCTAGAATTTCCCTGAAATACAATTTGTGAAATTTAATGTGCGACTTTTGGAAAGTTCATATTTTCTTTCTATTCTTTGTTAGGTATTCAGAATCTGTCATCAATTTTCAAGTAAAATTCAACAGAAATATGGACCGTTTTATCTTTATTACAAACTTCAGAAATATTCTCAAATTTTAAGAAATACTCTCAGATTTGAGGAAAAATTCTGAAATTTTTATTCAAAATCACCATTCGATCTTGGCACCTCTAGAGCTTTGATTCCGGTACCTCGTTGATCCTATACACTTATATAAAAGTTTCTGATCAGATGGATAAGTTTATTCAATAATTCCGATATTTTTTTCGATTAAGGAAATGTAGGTTACCAATAGTTTATAATGCTAAATGTTTAATCCTGTTGAGTGTGTCAAAGTTTTATTAGTATCATAGTTTCCAAATAACATGAATACACCTGAGAGAATGATTGAAAATATTAATTCAGCTCAGGTTGGGGGCGGCGAAATATTATCAGCCCCTGGGCGGGGAAAACGTAAAGACGCCCCTGGTACCACCACGATCAGTATCATCAGGTAGCGTAGAAGGAAAATGAAGAAAAGGCAGGAGTGCAGTGGATATACAAGTCCTTGCATTGAAAAATACCACTATCAGATTCTTCCAACAGAATCATAGGTGAATGAAGAAAAAGCAAAAAGGATGTACCATATATCTGTACGTTGAATACCATGATCATTAGGTAGCGTTGAAGGAAAATGCAGAAAAGATAGGAGCGCAGTGGATATACCACAAATCTTTGCATCGGGCGCATTCCACTGACCAATTGAGGAATGATTAGAGAGACTGTTTAGGATCAACTCAACGAAAATTGAGCAGATACAATATTGTGATTATAGAAATTGTTGCAGAACAACTACAGGTCAACTTGACTGATGTGACTGGATGTGACAATTCATTCTGAATGTTTTCTTCCAAAGTTCCATCTTTTCAGTTGTTCCATTCAAGCTGGATTATATTTGTGTTCTTACGAACCATCATTTTCATCTTTACTTATCTTGGTTTTGGAATGATTCAATTCTCAAATATCATGAATAATCAATGGTTTGGATATTTGATAAAATATTGCTTTTTAATGATCATGAATCACTTTGAATACATTTTGAACATTTCATGGATCCTAGAGTTACTAAATCTCTCAACCCAAAATACTCTATAACAATTTAATGAAATTCATGATATTTGAGAATTGAATCATTCCAAAACCAAGATGAGTACACAGCTACTTTGAGCGCTGTGAGTTGCTTTGAGCGCTTTGAGCTGCTTTGAGCGCCAACTTATCAGTCAAGGAAAATTTAGTTTTCGGATCTCTTCACACGTATATTTGTTCATGGGAATTCGCTTTTCTTCCCTTCTTTTCTTCATTCTTTATTTCGATAATCTATTGTCGTCCAATGATGAGATGACTGATGGAAATCCAAGTGGATTTTTATATCACATAAGTTATCTGAGGACATTTCCTCCATTCCTACGATTGCCATAAACTCGACAGGGGTATTTCATTTTTATTTGGGTTCAGTTGGAAGCATATTCATAAAAAGAAGTGAAATCCCCAAAAAAAACTCCAAAAAAGTAAAAAAATAACGCCAAGTACATGAAAATCCCAAAAACAAAGAATAAAAAAATCTAAAAACACATTCTGAAGGAAAATTTTACTGCATTCAGAATTTCGAGGGGATATAAAAGGATATGCTCCATTTGAAAAAAAAGATATGAAATCAATATGAGCGACCAAGTACATTGGTTATCCAAAGGATATGTGAAAGATTTTTGGTATATTGTAACTTCAGTTTGTTTAAACTGTATTGAAGGTAATTTATGATCTTCAAAAAAGCATTATTGTATTAAAAAAATAAATGAAACAAGCGTATCGTTCTGCTCGTATATATAGATACCAAAAAGTGAAAAAAAAAGTAGAATTCCACAAAACATACAAATGTCTCACTAAAACCCCTAAAAACCCCAACACAGTAAAAAATAACGTCAAATCCCAAAAACCATACAAACGTTTTACAATAACACTTGAAAAAAATCCTTGAAAAAAATACTTCACTCTTTCCGGAAGATTACTTGATATAACAAATATACCATTAAAAAAAAAGATGTGAAAGGCAACCCTGTTCCAGAATTCGCATCAACCAGTAATACTTGGCGTGGCCGAAAAAGATTTTATGAAATTATATCATTTAAGTTTCTTGTTTAATGTTCTATAGAAATTCATTTGTATATAAT
Organism: Gonatopus flavifemur; assembly: GCA_018340375.1. Classification (NCBI taxonomy): domain Eukaryota; kingdom Metazoa; phylum Arthropoda; class Insecta; order Hymenoptera; family Dryinidae; genus Gonatopus; species Gonatopus flavifemur. Next base: position 43,949 of record JAFFJZ010000075.1, on the reverse strand, counting down.
GAAGGCTAAAAACTTCTACCATCGGCCACGCCAAGTGTTGCTGGTTGATGCGAATTCCGAAACAGGGTTGCCTTTCACATCTTTTTTTCAATGGTATATTTGTTATATCAAGTAATCTTCCGGAAAGAGTGAAGTATTTTTTTCAAGAATTTTTTTTCAAGTGTTATTGTAAAACGTTTGTATGATTTTTGGAATTTGACGTTATTTTTTACTGTGTCGGAGTTTTTAGGGGTTTTTGTGAGACATTTGTATGTTTTGTGGAATTCTCCTTTTTTTTCACTTTTTGGTATCTATATATACGAGCAGAACGATACCCTTTTGTTTTTTAATACAATAATGCTTTTTTGAAAATCATAAATTACCTTCAATACAGTTTAAACAAACTGAAGTTACAGTATACCAAAAATCTTTTACATATCCTTTGGATAACCAATGTACTTGGTCGCTCATATTGATTTCATATCTTTTTTTTTCAAATGGAGCATATCCTTTTATATCCCCTCGAAATTCTAAATGCAGTGAAATTTTCCTTCAGAATGTGTTTTTAGATTTTTTTATTCTTTGTTTTTGGGATTTTCATGTACTTGGCGTTATTTTTTTACTTTTTTGGAGTTTTTACAATATTCCACTACCCCAGAATCGGGAATCGAAATATTATGACATAATGTTCATAAAGAAAATCAGAAGACATTATTTTAGAAAAAATGCAAATATCCATCACAAGATCTTCGATGTTATAATGCCTTTGCTTGAATTAATGAAACACAGGATATGAATAGCAATGGATTTCTTGAAGTGAAAGATTATTCGGTTTCCATATAAGAATTGGTTTGATTCAGGTGGAACTATGGAGACTTATATTTGAGAGAATTAGATAATTGTTTCAAGTAAACCATTATCAATGAAAGTTAATTCATGGAGCTATTACGCATATAGGTACTACGAAAAAAATATTATTTCAAGGGGACCAAGGAAAATATCATACTGACAGAAAGATTCTTTGATCAGAACAAGTCTATTAATTCATCACAGAAAATATTTCATCAAATCCTTATCAATCTGTGATACACATTTGTACTTATTAATGCTCTGAGTTGAGTTTTCTAATGTCACTAATTATGACGGAAGAAACGATTTCTTTGAATTCCCACAATTGATTCGAAGGCTCTTCTACTTCTCTATATGAAGTTTGGAATAAAACTAAACATTGGTAATTATCGTTTGGAATATGTATCCATATTCATATCCACTGAAAAAATTCCTCCTCGCCAAATAAATAGTTCATTCTCCTTCTCTCCAGAGTACATTTTTTGGGATTGATGAAATATTCAATTAAATCAAATAACAGAATGCTTGCCTTAAATGAATTCATCTTCTAAATAAAGAACTCATTCCCCACACATCATCAATCTCTGTATCAAATTGAATACTTGATTTATAAAAGTAAATTTCACGAAGAGAAGACAAATAAATATTTTTTCCAGTGTACTTTGAATGATATATGCTCTTCAAGTTCTAATTATTTATTGGAAACAAATCAGTGATTGGATCTAGAATAATCCAAATGGAAAACAATTCAACTTCCTCAGTATTTTTCGCGGATATCATACTATACATAGTCAATTGGAGAATCATGTGCTGAACGATTAACATTCATTTCAACATACAGGTCCAAACAGCACGCTATAATTCCATATGAACTTCCGTTAATGGCTGCACCAAATGAACAGCTTATGAACTCATTATATTCAAAGAGAATTCATCGAAAATTCAGTTTGAATCAGTGTTTCCACATGATCCCTCTTTCTAAGAAAATTGACCAATCACGACCTTGCATTAACTAGATAGCCCAATCAAGTGAAGAGAGGAATCCCTTTGTGGAAACACTGGCTTGAATGGAATCAATTCTCAAAGCGTTCATTGGGTGCAGACATAGCGGGGACCATTCAAAAACACCAAATGAATCCTTCCGAATTCTTTAAGTATTCTTGCGCCGTCTGGTAGGTTTTTCGCTTTCAATATCTCATTGTAGACTTGTGAGAGAAAATTACTTTAGACAAAAATATCATTCTTTCCAATAGTGGAAAGGAAATATTTCTCTCATTCAAATGTATATTTCTTTGTTCCAAAATATGCTTCATCGATTCGATTAAATGGTCACCGATACAATAAAATATACATGAAATTGTGAGGATATTCCTTTGTCTCTTTTGGAAGAAACGGTTTCTTTATCTGAATTAGTGTTTTTCTTCAGTGTATAGCTCAACGGCATTCATCTCTCTCTATACAGAAATTAATAGATCTTAAATTTCTGTGTCTATCTTTTTCAGGTAGGAGTGAATAAAATGCAAAATAATCAATACTTGCATCTCATTCCAGTTGTAAAGAAAATGCAGGTACTTATTTTATATTTTTAAGCGAATCAGGAGGGGAGAAATATAACAATTTTTGCCACGATGCTGAAATTAGTCCGAGAAAGTAGCCCGATTTTTGTATTCATAAGCAGGAGTTTAAAATTTATATTACTCCGTCATGTCGCGGCCCTGTACTTGAGCTACTTCCTCGAGCTAATTTCAGCACCTTTTTTTGAGTGATTCAATGTTTTCAGGAACAATAACAATTTCAGTCGATATCAAAACACCTTTTATGACAATGAAAAGGAATAATCTTATTCACTGCTTTGAATTCGGATCTCAAAGATAGTTTCCGATTCCCGAACATATTGCTGTAGAAAAGTATTCTGTGGATTGAAATTATTTAGATGTTTATATTTTTGAGAATTTTAGACGTTCCTCTTTGTTTGAATGTCACTTTGAAAAAAATGTTGAGTCAAATAAAAAAATACATAGATCGATTGAACTCATGAATTCATTGAAACGAAGGAATGTGGGTTTAAAACGAAGTTATACACGGAGAAAAATGTTATATTATAAACACACCGACATTTATTCCGGTAGTGTCTGAAAAATCAATGTATCTGATAGTATAATACAGAAGAATCCTTGCATATTCTACTATCGGATATAGTAATTTTTCAGAAAGTACTGGAGTAAATGTCATCATAAAGGAAAGTCTGTCTCGTACTTGCCAGCAGTATAGTAATTTGTAACGTAACATTTCTCTCCGGATACTTTTTCCGCTGTTACGAATTGTAGTTAGTCCTCGCAAGATGTCGGAATTTTATTGCAAGTTTTCTGTTCAGGATACAGGTTGTATATAAAGAATCAATATATACCCCTTTCTTCTAGTAGGTACCCTTCTGTAAATTGCCAGTTAGTTCGCATGGGTCATCGCATGGGAATTGAGTGTAAATCAAGTTTCCTGTTTTTATAATAAAAAAAATATTTTGCTAAATTATTTGGTAGACTCATTTCTCACATAAAGAGCTCATATCAATATCATTTTTGGTACATTTCATTGAATTATGAGAATCAAAATTTAATTCGAGCTGATTTTAGAAATTCTGGCCCTTATATGAAAAAAATCATCAAAGTAGAGCGTTTTACATGAGATTTCTATGAAAATGAAAAATTCCCTGATCACTTGGAAGATTCCCTGAAATTTCCCTGATAATTCCCGGTTGAATAAAATTCCCTGATAATTCCCGGTTTTCCCGGTTTTCCCGGTCTGTGGCCACTCTGAATATTGATATGTAGTTTTGTGGCACATTGAATACACGAAACTTTGAACATCACATTCACATTAATACATCTACTCAACATTACAGACATATTTGATGGATTTTTGATGATCATAGGTGGAATGTTATTCTTCGATATATACAAAACGAGAAATGATAGATTTATAAAACTTGGCAGTATTCCAAGATTCGTCAAGAACCCCACAAATGAATCCGAATGAAACACCCCTCCAGTTGTTGGGCATTGTTGACTATAAAGGGCCCCGAGTTACCAGGAAATCGGAAGAAAGTAAGAGTGGGCATTTTACCGCAATTGTTTTGAGGAATGATGGCCACTGGATACAATACGATGATTTGAGTGAGAAAGAGAAAGACGTGAAAACAAGCCTTAATCCGAATTTGATAATATACGAGAAGTTGTCATAATGGTGTAGCAGTTCATGAAATGAATTGAATCGAGAGTCTATAGTTATATTCTAATACATATGATTTTATTATTGAATATCGTTAAGAGCTTTTGTTAATTCAAGTAAGACAAATATAATCCTTTGAAATCAACCGAACTCGTGTCTACTTACCTTATGAAGTTGGGAGGAAGAGAAAGAGAGAGAGAGAGAGAGGAAGGGAAATAAGGCTGGAGCACAGGATATAGTACTCAATGAGTTTTAATGTATCCAGATCAACTATCGTATTCAAATTCTGAAGAGCGTGCATCTTCGGTTTCAGCCGCGTGAATGTACCCAAGCCAATATGACGGTATGTTCACCTTTCCTCTTTTCTCTTATCACTCGACTTATTTCTTTCTCGCTTTCTCTTTTTATACATCTATATTCAAGTGAATGATATCCCTTACAATGGATAATGTATGCTGTTTATTCAAAACGGGGAGATATATTGGAATTGTCGATTGCTTCACGAAGGGGGATTCCCATCACAAACTGAGAGTGAATATTTATGATTGAATCTTCCAATGAGACTTATTCTCCCATAAGTATGGCCAGCGAACCCAACAATAAGGGTCGTTAATAGCTTCCAGGGACAGCACGCAGCATCACATTATATATATGTATAGACATTCAATACTACTGGTGTTACTTGACAGAGCTTTTGTTCCTTGGAGAATGTGGTGAGAATGATTTGTTGCCTGGGATTGACACGTTCCAGTATATCTGATGAACTAACGGAAACAAACATACGTAATGGGAATTGCGTCCTGGTCGAGCGCGCCACGGAAATACATGGAAATATTCCAATGATACCTTTATTTCCCGATTCTTATTTTGTTGCTCACAGATTGTAGGGGGAATATTTTGTTGCCCGTGACGAGTCCTAGAACATGTCATGTGTTAGCAGACCCGATGATACATGTTGAAAATTGAATCCCGGACGAGCCCACCTCATTATAGCGAACCAGCGAACCCATAGATACGTGTTGAAGATTGCATCCAGGGCAAGCACGCCCATGGAAATACATGGAAATGTCCCAATGGAACCTGTATTTTCGTTTTCCTCATTTTGTTGCTCGCAGATTGTGAGGAAAATATTTTGTTGCTCGTGATGTACACATCCTAGGACATGTCATGTGTCAGCAAACTCAAGGATACGTGAAAGAGATTGTATCCCTGCAGGGGACGCATGCCTAGCACGCCCACGGAAGAACACAAGAATATCCCAATCTTACCTTTTTTCCGATTTTCATTTTGTTGCTGGCCAATTGTGGGGGGAATATTTTGTTGCTCAGGAACGATACGTCCTAGAACTGTCATTTTTCAGCAAACCCACTGAGACATGTTGAAAATTTAATCCTGGACGAGCTCACCTCATTATACTGCATGGAAAAATTCCATGTCACTGAAACTCCTCGATTTTGAATTTCTTGCTTTAGAACTGTGGGAGAAATAATTCTTTGCTCATAACCGCCTCGTCCTAGAACCTGTATTGAGTCAGCAAATCCACAGATATGTATTGAAGATTGCATCCTGGTCGAGCGCGCCCACGGAAATACATGGAAATATTCCGAAGGGGCCTTTATTTTCAGATTCTTATTTGGTTGCTCGGAGATTGTGGGGGAGGATATGTTGTTGCTCGTGATGTTCACGTCCTAGGACGTGTCATGTGTCAGCAAACCCAATGATACATGTTGAAAATTACATTCTGGACGAGCCCACCTCATTTTAGTGGTTGGGGAAATTCAATGTGACTGGAATTTCTCGATTTTCAATCTGTTGCTCGCGAACTGTTGGAGAAATAATTTTTTGCTCATAACCACCTCGTCCTAGAACCTGTATTGAGTCAGCAAACCCACAGATATGTATTGAAGATTGCATCCTGGGTGAGCACGCCCATGGAAATACATGGAAATATTCCAATGGAATCTTTATTTCCCCATTCTTATTTTGTTGCTGGCAGATTGTGCGGGAGGATATTTTGTTGCTCGTGATGTACACATTCTAGGACATGTCATGTGTCAGCAAACCCAAGGATACGCGTTGGAGATTGCATCCTAGCCGAGTACGCCCATGGAAATACACAAAAATATGCCCATGGAACCTTTGTTTTCCGATTTTCATCCTGTTGCTGGCAAATTATAGGAGGTATACGAGGGTGGATTGATGAGTTTCCGGCCTGACCAAGAGATGGCGCCACTAGGCCTACCTTGAGGTGGCGTTCTATAGTACCATCCTTAGATAGCTTGTAGCTATAGTTTCAGTCCGATCGCCATGTTAGTTCAGTTTTGAGAGCACGCTGACCAAGACGCCTCTGTGTTTTTCGTAAAAATGGAAAAGCTGGAAAATCGTGCTGTCATCAAATACTTTTATTTGAAGGGGTTAACGCCGAAGAAAATTAAAGAAGAGATGGACTCAACACTGGGGACATCCTCCCCATCATATTCAACCGTTAAGCAGTGGGTTTCCGAGTTTCAAAAGGGTCGTGTGAGCACCTCTGATGAGCCTCGCTCAGGACGCCCCATTGAGGTCACAACTCCAGATATGATCGAAAAAATCCATCAAATAGTGCTGAAAGATCGCAGATTAAAAGTTCGTGAGATAGCTGAGACCTGTAAGATGTCATATGAACGTGTACAAAATATTTTGCACCAACATTTGTATATGGAAAAGCTCTGTGCAAGATGGGTGCCGCGTTTGCTAACAGTCGACCAAAAATTGATTCGAAAGAACATTTCTACCGCCAATTTGGCGTTGTATAAGCGTAATCCAAGCGAATTTTTGCGTCGATTCGTAACCGTTGACGAAACTTGGGTCCACCACTACACTCCTGAAACCAAAGAACAGTCTAAACAGTGGATTGGACCAGGGAACCAACTCCAAAGAAGGCAAAACAATTTTTCGGCGAACAAGGTTATGGCTACTGTTTTTTGGGATGCAAGAGGTATTATATACATTGATTACCTTGAAAAGGGTAAAACTATCACTGGTCAATACTACGCAGACTTATTGCAACGTTTGAGCCACGAAGTGAAAATTAAACGACCTCATCTGGCGAAGAAAAAAATCTTGTTTCATCACGATAACGCACCAGCGCACACGACAATCGTTGCGATGGCTAAAATCAACGATCTGAAGTTTGAATTAATGCCGCACCCTCCCTACTCTCCAGACCTAGCCCCGAGTGACTATTATCTGTTTCCTAACCTCAAAAAATGGCTTGGCAGTAAGAGATTTGCGGACAATGAAGAAGGAATCGAAGCTGTGAATGGGTATTTTGAGGAGCTTGACGAATCAGTCTATAGAGATGGCATTACTAGACTAGAACACCGCTATGAGAAATGTATCAGCCTTGGAGGAGATTATGTTGAGAAATAAAAAAAAAAAAATTCTTAAAAACGTTGTTTTTCTTGGTCAGGTCGGAAACTTATCAATCCACCCTCGTATTTCGTTGCTCGTGATCCATACGTCCTATAGGACATGTCAGTCGTCAGCAAACCCAACGATGCATGTTAGGAATTGCATCCCGGACGAGCACATTTTATCATAGTGCGTGGGAAAATTCAATATCACTGGTATCTCTCGTTTTTCAATTTGTTGCTTGCAAACTGTTGAAGGAATAATTTGTTGAATACTCCAGTAGCCAGTTAACACAATATCCCGTGTTATAATTGACACTCCGGAAAAGCTGTCTCCAATCAATCATTGAAACAAAAAATCAATGAAACCGTGAGTCTTCGACTGTGATTTTGTTGTTTCGATATTTTGGGAGATAAATCTCACTCGGGACTCAGACGTTCAAGAATACTCCATAAGTCAGCGAATCTATCACCGGTTGCTGGAGACAGGATCTTTAACGTGCACGCCCCATCATAGTGTATTGAAAAATCCTGTGACAATACGATGCTGAGATTAGCCCGGAAATGTAGCTCAAGTACAGGGCCGCAACAGGACGTAGTAATATAAATTCGCAAATTCTGGTTATGAATACAAAAAGCAGGCTACTTCCTCGGGCTAATTTCAGCATCGTGTAGCAATGGGATATCTTCACGGAGACAATAGTACTGGCGATGACAACGATGCCTCATTATTCTGCTGGTCACTTCCAAAATGTCTCCGAACTCCCAAGGAGTGATTTCCGTTTCCTACCTTTTATGATAGAATCTCTGAATCCGACACTGAAAGGCAAAATTCTCCCTGACCAATGATCCTTGGATTCCTGGAAATCCTTCAGAAACAAAAATTCCCAACCATACCAGCCCAACAACCATACCAGAATAATGATCAGGTGTTGTATTGAATTCATCACTTTTCGATCCGCCGCGAAAAGTCTTTGATAGCATAATTTATAATTTTTCAAAAAAAAGCAGAGCAACATCATTATTTTTGTAGTGACCGATTAGCAACAAAAAAGCAACAAATTCCTATATACAGGGCGTCCCATTTGAAACAGGACAGCTGAATAACTCTTCAGGGAATGGAGGGGGAAAGAAATTGTTCAGATAAAAGTTGTAGGGTTCGAAGGGGGCCATAAGATGGTGACCTTGAATTTGACCTTGAGGTAAATTTTGAGCATAATTGATGGTCAAAGTATGTTTTTTCGAATGGAAAACTCTACGTTCGACCTCAGAAATGGAAAGGGCGGAAAATTTTACGTCCGAATATGTTAACATATCAGGTCATTTAGAGGTCATTTGAAGGTCAAAAAACCATTTTCTATGGATTTTCACGGAAAAGCCTCAAACGAGTTGTTTCTCTGACCAAAGTTATTAAAGTTAAAGTGGAACCCCACGTTTCGACTTTCAATTGAAAGTAAACAGAAGCAACCTTCAGAGTTTATTCTTCATATCAGTACGAAAATGATCATTAAGAAGTTTTCATCGTTTACGGTGTAAGTGCGGGTGCAAAATGGTTTATTCACCTAACGAATGTGTTGATATTTTAATGATCTTGGGTGAGTGTCGCGGAGTGTATCAAAGAGCGTCACGATTGTACAGAGAGCGGTTTGGAGATCGGCAGCATCATCCTTCTCCAGAAGTCATTCGCCAGGTTGGAAGAAATTGTCGACAAAGAAGGATTGGTCAACGCCGAAACAATCAAGGTTTCAACTTTAACGACCCTCGATGCGTTGCTGTTTTAGCAATAATACGCATGAATCCTCATGTTAGTTTACGTGATATTGGACGCGATTTGGGTATTCCACGCAGTACGGCACACAGAATTCTACAAGCTGCTCAATATCATCCGTACCACATCACACTGACCCAAGGATTATCTCAACAAGATATGCAGAATCGGGTTAACTTTTGCCATTGGGCTTTACAGAGGTTGAACGAAGCGCCCGATTCCTTTCGATATGTTCTTTTCAACGATGAATCAACGTTTCAAAGTACTGGCTTGTTGAATCGTCACAATAGCCACTATTGGTCAGCGCAAAACCCGCACTGGACTCAACAAGTTGATCATCAGCATCGGTGGAGTATAAATGTTTGGTGTGGAATTCTAGACAATCAAGTTATTGGGCCGTATTTTTTTGATGGAACTGTTAACGGTCCTAATTATCAACAGTTTTTACAGAATGAATTACCAGTTCTCATGGAAGATGTGACATTAGCAACTAGGCAGAGGATGTGGTATCAGCAAGACGGTGCACCACCACACTTTGCTCGATGTGTGAGGGATTATCTAAATATCCTTTCCCCCAATCGTTGGATTGGTCGAGGTGGATTTGTACTGTGGCCGGCAAGATCTCCTGATCTCACCCCTCTAGATTTTTATTTGTGGGGTTACGTAAAAAATGTCGTTTATACCAACCGACCAACAACACCTGTGGATCTACAACAACGCATCAGATACGCAATTGCGAATATTCGTGCAGAAGTTTTTCAGTCTGTTCTTGGAAACTTTCGACGCCGGCTGGAGTTATGTATTCAAGTAAATGGCGGTCAATTCGAACATCTCCTGCAATAAGTGTGTCTTACCCGTCAACGGATTTGTGCCATCTGTAATTATAAAACGACGAACTGGAAAAATAAATAATTCTTTAATTATTGTTTCAAATTTGGCATTCATTATCGTTCTCAAGGTCGAATTCAAGGTCGAAACGTGGGGTTTCACTTTAACTTTGATAACTTTGGTGAGAGAAACAACTCGTTTGAGGCTTTTCCGTGAAAATCCATAGAAAATGGTTTTTTGACCTTCAAATGACCTCTAAATGACCTGATATGTTAACATATTCGGACGTAAAATTTTCCGCTCTTTCCATTTCTGAGGTCGAACGTAGGGTTTTCCGTTTGAAAAAACATACTTTGACCATCAATTATGCTCAAAATTGACCTCAAGGTCCAATTCAAGGTCACCATCTTATGGCCCCCTTCGAACCCTACAACTTTTATCTGAACAATTTTCTTCCCCCTCCATTCCCTGAAGAGTTATTCAGCTGTCCTGTTTCAAATGGGACGCCCTGTATATCACATGTCCCGTACAGCACACCTCCGTGGAGGCGACGGAGAACAAAGGTGAATCTCCCACGTAAGCAACGTGAAGGCGACGTGGCCGTTGGGTAGAAAACACGGAGAGTCACCGTGGCAGCGCCGGAGAAATGTCCACCCCATGCAACGTTGCTACGGCGTGGAGCGAAGGTAGAGGCAACGGAGAAGCGAGGTGGTATAAAGGTGGACGGGACAGAGAAGCGAGGTGGAGCAAAGGTAGACGGAACGGAAAGGCGACGTGGACGGATTATGAAATTTGTAGAGATGGGGCTGTATGCGTCTATTCGAATGGGTGGCATATACGTCGCTACTGCGTGGTCCTGATATATCGTGCCACCCCGCCTCCACGTTGCCTCCACGTTGCCTCTACCTCGCCACCACGGAGATGCGACGTTGCAAGAACCGTGCTGCCACGTGGTATTTACGTGGAATAATTTTTTTCAGCAACGTTATGGACGCGGGAAATTTGAATATTCTGGAGCTATTTGAAAATAACATGACTGCGCGAGTAATCAATTTTCTTTAGGGGAGGATGAAAACACACTGAATTCAACGTGATACAAGCGGTACGAACTTTTGGGGAAAAACTACGCAAAAATACGTGTATTCATCCAAAATAACTGTCGGTATAACATTTCTTTGACGTGGAAAAAAATTCTGTACAGAGATATTTTGGATTGATACGGCTATTTTTGCACAGTTTGTCTCAGAAACATCTGTGAATACCCAGCCGCTCGTATCTCCTCAAGGAAAGGTTGATGAAAGACGTAATTTATTCTTGTAAATTGAATGACAATATTATTCTTTACATCTTGTCGGAAGAACATACAAATTGAATATGGAACATATCAACGAGGTTTCTTACAAATCTTACATTATATTCACAACCTTAATTGATACACATCAAAATGACAGTCGTAAAAATAATTGAAGCAAAATCCTCATTTCCGTTCCGAAAGATCAACGTGCTTGAACACCACAAAAACTTGAAGTCAAAAACGTTTTTCGAAATTATTATTGGATTTTCACAGCTCATCGGTATGATTTCATTGTCACAGTGAATTCACATATACTCAACAGGTAAGTGAGAAAAGAAATTATACATTTGTGTGAGTTAAAGTGACAATTATATGTTTTACATCTCACTGTACAAATGAAAGTGTTTCTTTGAACCGAAGAAATTGTTATTTGGATAAGTCAGAATAAATGTTTCTTCGACAGGAATGGATATTCTGTTGATTTAGAGCAATTTATTATTTTTTCCTTGTTCCTGAGTTAACATTTGTTTGTATCAAACAAATATTCATATGTTGGTTGAAGAAATCTTTATTCGGATCTGCCCAAATAACAATTCCTCAGATTCAAAGGGATACTTTTATTCATGTGGAAAATATGGAGGTTAAAATCGAAGAATGAACAATGCATCTGAATTTTTGTTCAAAATGGAACATTTGAACAATAAGAGTTCCCCTGCGCGTCTTACGTTATATCTATAATTATAATCATTGCACTTCGCAATCTCAAGAATAATTGAAACAGAATACTAATTCCCCTTTCTGGAGATGCACGAATTTCAACATCACGATCACTTGACACAGTGTAGCCAGATGTAGTATTTTCGTTACTACCGTAGTATTATTTGGGAGTGATTTTTGGCAGTGGTATTTCCGTAGTATTTTGAAAAAAATAGTATTTTGGTAGTAATTTTTTGGGATAACCAATGTTTTCGTAGTATTATCATAAATAAAAATTATAATGATACTTATAATGATAATAATACTTTGCTGATAATCATATTTATTGCTGTTGCTCATGAATACATTTTATATAAAAATCAAACACACCTTAATTCGAAAAATAAATCATTTTATTAAAATCCTAAGAACGAAGTTATTTTTCATACATCTTGTCTTTGCACAATCTAATCATTTTTTGAGTCGGACTAAACTTTTCACAGTTTTTCTGTAAACCTTCTTGTATGCAAATAATCTGTTTCACTGAATCTGTTGTTAATTTATTTCTATGTTTCGTTTTTATCAGTGAAACTTTTGAAAATACCCTTTGACAGTCAGCATTAGATACGGGTAAACAGAGCAAGAAGAAAACGAGTTTACAAAGATGTTTGTAGGAATAATCGTGTGCACATGTTATTTCTTTAGCTATTTCAGCCCAGAAAACTTCACAAGATCGGGAGGCATTTTTTTGCACAATCGTAGAAAGTTCTGGAGACACCTGTAAAGCCCGCCATTCTCTATCTACAGATGCGATGAAGTCAGCGTTGTCTGAGAATATACTTGTAATTTCAAATAGACTAGGAACACTTTCTGAAAGTATTGTTGCTGGGTCCATGAATTTCAGCATCGGAAAAAGATTATTATTAAAAGGAAGTCTTGATTTCAGTTCAAGACATAGGATTGTTAAGAATTTTTGGCATGTTTCATAAAACCGGAAAATATTAGATTGGTCGTTTTTGAAGAAATTATTTTTCATCATGAAATTTGTCGCCTTAACACCTAAATATACTTTATCTTTAGGCAAAAAATTTACTTTCGATTCGGGATCTATATCTTTGACATTAGTAGTTCTTATGTACAAAGGTTTCATATACATACTGGCTAATACTTTAAACGCTTCACATATTAAGCTATATAATTTTTGCACATTTGAATACTGTGACTGGAACAAAACATTTAATTTGTCAGTGATAGTCAGTACTTCCGAAAGAAATAACAGGTATAACTTGTTGTACGGGTTTTGAAACATTTCAGAAAGTCTTTCGGCTGCAAGGAGTCTTTCAGCTAAATGTTGGTCTTGAAAGAAGAGCTGTAAAGCATCCCATTGCTCTAAAATTCTGTCAACGCAACCTCTAAGTGAAAGCCATCTAATTTCGTATAATTTCAGTAAATTATGTTCAGGAGTGTCTGTGAAGGCTTGAAATGATTTAAATTCAGTTCGTCTTTTCGAACTGTAAGAGAAATAATTATATGTATCCCTCACGAGATCTTCGATTGATCGAGGCAAAGTTTTACAAGACTTACTAACTGCCAAAGAAACAGAATAGCAAACGCATTTTATGAAAATACAATTGGGCGATACTTCACGCAGCTTTTGCATAACACTATTGTGTTCTCCAAACATAACGTTTGTTGTGTCTGCTGCAAAACCAATCAAGTTAGACATGACTAAGCCGTAATCTGTGACGCTTTTCTTGATAGTATTAAAAAGCCCTTCCGATGTTTTATCATCCACTTCCACTAAGTCAAGAAGACGTGTTTCAATGCAAAAATCACGTGAACAATGATATTTAATTACGATGGCTAGATTACTTTTTATGGAAATATCCGTGGATTCATCGATAATTAAGGAATATTTAACCATGGACATTTCTTCATCATCTGTTTTCATATCATCGAGTAGATGCTCATGCATTTCTGGCCCTAACACGTTGTATGTGAGACATCTAGCTTTAGTCCGCTTGCAAGTCATAGCCTTAGCAATCTCAGAATCGTGAAATGCTGATTTCAGAACTTCAGAAAAGTGGTCCATAAGTCTAAATGGAATGTTGTGTTCCACCAGAGATGCGCATATTTTAAGTTCTGCAGGCTTTACATGATCGCTTAAAGGGGTTTTTAAATATCTCGTCATAGAACTACTCCCTGAATAACTTTTCATCATTCTCAAGTGTTTATTCGATTTATTATGTTGAATAAGTGTCGCATGTCTCGGTTGTATCGTACAATCGCAAGCTTTGCAATAGGCATTTTTATTGTCTCTTGACTTACTTAACCAAGACTGAAATTGTGGCTCTTGCTCCCATTCACTTCTGTAGCTTTGTAAGCGAGGAATCTGTAAGAACGTTTATAGTAGTGATGTAAACATTAGAATAGAAAATCCACTGGTATAGTGTTATAGTTGATCATTATATGGAAAGTAGACATTCTTTGGGGTGTGTTCCTGTATATTGACGCGGATAATGTAGTCAAGTCCCAGTATCATCGACTCATGAAATAAATTATTCATTATTGAGCATTATTTTAGATGAATAATTAGATGATTGAGAAACTATCACATTCTCACAGAAGAGTCATTGAGCTGTTAGAACGAAGTTAAAAATTGAGAATTTGATATCAGAAGTATCAATGAGACGATTTCAAAATACACCTCATGTAAATGGTGTGCAAAATATTGACCCAGACAGCACTGGGATGTTTTAGAAACATTTTCAAAACGTACTTCGTTACACAGAAAACGTTTCCAGGACGTTTTGAGAGGTTTTGAAAAGGTCGCATGTATGTTTTCAAAACGTGAAAATGTCCTGGATGGTTTTATTCACATCCCCACAAAACGTTATGAGCACATGTTGAATTAGTCTTCGTGAATCATCAAATTGATTACATTTCTGCAGATGTTTTTATGTGAAACAAATCTCTAATCAATTATATTAAAGTAAAATAATCTTTTGTGTAATAAATTACATGTATAACCTTGTGAAGTGCTGAATTTGGTGGAAAATAATTCGACTGTAGAACGCATTCTAATATCTTTTTTTTACTCTTTACATTAATACGTGTATTTTCATGGTTCTTAATGTTGTCCGGTAAGAATGAGTTTATTTTGTGACAAACAATGTGGTTTTATCATCGTTTGATGGATTAATCATGTGTAAAACTTTGAAAATGGATGATTTGTAGGTTAGCGGAGGTTAGCCACGAAATGGGGAGTTTTCATGAATCATATGAATGTTTCGAGAGTGTAGGTTTTCAAAATGTTTTGAGAATGTAGTTGATGGAATCAAAGGTCACGAAACCAAGGGGAGGTTATTAAAACGTTTTGGCAACTTTCGGTGCTGTCTGGGGATCATTCACATTCAAATAGGATTGTAATACAACAAAGTATTTGCGAGTAATGCGTTCATGATATCTCAGAATCGTAAGGTTAGATATTGTTGAAGTTTAAATCGTTTATCGAAACGAATTTGTAATTAATTATAGAAGTCCTCGAACGCACATGACTTCGTCTTCCTTAGATTATATGTGATCCATGCTTATCATTGGAAAAAACTCAAATACTGGACATTTGTATTTACTTCTAATTGGATTCCTTGATTTTATATTTCAAATTCGTTTCAATAAACTTTGCAAACTTCAATGAAATAAGGTTTGATCTATAGAAACACAAAGTCTATTCATACGTATTGTTGACAAAATGCAACAAAATGTTTTCTGAAGAACGTAAATTAATACTTACATTTTTTGAGGGATTCTTATTCATGATTTTTTTCTTTTTCGGTGGGGTATAATCGTCTTCGTCACAAGATGACATTTTTTGGATTGGGAAAATGATTCAAAACGAATGCTGGTCACCAGTGGCTCAAACGTGAAGTGACGTGAAGAAGTATCAAGACAATCAATGGTTGTATGAACTAGAGTCCCTATAACGCAGTCTGTCCAACTCGCGATCTGACGGTTGATTGGTTTTATCTAAAAATCGCGGATCCAATCAGAATTCTCGAAAATCGTTATTACATTAGCGGGATTTTAATGCATTTGGAATATCCAATAGATGTGTTCGAACGTCGCGGCCATTTCCAGAGGTCATCGTTGGCAACACTGTTTGAGGCCCAAGCACACAAACGCATAAATTTAATGCATAAGCGGAATGCGCAGAGACAACATGGCAGGTTCTGCGCATTTCGCTTATGCTTATACATCACGTTTGTGCGTTTTTGTGCTTAGGCCTTTAAAGACTAAACACATAAATGAATAAGCATTGGCCTGGTTCGTTCTAAAGTGTTCTAAGTTGCCCCAACCTGCTTCAAGCATTTTTGATTTACTATTTCTAGTTGTAAGAATAACTTGATTGATGAGTACAAGTTGGAGCAACTTGGGTCACATAGAACGAACCTTATGTCCTTGGGCCAAATAGAGACTCTCATAAGAATTATCCTTGATCTCTATATATACACCACCGATCCATAACAGAGATACATTGGAGAAATTGCTAACGCAATGTTAAAATCATGGTCTGTATCACGTTTTTTTTTTAAGAAAATTATGTAATTGGTTGAATTTTTCTTCTAAGCCAATCAGCATGAGGGGATTAACGGAAAACGTGATACCACCAATCAGGAACTGAACCATGGTTTTCATATATCATTAGCAATCTCTTCAACCCATCTCTGTCTATAATATACACTGGATGATTTCTAGAAAATTTTATTTCCTTAAAATATCTACTCAAATCAAAAGTGTTGTTTCTTTTAGATTCTATAAGAAGGACCAACTACAAGTTTTCGGGTAATCGATATGCTCCCCTTT
This sequence comes from Gonatopus flavifemur, assembly GCA_018340375.1. Classification (NCBI taxonomy): domain Eukaryota; kingdom Metazoa; phylum Arthropoda; class Insecta; order Hymenoptera; family Dryinidae; genus Gonatopus; species Gonatopus flavifemur. The sequence goes on along the minus strand of JAFFJZ010000075.1, from coordinate 27,055 downwards.
TTCACTGCTACTGAAAGTTCCAACTACCCTCTTGTGGTTGGATAATGAAAAGATTCTTACTGAAATTTTGGGTGTTTCCGGTAACTGCTCGGAGCAGAGCAAGAGCAATTTTAACCAATCAAAAAATTAGAAGAAAAAATTTGAATTTTTTGATTGGTTGAAAATTGCTCTTGCTCTGCTCGGAACAGTTATCGGAAACACCCTTTATGTAATCGATGAGTCCTTAAGTGGATACTAGCAGAGATGAGTTGAGAGAGATTGCTAACGGAGCTTCAAAACGTGGTTCAGTTTTTGAACTAGCGATACCACGAAATATTACGAAAGTTGAACCCAACTAAAAAGTCGAACTCCACCTGATTGATCGATTCTATAGGATTTCAATATTCCCATTCAATCCGACCAATCAGCCCGGATAGCAAAAGTTCCAAAAATTCTTAAGAACTTTTTTCGACCTATCTTCGAACATATGTGCTGCGTGGGGATGGACTTGAAATATCCCATGGTCTTTGTTTATATTCATGTAGTGGCAGCCTGATTTGTTAAAAAAGTGAACTAGGGACCAAAAAAGCGAAAACTTGGGATTGGTTAATTCCATCAACAAGAGTGTTTGATTGGATATGAATCGGTAGGTCTGAAAATTTCTGGCATCACCAGAGTTCCAAGAGAGTTCCTTATGAATATATTGTATTCATTCTGAGTTGTTTCAGAACTCTTGTGCCATCAGGGGGAGCGTAGTATTCATGTAGTATTTTTTCTGTAGAAACGTAGTAATACGTAGTATTATTCCATCCCATCCGTAGTATTATTTCGATTTCCAACCTGGCTACACTGACTTGACATCAAGAACATTTTTCGGAACTATTGCTCGATTCTTCGAGCTAATCGGTACGATTTTATTGTCGCAGTGAATTTCCATGTACTCCACAGGTAAGTGACAAAAGAAATTATGCATTTGTGTGAATCAAACAGACGTGGACAGCCATTAAATCAGCTCTTGCAGCTGAATGTCAGCTCTCACAGCTAACAAATTAGTCACGATTGAAAACAGGTTTGCACTTGCTTTGTATTTGTTCAAATTGATTTAGTCTCCTCCTCAAACATTTCTCATAATGTTGTCCGGCATATCATCCGGGTATTTGCAAAATTCATCCTCTATCCAGTTTGCAGGTACATTTACACTCCATTACAGGAAGAGATGATTACAACACGGTATTGCATATTGTTCCTTTATATACATCAATATATATATACTGGGTATTTCAGGATTCGCTGAAAATACACACATAGGAATATTCTGCAGCTAGAATGCAAGAACCTTGCTCATCGCGGAAATTTTATTTGAGGCTTAATTTTCGAGATATCAGCATTTTTAGATTTCGTTTTGAATCCAAATCACTCAAAAGCACTATATGCTACACACTCGACTTTAACACCATTCGCTAAGTGAGAAAACGCCGGATCTCTGGGAAAGAATTAAAGTATTCTATCATTCTTCATTTTGGAGCTATAGAAATTTGAAGTTTTTGGGCTCCAAGCCAATCAGAAGTCGGCAACTTTGAATTATTAGAGCTCCGAAACGGAGAATGATAGAATAGTTCAATTTTTTCCCGGGAATCCGCCGTTTTCTGACTTGGCGAATGGCTTCAAGCTTAACTATTTATCACACAATGCTTTCGAGTAATTTGGGTTTGAGAAAAAATCTGAAAACACTCATACTCAAAAATTAAGCTTCAAACAAAATTTCGCCAATTCGAAAAATTGTTGCATTTTTGCTAGAGAATATGCCTATGTGTGTATTGTCAACGAATTCTGAAACACCCGGTATATATACATGTGATCTGCAAAACCAATGCAATGAAAAAACGTTTGTTAACGTATTTTACATATTGCTTGGAGTATCAATTTATGAGAAAACCTAACATTTGGAATTCATGTTTGAAAACGTTAGGAAACGGAAGTTCTTGGCAGATTGTTGTACTTGAGAAAAGTACACTCCTTTAAAAGATCAACACCCTTTGACCCTTTGCGGCATACGTTTTTCAGATGAACGGTTTTTCATGAAACTTGGTATATATGGGTTTTTGAGGTCGCTGATTACGAATCTGGACTCAGATTTGCAAAATTCAAGATGGCAGATTCAAGATGGCGGCAGGAAATTTTCAAATATGGGGGATTTCACTGGGACTCACGTGTCGGGGATTTTTCGGGTCGCTGATTACGAATCTGGACTCAGATTTCCAAAATTCAAGATGGCGGATTCAATATGGCGGTGGAGAATTTTAAAAATTGCGGAATTTTGCTAAAACTCACGTCTCGGGGATTTTTCGGGTTGCTGATTACGAATCTGAACGCAGATTTGCCAAATTCAGGATGGCGGTTTCAAGATAGCGGCGAAAAATTTTGAAAATTGGGGGATTTTGCTGAAATTTACGTGTCGGGGATTTTTCGGATCACTGATTACGAATCTGAACGCAGATTTGGAAAATTCAAGATGGCGGATCCAATATGGCGGCGAAAAATTAGAAAAATCGTGGGATATCGCTGAAACTTGCATGTCAGGGGTTTTTGGGTCGCTGATTACGAATCTAGACACAGATTGTTGGAATTGAAAATCGAGGATTCGTGATGGCGACGAAAAATTTGGAAAATTGCGGAATCCCGCTGAAGAATACGTGTCAGGGATTTTTCAGGTCGCCAATTACGAATCTGAACCAGATTTTGAAAATTCGAAATGTCAGATTCAAGGTGGTGACGGAAAATTTTGAAAATCGTGTAACCATGCTGAACCTAATGCACGGAGGGGCTTTCGGTTCGTTGATTGCGAATTCAAACTCGAATTTCCAAAATTCAAAGAGCAAATCCGGATGGCGTCAGAAAACTTGGGAAACCAGGATTTTGCAAAAAGCTTGTAAACTCATTGTTTTTGAATCAATTACCGTAGACCAACTTCTTTTTTCTGGAATTCAATATTTTTCATTCGAATAATGAACAAGGAATAAAAGAAATGAACATTTGAAGATCGAACAATTAAGAAAGAGGAATTTATTTATCAATCATTTAGAGAACCTTATTTTTCGACAATGAATTCTCATAGATTTAGGCTTCAATGCAAGTCACCGCGTTTGGTTGATTCCAGAGACACGAACGTGGACGTAGCGGCGATTGTCTCAATTTTTTTTTGTTTTTTGATATTCTTAAATTTTTTGATTTTTAATTTTTTTGATTTCGTATTTCTTAATTTTTTTTATTTTGTATTCTTTTTTCATTCCGTATTTTTATATTTCTTTTATTTATTCCAAATTTCTCAATTTTTCATCAAAAATTTTTCAATCATTCCTCATTTTTAACTCTTCAGTTTCTACAGTTTTCTTTATAGCATAACGTTCCACAATTTTGTGTTTTCAATTTCATGGTTCTACAATTTATGTATGAGAATGTTCATGCATGGTCCTTTCGAAAACAATTTTTATCATGTTTTATGCACAATGGCACATTGCAAGTACTGCAGGTATATGAAGTCCTGCAAGGTTGACTCTTTGTACTACAAAAAGCCCAACGTCTTGGAACGCTTACACATACGGGCACATGATATGATTGAGATCGTCTTGTCTCAATAGATACTGTAGGTTTTCTGACTACGTATGATGGAGATGTTTTTTGACATTTTCTTCTCGTAGGTGTAGGTAAACGATGGCTTGCCTATTGATCTACTGAAAATAACCTGAATTTTCCCGATACGATTTGTCACAGTAACCTCACAAGGATCATGATAGTTGGATAAAAAGAAAACTTTTTTATCCATCCACTTGACCCAGCTAATTCCAGCACCACAAGTACGGTATTCATACTGCCCATGCGCCATTTCTTCATCAGGAATAATGCTTTTTGGTAAACCCTTTCTGTTGGAACGAACAGTTCCACAAGCAAACACTTTATCTTTTTTCAAATCTATCATAAGATCAAGACCGGTAAAAAAATTATCGAAAAATACATGATGATTTTTTCCTACTAAGTTACGCGTCAAATCTTTCACTACTCGGGCACCCAATTGCTTTTCAGCACTTTCAGCTTTACCTGTGTATACCTGAAACTCGCACACGTATCGCGATGCATCTGCGCGCGTCCAAACTTTGTATCCACGTTTTATGGGCTTGTTCGGCATGTACTGCTTCAAACTGCTACGGCCTTTGAACTTCATCATGGATTCATCAATAGATTGGTTTTGGCTGGGTTTCCAACAATTCTTGAAAGTTTCGGATAATTGATCTAAGAATGGTCTCAGCTTATACAATTTATCATAATTTTTATCTCCTTTTCTCGGTTCTTGACTGTTATCAGCCATGTGTAAATGACTCAGAAGAAATCCAAACCTATTAATTGTCATCAATTTGCATATAAATGGACCATTCAATTTTGGATCTGTCGACCAATAATCGCGGTAAGAGGGGGATTCTCTCACGCCCATCAATATATTTATAGCGAAGAACACTAGTAATTCCTCTTTGGTTATTGAATCAGCTTTAGTTTTTTTCTGTCTCAAGTACAGGTTTGTTTGTTCAACAATTAAATCTAAAAGTTCATGGGGGAACAGACATAAAAATATGTCTAAAGGTGTGGTAACATCATCTGTAATATTTGGACCGAAAGTTTCAGTATATGGGGAATCATCTTGGGTTTTTCTTTTTTCCGCCCACATAAAATCATTATCATTGAATTCTATGTTATCATCATCAAAACTTTCTGAGTCAGGATAATCTTCAGAAAGATTTCTTTCGCCATCACATTCAGTATAATCATTCTCAATATCATCATCATCACACAACCCATCGATAGATTCAGCATCACTGGGAATATCAGTTATTTCATCCATATCTCGAAGTTATATGAAGTGATATGTCTTGTGCACCAAATATAAGTGATAGATGAACTTTAGTCGTTTCCACGACTGATGGAGAAGAATGCCTCTTCACACAAAAATTTGCGGAAGACAGTTTCTCACAATCCGGTTAGCCTGCCACACAAACGCGATCTTTAACACGGATAAGTTGTCTTCATTTAATATTAAATAACAATGGACATATCTCGGTCAATACTAATATGTACTACAATAATTAATATTTTGATTATAGATACAAAAAAATAGTTGCGAAGTAGCGATGAAAACCCTAAGTCTATCATGCGTGGAAAATCAATTTTGAGTGATAGAGCTTCAAATAAATATTACAATGGTATTTTGCACAAAAATAATAATATTTTGGAATATTTGTATGGATTATGAAATCTGTACATATTATTATTTTTGCGTGAGTACTTCACGTCCCAGATAGCACAAGAGTTCTACAAATTTTTTCAATCGCCCGTTTGCCCTCACCAACCCCTTGATGTGGGTTGAATTTGAAAAATTCGGAAAAATTCAAATGTACGTGTATTTCCATGTTTTTTGGGACGCTAAAACCAAAGATGATAGGGGAGAGGGATTCCAATCCCTCTCTCATCCGCTAGCACCCTCCCACCACCCCCTGATGGGGGTTGAATTTTTAATTTTCATAAAAAATTCAAATGTATGTGGATTTCTATGTTTTTTGGGATGCTCAAACCGAAAATGATAACAAAATAGAAATTCAACCCCTCTCTTGCCCGCCAGCTCCCTCCCACCACCCCCTGATGGGGGCTGAATTTGAAACTCACGTAAAAAATTTGAATGTATATGTATTTCCATGTTCTCTGGGACGTTTGAATAAGAGATGATAACAAATAACAAATTTCACCGCTTTGTTACCCGCTAAGAGTAGAACCAAATCATGAATGCATCTGATACTTCTATTTCATGGAGTATTGACGTTTACAACATAGGATACACTTTAACGTGTTGAATCAACAAGTGATTGACTTTGGATCGCCGGTATTTTGAGTATTGAGCCCATGAAAGCTTTGGTTCTTCTGTTTTATCCTGAATCGTTAACGTAATCGGTAGCGTAATTCGCTGAGAACTGACTTTCATGTGGATTCTACTAGGTTCTTTTGAATGATTGTACAGGAGTGTGAGGAGGTAATCGAGTCAGTGGATATTGTTGATTGCAGTCGTTTATGGTCTCAGCATCTCAAAGAACATAGAAATACACATACATCTCAATTTTGTGAGAAAATTTCAAATTCAACCCTCTTCAAGGGGGTAGTAAGGGGGTACTAGCGGGTAACAGAGGAGTTTATTTGTTATTTGTTATCATTTTTGATTCAAGCGTCCCAAAAAACATGGAAATACACATAGATTTGAATTTTTTACGCGAGTTTCAAATTCAACTCTCGTCCGGGGGTGGTAAGAGGGTGCTAGCGGGTAAAAGAGGGGTCGAATTTGTTATTTGTTATCATTTCTTATTCAAACATCCTAGAAAACATGGAAATACATATGCATTCAAATTTTTTTACGTGGGTTTCAAACTCAGCCCCCATCGGGGTGTGATAGGAGGGTGCTAGCGGGTGAGAGAGAGGTTAGAATTCTTTGTCCTTATCATTTTTGGTTTCAGCATCCCAAAAAACATAGGAATCCACATACATTCGCATTTTTCATGAAAATTCAAAATTCAACCCCCATCAGAAGGCGGTAGGAGGGTGCTAGCTGGTGAGAGAGGATGGAATTCATTTTTTCTTATCATTTTTGGTTTCAGCATCCCAAGAAACATAAAAATCTCCATGGATTTGAATTTCTTACGAAAGTTTAAAATTCAACCCCCATCAGGGGGTGGTGGCAGGGTGCTAGCGAGCAAGAGAGGGGTGGAATTTCTTATTTGTTATCATTTCCGGTTTGAGCATCCCAAAAAACATAGAAATCCACATACATTTGAATTTTTTACGAAAGTTTAAACTTCAACCCCCATCAGGGGGTGGTAGGAGGGTGCTAGCGGATAAGAGAGGGGTTGGAATTCCTTTTCCTTATCATTTTTGGGTTCAGCGTCCCGAAGAACATAGAAATACACGTACATTTGAATTTTTCCGAATTTTTCAAATTCAACCCTCATCAGGGGGTTGGTGAGGGCAAACGGGCGATTGAAAAAATTTTTCATGGTCATATTCGGTTCCAGCGACCTCAAAAACGTAGGGATAGTGGGGTCTACCCTCTGGTTCATGACAAATTTTCTTGTGTGCCTGTGTTATTCAATGAATACGGCTTTTTTTCATTGTTTATTCATTTAAATCACAATTTGTAAAACGATTGACAATGTATACGTAATGCCGAATACTTCCTAAGTCCTTATCTAAATCAAATTGAAAAAAAAACTGGGGGAAAAAGCGTTATATTGTCTCTGGTTAACTGTAAACTTAAAACACATTGAGGTGGCTATTATAATAGCCACCATGCCGCAAAGGGTTAAATCATCACTTATGAGGATAACATAGTTGTTAGTTTCAACAAATCAAATTAGTATTGGAAAAAAAAATCAGTCAATTATACATGGCATCCTCCTTGCTATAAGAGAATCTTCAATATTCTCTATATGTCTATGTATGAGCAATAAACTTATTATGATTATTATTATTATTATGATCACCATCATCATTATATTCTTCAAAGAAAGCATCAGCGGCTTGATAAATATGGTTAAGATGACTTCCAAACATCACGTGGATAGAATTAATCCTATAGCATTTTATGATTATTATTATTATGATCACTATCATCATTATATTCTCAAAAGAAAGCATCAGCAGCTTGATAAATAGGGTTACGATGACTTCCGAACATCGCGTGCATAGAATTAATCTTGAAGCATTTCTGGGCCACGGTCTCCAATGGTGAAATATCTGATCCCAGATGACGTCAGTGTTGCTTTTTGTGGTGGTGGATGAATGATGATGCGCTGTAAAGCATTGCTTGATTTCAAAATCCACTTGATAAAAATTGTGTCTCTCTTAGAGGCAAATGATACTGAGGCGCAAGAAATAGTACTTACTGGATAAATTGATTTTTCATTGGTTAGGATAAGTTTAGGGTTCTTTGATCTCAAGTTCCCCAAGTTCATATTTTTCGCCCATTTCTTCATCACATAATCGTTTACAATCATTTTGATTGGAGTTTTCCACTCATATACAGTTTCGGCTCTCGCCCATCTCAATAGAGCTCCAACATGGAGCAGGTATACTCCTTTCACATCAATCACTCCCAATGTGAGATGGTTTTCTGCGATCAAAGACAGAATGGAATGACAAGACATCCCTTTAATTCGGAATGAAATGCTCTTTACATCCTCCCAGTAGCTGGCAAAAAACTTCCGACCGAAGTTCTGTACGTTGTCAAAACACAAATGCTTCAATCTTGGGGAATTACTGAAATCCAGGTCCAGTCCTCTGAAGTCTAAATCTGTCATAAATATCAACATCAAGCCAAATCAAATGGAGTCCAGAATTTCTGTATAAAAAGTTTTTTGTGAATTTACCACATTCAGAATCAATACAGAAACTAATTTCTCTCAATGTTGAGCTTTTCTTAATACCGCAAATTCCTTTCTTCGAGTACAAAGTTTTTAAGAAAGTAAAATGTGAATTCCCCACATTCAATATACCCAACCATCTGTCATTCTATGATTGTTTGTAAATACACTGAGAGAAAAAATTTCCGGGAACAAAAAAAATGTAGTTTAATAGTCGCCATAAAATACTCAAACAACTATTCAATATGCCATAAAATACTTCATCAATGAAAACAGATATTTGATTGATTCAATAAAACTTCATTCAAATCAATCATGTATTTTATGGTGACTATTCAACTAAATCTTTTATTGTTCTCGGAATTTTTTTCTCTCAGTGTACGTCCCGTTCAGTGTTGGTTCCAACCCACATGGTTCCAAACTTCCATTACCCACTTCAAATGTGACGTTTTTATCAATCCCATGGTCACTTTACAAAATTACTGTAATATACTAACATTCAGACTAATGTATCTTTAAATTCTTGTGGATTTTAGATTTTTACTTTATGTTTCTGCTACATTCAGGATAATGACATACGAAATATTCTTAATGTGGATTTACAACTAGAATGGGAATCGACTTTCCGTTTCATTGTGGCCTTCTTTATATTTGATTGATCCTATGAGAAATTGAATATGCTGAATATAAATTGTTTTACAACCCACCGAAAATGGTCAGCGTCTCCAATGTTGGACAATTAATTAGAATTTCGTTCAAAATTTCGGGACTTATGTTGCTGGCGCCGTTGATCGTCAATTCTCTTAGGGCATCAGCTGCTCTTGGCCATTTCTCACCACATTTGAATTTTGGGAAATGAGATTTATGCAAAGATCCATTGATAAGAGTAAATCGTTCCACTTTGGTTTCACTGAGACTTGCTATCAAAGAGTCGATACATGTATCCTTATCCACGTGCCAACAACTTTCGGAAACAAAACTCCTCAGTTCGGAATTTCTCATCAAGTACTGTGAAAACAAAATCCCAATAATAGTACGACAATGCAGTGACTTGCGCATATTTGATACAAAAACTCACCTTTTTCATGTATTGTAAGTGCAGTTTGATGCAATTCACCAAACTAAAATTCTTTATTCTTATATCAGACTCATCCGTTAGCACTGATCCTCTGAAGTGAAGATTGTTGAATACTCCAAAAGTGACCAGCGACTTGCTTGATAATATTTTCTTCAATTGGAAGTCGCAAGATCCAGTTGTGTTTCCTAAATTGAATTTTTGTAATAACGTGCATTGTTGTCCAATATGCATGATCGCATTTGATGAAATTGTGACCCCCGTCAGATCCAACAGCTGTAACGTGTTGTAAGGCATATGTGTCGGTATTAAATCGCTCATTATACCATGATCTAGCGCAGAACATGCTTCATAACCAGCCAGTTGGATTTTTTCAAATTATAACATTGGGATCCGAACGGCTTCAGGTAAAATTCCATATCGCTTGGAGAAATTGGTTTGCTTCTATTTTCATTGGTAATTTCCAACGTTCTCCGAGTGTTGATCATTCTCCTTGCCAGCCATGAACAACATCGCATGAGAGACAATTGTGACTCAAATGGCAAATATTGTACAATTTTTCCGAATACATTTTCCGGTAAAGTGCTTAACGTTGAAGGATATGTGTTTAAAAATGAACGATTGTTAATAACCATTGTGGGTTTCAAATTTTTTTGTTTTTTAGCAGGTACCACTCCCACATTGTACGTCCTTATAAGTATATATTGCCTATCTCTGCAGGCTATCTGTATTCGTATCGAATCAAGTATAGTATTTACTTCTACAAATGCTGTGCATTTCACCGACGATCTATATATATTTACATTTTTTGCTGCAATAGCATTTGAGGCGATTAATCCTTGAATTTCTTCTTCGCTCGTATCCATGGGCAAATTGGGAAACATCAGTTCCAATATTGGTTGATTGATGGCATTAAACATTTCTGGATAAGGGCGTGGAGGAATTATGCCGATCGGTATCAACGAATTCATCGGATCAGATGAATATCGTATTCCAGGAGGAGGGTAATTCCCAATCTTCAACTTTTGTTTGCTTCGTTGAGCATTCTTCTCCTGATTCCTGATTTCTTTGGATTTATAATCCATTAATATCTTTCCCGCTTCCTCATAATCCATCATTGGATCAATCATGTTGCTGAAAATCACGAACACATTTAGTGCATCCAATTCACTCCAAAGTGGTCAGATCAACAGTGACAGAGTAGATAAAAATACTGTTTCACGTCGAGAGATTACTGAAGAAGAAAAGAATTAATTGAAACCAAATTACGAATGATGATGATGAAGCTGAGACTAGCAGCCGTTAAATTCGTGTACCTATAGGTGACACAGACTCCTATATAATACACTACACTACGACAGTGATCTCAGATGAGCTCCGAAATGAGGGGAAGAGTATCCCCCACCACCATACCATATATATAGGTAGGGTTGCACCTCTATATATATTACATATATATGTGGCATGGTGGTGGAGGATACTCTTCCCCTCATTTCGGAGCTCGTCTGGGATCACTGAACTGTGAACTGTTGAGTGGTTGGTGAGACAAATTTACGGAGGACGCCATCTTTAAAAGGGTAAACTCACACATTGTAAATACGAAGGGGATTGGTGGGCGCTTTATCCGTGTATACCCTCTTACAGATGCCTGCCTCCAACACATACGAATTTCTCATATCACCCGTACAGCACAACCACCGATCCTCCACCTAAAACTTCGGTGGACCAGAGGTGGAGAATTGGTGGAGGAATGGGAGCCGTGGAAATAAGGGAGAGTCGACGGAGAAATGTCCGCCCCCTGTATTTTCAGTAAAACTTAAATTCGTGAATTCATACATTCAGATTTGGTTACGTAAATGCACCAATAAGAATTATATCAAAAATACAGGGGGCGGACATTCCTCCGTCGCATCTCCATTGCCTCAACGGAGACTCTCGCTTATTTCTCCCTTATTTCCACGGCTCCCATTTCTCCACCTCCAGTCCACCGAAGTCCTAGGTGAAGGATCGGCGGTTGTGCTGTACGGGCAGTGTGTTTCCTCACTTTCAGCTGCGAAAACTGTAGCATGTTCGCAGTCTGGTGTATTATAAAGAAGTCTGTGGTAGGTGATTGTCGTAACGATTTGAGCATCTATTACATGCATGCGACAACCGTAAGAAGGAAAGAGAAATACCTCGGACCTCTCCTTTCTTCTTATGTGTTATACCTTGTCGCGTCGCCTGTAATCGCACCTTTACACATGAATTTTGTTGAGAATTTCAGTGCCTAAAATATATAATGGAATGCTAGTTGGTCAATTTCTGATATTCTAAGAATATTTCAAATAGACAATTCGATTTCTATTAGATATCTGAAAGTTTTGTGAGATATTTGAAAATTTTTTTTGGAAGAGATTTTCAAGATATCTTTGAAATTTTTGATGCAACACAATTGAATATTTTATAGATATCCGGAAACAGATATTTCAGAAGCATGTTTGAGATGTCTGAATGAGGTCTTATTGGAGAACAAAATTTGAAGTTCAAAGCATGATATATTTTAGAAGTAATAAAAAAGAAACCCTGGAGGGGGTTGGTGATTTTCCATCGATGTTGGCGAATATCCTACCTGCCCCCTCAAAGCAGCAAACGAATTCATGTTGCGCGCGCACGTCTTTCCGATCCGCTCTGATCGACAAGCTTGCTTCCTTACGACGAACTTGTCGCTTTGCAGTAATATGTCGACGCGATTATGGTGCGTCATGCAGTCACCACTTTCGCAGCCATCAATTTTGATTTCTCTACATGGCACTGTACCATAAAATCAGATCAATGGAAAAAAGTATAAAATAATCATTTTATACTCTTTACATCTTGATTGAATTTTTTAGCACAGTTACATTCGAAACATCGGAACTGGTGGCTTCATGACACACCCTGACGCGATAAGTCAATTCTCAGTGTTCATAAGTAGTCACTTTTAACGGTACTTGAATCAACGGTGTGAACAAAGATGAGTATATCTATATTTTTTATCAATGCTGTACATATTTTTATTTAATCGCGTTGTTCTGTTTTGTTTTTCAATTTCAAATCCAAATCCATAATGCATAACCCTGGTTAAAAGAATTCATTGAATCTGACAAATGAAATTCAATGAGATTTGGTCAGAACATTGTCCAAGTTTATTCGTAATTTAGTGAGATTTGGCCAGATTCAACGAGATTCACATGAAAGTTCTGACCAAATCTCATTGAAAAATCACTGTTGAGATTTGGTCAGAACATTGTCCACGTTTAATTGTAATCTAATGAGAATTGGTCAGGACCAATGGGTTCTTTTAACCAGGGACTGCGAATACGCACAGCACGAGAATCCTCGCAAAGAGCCTACATTATCACAGTGAATGAGAATTTCCAAATAAACTCACATCAAGACTTCATGGAGAATTCTTCGGGCATTCAACATTTATTCATTTGGAATCCATCGAATTCATACTGAATTCATTTTGATTACCATAACCAACACTGTTCAAGAATTCTTCGGGAAATTCTTATGGAATCAAACTGATGATTTTTAATACCATGGTATGTAATTTATAATCCCGCTCAAAATGCCTGTTCACATCTGTTAGGTAATCTCTATCTAACTCCCATTAGTTTTCATCATACAAAAAGCAGTCAAAACCTGGTACATGTTTATCTGCTTCCCTTCGAGTATCATGAATCCCGTTAGAAACTGACAAACATTTTCTAACATACTGTAACTGAATTTCAAAGGATATACAGGGTGGGGCATTTAAAGTGTCGCGGGCGTTTTTTCCAAAAATAAAGTGAGATACGAGAAAATTTTTCGGACAAAAATTGTAGGGTATCGAGGGGGACATCCGATGGTGGCCTTGGCTTTGACCTCAAATCTCATCCTCAAGGGCATTCTGAGATCAACTCTTGTTTTTTAAATAGCATCTCATATTTTTTACTGCAGATTTGGATTCTAGGTCAAAAACCAAGAAACTTTTGTCTGAACCATTTTCCTGAAATCCGCAAAAATGGCGCTCTAATCGATATTGTTCCATTTTGAATCTGACATTCGAATAACTCGAAAACGAAGGGTCTTGCAAAAGAATGTTTCGTACAAAAGTTGTCCATACACAACACATTTCAATCGTCTACATTACCACCATTCAGAGCTCACGCGATGTAAACAAACGACGGGGTTCAGTGAAAATTCACGATTTTGAAAGTCAGTTTGTCAGTTACATTTGATTATTACTTGGTTTATGACAAATTGAAAATCATGGATATCCGATACACGGTTTCTGAAAAGATCGATATGATCTACATTTACGGTGAAGTGCATAAGAACACCAGACAAGCATATGACTTGTATGCAGAACGATTTCCTGAAAGAACAACGCCATCCATTAGGTATTTTCAACGCATTACAAAATTATTCTCAGAAACGGGAAGTGTTACAAGGGAAAAACGACATCGAATGAGAACTGTTAGCGGAGGAAATGCTGAAGTTAATGTACTAGCTGCAGTAGCCAATAATCCACACGTGAGCTCTCGTGAAATTGAACTCCATTCGGGAATTTCTCGAAGAAGTGTTCTTCGAATACTGAAACGTCACAAATTCCATCCGTATCACATTTGTTTGCATCAAGACCTTCACGGTGATGATTTCGAAAATCGTGTACAGTTTTGTCGATGGGGTCTAGCGCAAATGCACGATAACAACTTCATCAACATATTATTTTCTGATGAGTCGACGTTCACCAATCACGGTCAAGTAAATCGATATAATATGCATTACTGGGCGACAGAAAATCCAAGATGGTTACGTCAAGTAGAGCATCAAAGACAATGGGCTGTGAATGTATGGTGTGGTATTTTTCGATCTCGAGTAATTGGACCGTACTTCATTGCAGATACGCTAAATGGAGAGAAGTACAGACATTTCTTAGATCAAGTACTTCCAACATTACTTGAAGACATACCTATTCAGGAACGATTGAATATGTGGTATCAACACGATGGTTGTCCATCCCATTATGCAGTCACAGCTCGAGAAAAATTGGACAGAGATTATCCTGGACGATGGATAGGACGCGACGTCGTGGACCAGCTCATTGGCCTGCCCGTTCTCCGGATCTTACTTCTCCAGATTTTTTTTTATGGGGATACATAAAAGATACAGTTTATCAACAAGCACCGACTACACCTGAGAATATGCGTCAACGAATCATCAATGCATGCGCGAGCATCAATGAAGATATTTTAGCACGAGTTCAGCAATCTTTTGTAAAACGTTTTGAAATGTGTATTGAAGTCGAAGGCCATCATTTTGAGCATCTACTGCATTAAAATTATCCAAGTGATGTAGACGATTGAAATGTGTTGTGTTTTGTCTGTTATACCCCATCACCTCCGTTTCAGTTCAAGGGGTCCCCCTTGGAATCAGACAACTTTTGTCCGAAACATTCTCCTCCAAGACCCTTCGTTTTCGAGTTATTCTAATGTCAGATTCAGTATGGAACAATATCGATTAGAGCGCCATCTTTGCGGATTTCAGGAAAATGGTTCAGACAAAAGTTTCTTGGTTTTTGACCTAGAATCCAAATCTGCAGTAAAAAATATGAGATGCTATTTGAAAAACAAGAGTTGACCTCAGAATGCCCTTGAAGATGAGATTTGAGGTCAAAGCCAAGGCCACCATCGGATATCCCCCTCGATACCCTACAATTTTTGTCCGAGAAATTTTCTCGTATCTCATTTTATTTTTGGAAAAAACGCCCGCGACACTTTAAATGCCCCACCCTGTATAGAACCATTTATATACGCTCACATCTGTATGCACGGAAAAAAATACTCCGGTTAATATATGGACAGCAAGAATTACTGCTATTTTAACCGGAATTCTAGTTAAATGAATCAAGTCTCCGGCAAATTTAACAAGGGCTCCGGTAAATTTAACAAGAATTCCAGTAAAAGTCACAGATATTCCTTGCTGTCCATATAGTAACCGGAATTCTGGTAAAATTAACAGTTCATTTTTTTCCGTGTAGTTTTAAACATTCTGCATGGTTCGACATCAGATAAGAATTGACTTGAACACGAATTTTTGTCCATGAAGGCACCAAAATTGAACCCACGGGAAGAAGAACTCGACGAGCGCTCGAACCGCGGTAAAAGTATTGTCCAAGCGGTCACGTGGGGGACCGAAAAAAAAGTCGGAATTTTGGAAAACTAAAAATACTGGGCGATAGGGCTTGAAAAATCAATACGAGTGTTCGTTCACAATGTTTTTCTATGATCAATAGCTTTCGAGAAAAAAATTAAAAAGTACCTCTTTTTCTCGTACTAAAAATGAATGTTTTCTCATCTTAAACTCGTTATAACTCGAGCAGTTTTCAACGTATCAAGATGAGTCTTGCAGATTCTGATTCGGAACACTCCCCCGAAGATGACGATCTCGACAAAATTTCCAAAAATTGATGCAAAATTAATGAATATTCAATTTGAAGTGAAAACTTGGTTTTCAACGAAGAGGAAAACTTTGCATTGAAAAAGTGTCGGGGGAAGTATGAGCTACGAAAAACTTCCAGCGACAAAGTTGTTCGCTAGTGTGCGGACAAACTTTATGGAAAGTTTCAGATCAATTGGACTATTGGTTCGAAAGATACAGCGAGTTATCCATCAGCTTGCAACGGAAATTTCTCATGACTCTACGTCGTTTACCTGCTGAATATGAGGATCCGAATGAAAGGTTGCATTCACTCGATTTCTCAACGTAGATTCATGTTTTTTTGGTCGAAGCATCCAAATATCCAACTATTTTTGCAAAATTCGTTATACATTGTTTTTTTTTTATAAACAATTTTTATTCAACGCATCATTGTTCAATCCTTATTCTGCAAGATGAAAATTAAAGATTGAACATTTGTGTGCTCTCTCGAACTCCATAGTTTCCGAAACTTATTTCACGAATCCATGGCCAAATCTTATCGGAATGATATAAACATTGATATCCAGATTCGATGTATATTGCCGAAGCTTGTAAAATGATTCGAATGATGAAAACATTTCGTTTTTCAATAATATTTGATAACGAATCAGTGGCTCTCAGGCTCGTGTTTTCCGAGTTTCAACGACACAAAGTGTCGAGCGAAATGTGAAATTAAGAAAACTTCGAACAATAAAGTTATGCTCTTATGTTTGAGGAAGTTTTTCTGGAGATTTGAAATCAATCGAACAAAAAATATGGGGTTTATGATTTATGTAAAACGATCTCGTCTTATGAACGGGTCCTGTATAACATCATATTCATGTCTTGAAATATATTTCAGACAAGTTTAAAATGTCTCATGCAACGTGTTTGGATATCATTCACATCATATATGACACATACAAACCTCGTGATAAAAGTTCATTATTTGTACTTTTTCTTCAGTCATAAATGATTTGGAAATGCTAGTGAACTTTGAATTGTTTATAGACATGATTGTCGAATTGAATTCGGACAAATTTAATTCGAATTCAATGTAACCCTACCAGCACAACTGCTTTCCGTTACCTTTCGATACCTTTCTGAAAGGTGTTACATGTTTCAGAAAGGTATCGAAAGGTAACTGAAAGTGTTGTGAGGGTACACGGAGAAAAAAGATTCGCTGAAATAGCAAGAATTTCGCTGTCCCAGTGAAATTCGCTCGTTATTATATGGACAGCAAGCAAGTTTGCTGAAATAAACGCCAATGATATTTTCAACGAATCAAGCTTCGCAAGACCAGCGAAGGACTGATAATTATAACGAATCAATACGTAAAAACAGCGTATTAGTTCGTTAATCCAGCGCATTGGTTCGTTAATACAGCGAATTCCTATTCAATCCACTTAGCGAAGACGGATTCATTCAGATAGCGAAATCTTTTTTCTCCGTGTAATGAACAAAAATTGCCCCCCTTGGACACAATACACTGTAAAAAATTCATGTAAATAAACGATTCGAACTGCATACAATATATTTTGAACCAAAAAAAGAAATTATATCATTAGAGTGAATAATTATTCTTTATTTTTAGGTTTTCTAATTGATATTTTCGAAAATAAGCTTCCAAAAAATTTCACACCTTTTGGACTCAAATATTTGAATAAAGTTTGTAAATCTTTCATCTTCTCTGCACTTATGCCAGGTGGAGCAGCTGGTGGCGATTTGCATAATGCATGTAAACTCACTGAAGATTTGATGATATGAATTTTTGGTTCTCCATTGTAACTTTGGAATATATTGATTTGACCGTTAGGGAAATATTGAATCCGTACTGCTTTGCTGATTTGCAGATTCTTAATATCTTTGACATTTTTATGTAACAGAACCTCATAATCTCGGACTGGGCAATCTACTTCTCTGACAATTTTAAATGGTGGATTTCTTGCACTTCCTATGAGATCAATGTAGTCTTCATCCGTTTCAATAGTTTCAAGTTGTCTCTTTTTTTTGCCATATACTCCAAAATTCCGATCGCAAGAGCAGTATGAATGTCCACGAACTGGATACACATGTTCAAATTCAAGTTGCAATTCTTGAGCCAACGATGATAAGAAAGAGACGAAGAAACGGTTTTTATTCTGACCACCGCAACCATCCGAAAATAAATAAATTTTATTGTAATAATTAAGCTCCAATTCTTTCTTCATTGCATGTAAGATAAAATTGCACACAGTATTACAACCTTTCTTAAAATTTCCTTCTAAAAAAAAAAACATGTAACTTCTGCCATGTTCACCGAAGACATGCACGTTAAAAACGTGTAGCCAAAGCAATTTCTTGTAGAACTGATCTGATACAGGAATTTTTGGCAAAGGTAAATTTTGACCGAAATCGAATTCAAGACATAACACATTTTCTTCTGCCAACATTTTCTTCTTCAATATTTTGTACTCTTCTATACTTTTTTTATGCTGTTTGAACTCATCACCAGGATTGTTTTGCCGCTCTTGTTCAAAACACATGTTACAAACATCAGTGTGTGGTATTGAGAAAGAAAAATTCAAATGACGATTCAAATATTGAGAGTAGGTTGATAAATCAATCGGAGGATTTTCACAACCTGTTTTCGCTGTATAATATTCCAAAAACAAAGCGTAAATTCTTTCCAGTGTTGAATTAGGATGATCAAAATATTGTAAACTAGACGTTTGACCGGCTTGACGTTCATAATGCGACTCAGAGTGTGGGATTAACAAACAGTGTTGATGGATCATTTGTTTTATATCTTCGGTCAATCGCACTACGTGATTTCCATGTTTTCCCCGACTATCTTCGATAGTTTCATTATGTAATATCTTTTTCTGTATAGTTGTAAATCGCCCTTGTCCTATGTTCAATAAATTACATAAAAATTTTTGACAAGTCTTTATATCACCGAATTCAGCATGCAAAAAATAATTCCACAATAGAGGAATCAGGTAAGAGGGTGCTAGCGGGTGAAAGAGGGGTTGAATTTGTTATTTGTTATCATTTCTTATTCAAACATCCTAGAAAACATGGAAATACATATGCATTCAAATTTTTTTACGTGAGTTTCGAACTCAGCCCTCATCAGGGGGTGGTAGGAGGGTGCTAGCGGGTGAGAGAGAGGTTTGAATTCTTTGTCCTCATCATTTTCGGTTTGAGCATCCTAAAAAACATAGAAATCCACATACATTTGAATTTTTTACGAAAGTTTAAACTTCAACCCCCATCAGGGGGTGGTAGGAGGGTGCTAGCGGATAAGAGAGGGGTTGGAATTCCTTTTCCTTATCATTTTTGGGTTTAGCGTCCCGAAGAACATAGAAATACACGTACATTTGAATTTTTCCGAATTTTTCAAATTCAACCCTCATCAGGGGGTTGGTGAGGGCAAACGGGCGATTGAAAAAATTTTTCATGGTCATATTCGGTTCCAGCAACCTCAAAAACGTAGGGATAGTGGGGTCTACCCTCTGGTTCATGACAAATTTTTTTGTGTGCCTGTGTTATTCAATGAATACGGCTTTTTTTCATTGTTTATTCATTTAAGTCACAATTTGTGGAACGATTGACAATGTATACGTAATGCCGAATACTTCCTAAGTCCTTATCTGAATCAAATTGAAAAAAAAACTGGGGGAAAAAGCGTTATATTGTCTCTGGTTAACTGTCAACTTAAAACACATTGAGGTGGCTATTATAATAGCCACCATGCCGCAAAGGGTTAATTTCACATTTCGCTCGACACTTTGTGTCGTTGAAACTCGGAAAACACGAGCCTGAGAGCCACTGATTCGTTATCAAATATTATTGGAAAACGAAATGTTCTCATCATTCGAATCATTTTACAAGCTTCGGCAATACACATCGAATCTGGATATCAATGTTTATATCATTCCGATAAGATTTGGCCATGGATTCGTGAAATAAGTTTCGGAAACTATGGAGTTCGAGAGAGCACACAAATGTTCAATCTTTAATTTTCATCTTGCAGAATAAGGATCGAACAATGATGCGTTGAATAAAAATTGTTTATAAAAAAAAACAATGTATAACGAATTTTGCAAAAATAGTTGGATATTTGGATGCTTCGACCAAAAAAACATGAATCTACGTTGAGAAATCGAGTGAATGCAACCTTTCATTCGGATCCTCATATTCAGCAGGTAAACGACGTAGAGTCATGAGAAATTTCCGTTGCAAGCTGATGGATAACTCGCTGTATCTTTCGAACCAATAGTCCAATTGATCTGAAACTTTTCATAAAGTTTGTCCGCACACTAGCGAACAACTTTGTCGCTGGAAGTTTTTCGTAGCTCATACTTCCCCCGACACTTTTTCAATGCAAAGTTTTCCTCTTCGTTGAAAACCAAGTTTTCACTTCAAATTGAATATTCATTAATTTTGCATCAATTTTTGGAAATTTTGTCGAGATCGTCATCTTCGAGGGAGTGTTCCGAATCAGAATCTGCAAGACTCATCTTGATACGTTGAAAACTGCTCGAGTTATAACGAGTTTAAGATGAGAAAACATTCATTTTTAGTACGAGAAAAAGAGGTACTTTTTAATTTTTTTCTCGAAAGCTATTGATCATAGAAAAACATTGTGAACGAACACTCGTATTGATTTTTCAAGCACTATCACCCAGTATTTTTAGTTTTCCAAAATTCCGACTTTTTTTTCGGTCCCCCACGTGACCGCTTGGACAATACTCTTACCGCGGTTCGAGCGCTCGTCGAGTTCTTCTTCCCGTGGGTTCAATTGTGTACTGTGAAGTGTAGTCAGTAATATTCGTATAACGTTCTGGCAATATTGTTCAGTTATTTATATAATACGGGTATTATATGTGAATGAGATTTAACGTACTCTGAGGCACTCAAAATATATTCGTGTACAATCGAACGATTTCAAATTCATGTATTGACCCATGTGGGCCCATGGCTCAACTACTGAGGATAGAGGAAATGTTATAAATGAGTTATTGGGATAGAGAGGAGTGAGAAAAATACGCTATAAAAACATTTTGAAAACAAACTTTTTATAAACGAATCGTTGAAACAAATTATAGAGAAATCCATTTTGTGTGAAAACTGATACCGCTATTCAATTCTGCGAGGAAAATCGTCCCAAAAACATGGATAACACTTGTACCTCGGACTTCGTATTTGTTCACAAAGAATTATGAACAATTATTACATATGTATTATATTCGTTCCAGTGCATGGCTAAACCAGCGAGGAATGAATGTTACATATGAATCTTTGGGATAGAGGGGAGTGAAAACATATGCCGTGAAAAGACTTTGAAAAAAAATTTACTACAAACAAATTGTGTTGAATACATATCTTATGATTGTTTATAATTTTTTGCAAACAAATACGGGGTCCGAGATACAAATGTTATACATGTTTTCAAGACGATTTTTCCCGCATAATCGAATGGCGGTATCAGTTTTCAGACAATAGTACACAGTTGAAAATTTTGTGTAAATGTGTTAAAAAATCCGTGTGTCATGAATTTTCTGTTAAATATTCAACACAACCACGTGTAACTTCTACAGACAGTCCTTGTGTAATCAGGTCTCAACTGATTTATAATGTGAAATCATTCAAACAAGTGAAACAAAGTGTCAAAATGACACAAATGTTATTCAACTCAAGACTGAACATAAAAATTGTGTTGTTCTCAACTACCAAGGGGAGATCGCCAGTGGTGGGAGCTATTTTTTTATGAAACTTCTATGTACGTGTAACTTTAGTAGTCGTCGGAAGAACTGTTCATGCATTTTGGTTTTAGCTTTAATTGTAATGAAAATTTGTTTTCTAGATATGTGAATTTGAAGATAGAGTGCGAGTCGATATACGCAAAGAAAGTACACCCAACCAAAGGACCGGCAGTGGCTTGAGTGATACAGCTTCACACGGAAAAAAAGATGATGTTGGATTTACAATGTTTCGTTCGATCACCATAGAAACATTAGGGGTTTCTATGGTGATCGAACGAAATGTTGTAAATCCAACATCATCTTTTTTTCCGTGCAACATTCGGTCGCGACGATCCATGTTCAATGCTCATTGAAGTACTGTTTTTTTTCAATTTATTCTTATGCATTGTTTCAACACGAAAAAAGTGTGATTTTCACATTTGATTGATGTAAAAAAATCCATAAATTATACTTTTGAACTGTTGATTCATTCCTTATTTTGGATTTCATTTGACAGTACTTATCTGTTGAATTTACACGATCGGGAATTCCAATCAAAATTTTATCAACATTCTTTTGTGTTATATTATTTACATCGAGCTTGAGTTATTAACCAACACAAATACATTATGTGATATCGACACAAAAATATGTGTGGACCGTTTGGGACATGTGAAATGTGTTGAATTTAACACAAAATTTCCAACTGTGTACATTGTGTAACAAGTGCGCAAAGTTGGTGATTCCCGCACGAGCGTGAGTTTGTCGCCCGAGCAGAGCGACAAAAATTCATGTCTTTCAATGTTCATTGTCTGATTAACTTGGCTGAAGATGTAGCCCGGCATGGTGTTCTAGATTCATTTAGTGCGTTTCTTTTTGAAAATTTCTTGCGGCACTTGAAAAAATTGGTACGCAAAGCAGAAAAACCACTTCAACAAATCATTAAACGGTAGAGGGAAATGAAAAATTTGAATATAAAGTTTCCGTCTACTCAAGCAAAACAATATGTCAAAACAGGAACCCAATATTATGAACTCAAACCATACAATGGACATTCTTTGAATCCTTGCTACAAGGAGGTATTTTCCAAATACTTCATGTTATCTCCTTTAAATGCTGATGGTTGTTGTCTGATGGACACTGGTGAAATTATACGAATCGAAGAAATTGGTACATACAAAAATGAAGTGGTTATAGTAGGTAAAAGTTTCACTATTATTAAAAATTTATATGACTTACCTTGTGCATCATCATTGGTCGGGATTTGTCAAGTGAGCAAGTTATCGCGCAAGTCCAAAATCTGGTCAATCCATATAAGGTGAAGAAAAAATTGATGCTCCTTCCCATGCCAAAGTCAAAAAGTGTGTTTGTAACATTCACTTTGTTGCATTGCTGATTGATATTTTTGATAAATAATTCGAATGTTGCGATCCATAATGACACAGACAAAGAGGTTTCTTCATAGTTAACAAATGTACAGTACCACCTGTCAAGAGGGCCGCTCACCCTCTCTTCCATTCGAACAGTTTCTGCCATGCGCTAAAGGGAGACCGTGAGCGGTCTCATTGACAGGTTCCACTGTATATTTAATAATGGCGGAATGAATATTTATTTTGATGGAATATATTCCGTTAACAATAAAGAAGTGATGTTCTGTAAAAGTAAACGTTTGTTGATAGTGAATAAACCGTATTTCTGAGGAGTACGATGAATTTGCACGAAATGAATATTTATTTCGTCATTGCAATCAAATATGCATTTTATAACTATAAATGAATCTTTTTTCAATACACTGTTCTTGAATTTTCAGGTGAATGTTACAGAAATTTCAGAAATCGCTTTTTGAATAACACAAATTCGTTATGAAAATTCAGCAGCATTTTTCACAACTAGGAAAGGTTCGTCTGAAAGTTTAGAATGCAAGAGACTTCTTCCTGATTCTCAGACACAATCATTTTATAATGAAAGTAACCCTATAGTGTTAGTATAAATGATTTATGTATGAAGCCATACAGGGTGATTAACAACCCATGGACCGTATTTCACAGGTGGTTTCTGCGAGTGTATTCTGCAGTCAAAATGCAACAACTTTTGTATTCGGCGAAATTTTCTTTGAGGCTTACTGTTTGAGATATGAGCATTTTTAGATTTTTCAAATCCAAATTATTCAAAAACACTTCGTGTTACATACTTGAGCTTGACACCACTCGCTAAGTTGGATAACGGCGGATGCGTAAGAAAGAATTAAACTATCCTATCATCCTTCGTTTCGGAGTTTTCAGGCTTCCAGCCAATCGGAATTCAGCAACTTTGAATTATTATAGCTTCAAAACGAAGGATAATAGGATAGTTGAATTTTTTCCCACAGATCTGCTGTTTCCTAACTCAGCGAATGGTTTCCGAACTCCAGATCAAGTATGCACCACACAGTGCGTTTGAGTACTTTGGATTTGGAAAAAAATGTAAAAATGCTATCTCAAAAGGTGAGCCTTGAAGAAATTTTTGTGAAATAGAAAAGTTGTTGCATTTTGACTGCAGAATACACCTGTGAAATACGGTCCGTGAATTGTAAATCGCCCTGTATATAACCATATATAACCTATATATATACATATATGGTCCGAACAATTATATATAACCCCTATAGAGGTTCCTTTCATCAGTTCATATGAGCCTTATATATTTGTTTCAAGATTCAGGTATAGAAAATTATTCATATATGTCACCAGTACTTCATCGATGTATAATATTTCCAACATACATGAAAAAGTATGAGGATTGTGTACGGTATTCATATAGAAGTCATATATGAATCATTTTCATTACACGGAAGAAGAAAATGAGATGGTTTATCAGACGAAATAGAATAATGGAAGGACATAATTCATCATGACATCAAATACTATAAGTCTATCAATGTTAAGCAGAAAAATATTAAATGTTACGAGAGTTGTGATAAACTATCATATACTGATTGTCATTTATCGTCCTAATGAACAGTATCCCAGGATCACTATTTTTGAGGGATAAACCATATCATATTCTTTTCCCCGTGTAGGAAAGCCCATTCAATCTTTGAAAATGTAAAGGTATTATCCGACAGTGGATTCAAAATTGAAGTATTGAAAGTTGCATTCGTATGAATTGTCTATGGTTCTCAAGGCGCTGATCCTTTCACTTTATTTGGAATTGATATTCCTCAAAATTTTGAACATAAACGTTTACTGCATCGAAAACGTTTTCTTTTCATCATCAATATAATCGAAATTCAGGTTCGCAATAGTTGTGTATAGAATTGAAATGCCGAATTTCGAGAAAAAGTTAACAAAATCCCAGGACACTGATAGTCAGATAACGCAATTTGATAAAATTTTCGTCTTTACCAAAAGACTCAAAATAAAATTCATAAAAGACTTGACATTCTCACGATCGATGTATGTAACTTCCTTCATTACTCCACACACTGGAAATTTCAAATTTCCAAAGAACGCTATTTCAAATTTTATCTTTCTTAACAATTCGAAATCCAAGTTCTGTACAACATTGTTGTATATTAATATATGAGATTATACAAATCACTTCAAAATTCGGATTCTTTCATGAAGCCAATACCATATCAGGTAGTGTGATCGGACTGATGATTCTTCTTTTTGGTGTACTCCAACAGATAATTGTAAAACATACAGAACAATAATATGAAATAGTAACGTATACCGCGCTCGAACTCGCTTATACGGCATCAACGGATTCTCTTATCGCGGTTTATAGCAACAGATATTGGAAACACGTTGATCCTCAAATTAATACAACTCTCCGTGTACATTCAGCAGGCGTACCTGAACATTAAAAAAACTTCGGTACACTTCCTTCGAGATTTACGTTCTCTCAAGGGTCAGGTTTATTCCATTGTAGTAAACTCAAATAGCCTTGAAAGCTCAAATTTACCGTATCTGTCGTTGTTATGGAGTAGGATTTTAAAAGTGACTGCTCCATCACGTGATTTAATAATGTTATTGATCATTAACATTAAAAATACATCAACGCCCTTTCTCTTAACAGAATTTTAACATTTGTTTGAAATTCGACCTGAAAAACTTTATTCATTACGATAGCTGGTATTATGATCGACACATGAACGTTGAAAGCTCATTACTTTTCCTGGTTTGGATAATTCAATCATATGAATCAATATAAACAATTTTTTCAAAAGATTTTCTCAATTATTCTGAATTATGATCGAATTCCACATTGTCCGTAACACATGGCCGAAGGATTATCTCAATACCACACGGTAGATATTTGGACTGATTTTTTGAATATAATAAACAATTGCATATCTTATAACTAACCAATCATTCGATCGGGATCTTGATATAAAATGTCACAACGAATCAAATGAATAGGAGAAATGAGAGGCAATAAGCGAACCCATAAGGTAATGTTGACCAGATGGAACATAACTGGGCACAAATTCATTGGAAGTGCCCGTTCGTATGATCGACATCAATGAAATGGAGAGACAGAAAGAACGTGAGAAAGGACATTTGGTTGAAAATGGCATAGGCTGATGACCAGTGTGAATATTGGTATAAGAAAATGCAACTGCATTTCAGTGAGTAATTTGACACACGCAGACGAAATTTCTGCGTATTTGTATTCAATAGATGCCATGGGGAACTTGAAGTTAGAAACCTCTGTTGATTGGTTTCTCCAAATAAGTTATTGAAAAACAGTAATTTCTATAGGAATTTTTATGAAAATAATGCCCAAAATATCAGCACTATAGGCAAATAGCCTCCGTAGACATACAGCCCCAGTCTTTCCTATGTATAGAAGACAAAAGACCTTTCTGTGGTGTTTGACTCGGGGCGTCAAGGTGCGTAGAGCGGACCAATAGGAATCTACTGAACACATCGAGGAGCTCCAAACTGTATTGTTTCCCCATTCGTTTGGAATAAAATTTCAAGTGTCATCAAAGAAGAAATGCCTTTTGTATGGAGATATTTTGCTATACTTGTTAACGTGTGATTATGTGTGTAGGATTATGCTGTCCAAGTTAGTTGTCAGGAATGAGACTTCCACTTGAATTCAAAGACAGATTCTCTTCTGATAGCCTAAAAAGTGAACTCTCACTCCAATAGAATAAAATTTGTCTTTTTAGGCAGGTAGAAGGAAACTTGCCTGTTTGTTGAAGTGTTTTTTCAAAGGTTTTTTTATAAATTCATACTCCAAGCGATATGTAAAATACGTTAACAGACGTTTTTTCATTGTATCGATTTTCCAGATTACATCCCGTACAGCACACCTCCGTGGCCTCCACGGAGAAGAAAGGTGGATCATCCACGTGAGTTACGGAGATG